>JABWHU010000011.1:42087399-42161020 GCA_014189135.1 Dicerorhinus sumatrensis harrissoni
TGGATGATGGGGGGGTGGATAAGTGGATAGATGGATGGACGATGGGTGGATGGATAAGTGGATGGATGGATGGATGGATGGATGGATGATGGGTGAGTGGGCTCATGGAAAGAGGAATATGCGGGTGGACAGAGAGCTTCACGGAGAGATGGGTGAAGGGGTGGGTGGAGGGGCTGCTGGATGGATGGCTGAGTGAGTGAGTGATGGGTGGATGTGTGATAGATGCGTGGCTAGAAGGGTTAATGGGTGAATGAGGAATGGATGGGGTTTTGGATAGACAATAACAGTAGTGATAATAATTTACCCATCGCTAATATTTACTGAGTTACCAAGCACTGCTCCCAGCACTTGTTCCAAGTGTATTAATTAGCTCATGTAGTGCTTGGAGTGATGACTAGGGGGCCATGCATGGTGGACTGGGGCGTGGGGAAGCTTGGAAGTGTGTCTTGGGTAGAGTGAGGAGCAGGTGGCTGGCTGGGTGAGTGCTCTGTGACGGAGAGGCAGGCAGGTGGTTGACCAAACAGAGGGGGTGCTGGGCGGGCTGGTAGGTGAGGGGCGGAGGGGCGGGGGACAAGAGGTCAAAAGGAGTGGGCAAGAGGCTTCGTGCAGAGCCAGGGTGTTTTTCTATGGTTCCCACCTCCGTTCACTAGACACTCACGTCAGGATCCTGGTGTCACCCTTAGCCGCCGTCTCTGCCTCACCCACCACCCCACCACCCCTCTGAGATCCAACCGTCTACACCCCAGACTTCAGACCCCACATCTCTCAGTGGGTTTGGCCCCCAGCCCCCCTTAGCTGTCCTGGCCCCTCCCATGCCCCCTCCACACGGCAGCCAGGGGGATCTCAGCAAAACACGGTCGTAATCCTGTCACCGGCCTGCCCTAAGCCCTCGTCTGGCCCCTGACACCCACGGACACCCAGCCTCCTTGGTGCGCCCAGAGCCCCGTAGCCAGTGGCGGTGGACACACCAAGGCCCCTGGTTTCCTCCACGACAGTGTCTCTCAGGCTCCGGGTCATGTATTACATGGTGCTTCTCCCAGAGTGCCCGGCCCCCCATCCGTCTCAGGGTCCAGTGAACTCTCGTCCCTCTCTGGAGCTCCTCTCACAGCCCGCCATCCTCCGGTCAGCACAGAGCTGTCCAGCCTGGGGTCTGGGGTCTGGAGTGACCGCCGGGTGACACTTGGCTCCCCCACACTGGCTTCCTCCTGTGTCGAGGAGGACAAGCCAGACTTCTGGTCTCGTGCAGTCGTCGTGAGGACCAGCAAGGTGGGCAGTGCTTGCAATGGCAGCTGACACATAGAAAGTGCCTCAGAAATTGTTGGCTGTGATTATTATTAATAAAGCGTCTGCCTTCCCCACCAGACAGTGTATTTCTCAAAAATAAGATTGGGGCTCCTTCATGGAGGAGTCAGTTCATTCCACAAATATTTATGGAGACTTTCCCGCGTGCCGGGTGCTGTCCTGGGTGAGGGGGATGCCCCAGTGAGGTACAGACCCCCGGGGCTCGGGCCCCCATAGGAGAATGGTGATGGGATGGTGGAATGGCCATCTACCCAAATGACAGCAAACGGGACAAATGAAGGGCCTCGGGGCCGGGTTCCCACCTGCCTGCTCGTCTGTCCCATTCCCCGGACCAGGAGTGGCCCTCGCCTTGCCCAGCAGGGCAGAGCGCAGCCCGGCCCTCCGTCGGCGGGGCGAATCTGAGTCACTCCTCTCTCGGGGACAGGAGGGTGACCTTGCTCGTGGGCCCCGAGGAGCTAAGAATAGCTTGGCAGCTGAGCATCCACCGCCCCTCCCTCCTCCGTGTGCAGCAGGAGCGAGAGGACCCGGCCCCCGCGGTGCTGCCAGCTGCCGCTGGCCGCCTTGGGCGCGGCTGAGCCCGCCAGCTTTGGGAGAGGAGAGGAGCTGGGGAGGGGAGAGCTTCCATCTCCGAAAGTGCTGAGCCCATGCTGTCCTCGAGGTCCCGCCTGGAGCTTGGGAAGCTGCTCGAATCCTGGCCCTGCCACTTACTGGTCGGTGACCTTCAGCGAGTCACCGTGCCGAGTCTGTTTCCCAGACGAGGAAAGGGTCACGCGCCTGCTTCAGGGCGTGGAGCTGGCTCACGGCCCCACACTGAGCCTGCCCCCCAACAGTGGATCCCCTCGTCCCAGGCCCCTGCCTCCGCCCTCCAGCTTTGCCAAGTGCAGGCTCTTGCCTTGGCCTCCCGTTTCCACAGGAGCAGGCAGGAGCGTCTGACAGCTCAGAGCATTGCTCCGGAACCTGCTGGCCTAGGGACAAACCCAGATGGGCCGCTCACAGGCTCCGTGACCTCCAACCAGTCACTTGACCTCTCCCAGCCCGTTTCCCCTGGTATAAAGTTCGGATGATTCCCCATCTCAGAGGCATGGTGCTGTGTTATGAAATATGCACGTAAAGTGGCACCTAGTAGGTGCTTCTGAAGCACATAGTAGGTGCTTGGTATTGTATTGTGCTTCCTTGTGGGCTGGGCTGGGCATGGTGACTGGCACAATGGATGACTTCTGCAGGGCCAAGCTGGGGAGGAGAGGAAATGGCCGTGCTCTTTGTTTCTCCAACGGGCAGAGATGGGACCAGCAGGGGGACCATTTGGGCAGACTCAGAGGAATAGCCCCAACTACCGGGGATGAGAGAGACAGTGAGAATGGGCTGTCTCCTCAGGTAGAAAGCTCCCCATTCCTGGGGGCAATCAAGTGTAATCTGGGCCTCTGCTTTCCAGGGATATTGCAACGGTGATTCACACACACACGGGTCAGTACCTACCCTGGGGTTTCATGATCCAGGGCCAGTAGAGACTGACTGTGGGCTAAAAAGCAGATCTGACCCTTCCAGGCCCCTGCCTCGGACCCTTGTATGTTCCCATTGCCCCAGAGGGCGAGGGAGGGGAGGAGGAAAGATGGGATGACGGTGGCCCTGCACACTCCCAGTCCCCGGCCACCAGAGCCAGGTGGGGGGGTGGACAGGAGGCCAATGCTGCGGCTGGGTGAACGTGGACCGGGGGATCTTGATCCTGAATGTGTCAGAGGGCTGTGGGCTTCTGTTTAGGGGCCGGAGAGGACGAGGTAAAGGCCATGATTGGAACAAATACAACATTGTACAGCCAGAAAGCTCCAACCAGAAACAAACTCGCCACCACTCAGGGTGCCCTTTGATGACCCCGTTTTATAGAGGAGGAGGTGAGGCTCAGAGAGGTTAGGGGACCCCTATGGTCACCCCCTAGCTGCTGAGTGGGACCCTGAGCCTGACTCCAACCACTGCTGCCCCTCGCTGCGTCAGCGAGGGCTCATTATCCGGCTAACTGGCCAGCACAGGCCGATCATTCCAGGGAAGTCCATGCCGCTGCTGGCCTCTGGCATGGAGGAGATCCCCTGCTGGCCGGGGCTGGCCCGTGGGTTTCGAGCTCCGCAGCCCTGGGCGGGGAAGAGCTGCTGCCTGGAGCATCCTGGCCATTGCTCTGCGGCCCATTGATCTCCTGGCCCTGAGGCTGCACAGTCCTGAGCTTTCGGCAGATCCACAGTGTTGTCTCCTCCCGTGGACCAGCTGGAGCTGAGTGCACAGGTGTCGCCCCATGTCCTTGCCCTGCGGACTGAAGGATGGGCTTCCCTGGGTCAGGGCCGCCTTCCCCAGGCAGCCAACCTGTGCACTCTTCCATGATCTCCTGATAGCCAGCGGCCCCAGGGGTGTTGTACACAATCAATGTAATGATGGCCAGTTTCTGCAGTAAAGTCTCAGCTTAAAACCCTCCCACCACGGCCTGGAATAAGAATTCATCCACTCAACAAGGATACAGCGGTGAACGCCGCATCCTAGGAGTTGCTCTCGGCAGCTCACCTGGAAGGAAGGTGGCAGGGAGGAATTCTCGGCTGTTATACGCTTGCCACTTCCTTTCCCGCCCTCTCTTGTCCGTCCATGGGCCGCCAAGTCCCAGATCTCTGGGCCCAGATTTCTCTCCTGAGTGCCAGCGTCACCAGCTGCCCAGGCCCCTGGGTCTGCAGGCAGGCCTGCGATGGAACTCTGCATCCTCCTGCCCCCAAGCCCCTCCCGCGGGCCCTGGTCCATCCTGCTGTGCAATCACGTGCCTCTCCTAGGCTCCCCCAGGCTCTATGGGTTCCCCCTCACAACCTGCTGGACTCTGTCCACTTCCACCCACTATGACCCCACGTGAGCCACCGTCACTCTCGCCTGGACGGTTGCAGCAGATGCCCGGGCCCCCTACCCGCTCCCTGCTCCCTGCTCCCCCCCACCCCGGTGCCACAGGCCAGTGTCCATCCAGCATGTCCAGTGGACTAGTACAGCCGAAGGGCTGACCACAGCGCCGACACATTAGCCAGCCGCGAGCTGTCAGGGAGGCAGGTCCCCAGACGCAGAAAATGAGCAGGGAGCCCCTCCCAACTCTCGGGCTCCTCCACCAGATCAGCGAGCAGAGAGGAGACATTTCTTTGAGAGACGGGCCTAGCTTCTGTCCTACCGCGAGTCTCCAAGGGGGAGGGGGCTGCTGCCTCTGTTACCTCCAGCCTGGTGGAAGCAGGTGGACCATCTGTCCTGTGTTGCAGGAGCCTGGAGCTGCGGTGCCCGGGAGTCCAGTCCAGGGGAGACCAGTAGACAGGCTGGGTTGGGCCCAGCGGCCCACCCGGGGTTGTCCTAGCGAAGGTGCCTACAGACCAGGCATGGGGCCGGGGGCTGGGGGCGTCCTGCCCAGAGCCCACCTGGGAAAACAGGGACCCCAACCGCGAGTCTTCCAGGCATGGCCGTCAGGTGCGCAGGGGCTGGGCTTGAGGAGCGGCAGCAGCCGGCGCCGGGATCTGCGTTTGAGAATTCAGCTGTGACGGATGCACCCCCGGTTTACTGAAGGATGCGAGTCAGGCAGCCGCTGGGGCGGGGTTTGCGTTAGGGGCCCAGGGGCTGTGGTTCAGCTGGCTCGCTTCCTTGCTCACGGGGAGACATGGCCAGCTCTGACTCTGCCCAGGACCCTCGGCCCCTCTCCACCCCGCAGGCTGAGTGCCCCTGGCCCATCAGGGTGGGACATGTGGGGTCCCACAGCCTTCTTCCTACCTGGGCCTGTGTTCTGGGTCTCGGGGACCTGGAGGCACCTGTGTCGACATGGAGACGCATGAGCTGACCCTGGAGGTTTCTAGACTGTGGGCAGGGCAGGGTCCCTTTCTAGCCTAGAATCTGGCCCCAGGGGTCTAATGAGGGATAGACGTGGAGGGAGGGGGATGCAAGTCTTGTGAAGAACCCATTGCTTGTAGCTAAATCTCTTTTCATGGGGAGCCCAGCGGCCCCCACCCCTCACCCCCGACTCCCCGTGCCTCCCGACAGGTGTGTGGCAGCTGCTCTGTAGGTGCATGTCGGTCCCGTCCACTTTGAGAACTCGCTGGATCCAACAGTGATGGCCGAGGACACATGGAGTTGCTTCCAGAGCTCTGAGAGACCTCGCTCCTGCACACATTCCCACCCCTGCCTGGACCCCACGGCAGTGATTTACTGACAGAAGCCTCCTGAGGCCGGGTGGCTTGTCCGATGGGGACTCGGCTGTGGAGCCGTCGGGAGAACCTGCACTTTCTAGACCTTAAGGCAGTGTTGTCTCCCCGACCCCAGGCGCCCTCTGCCCCAGGGAAGCTTTCGGGTCGTTTGGGGAGGAGCTACGCCTCAAATACCCCACTCCCTCCAGTCCACTCTCAGCGAGCAGCCCGAGGGACGCCTCTGAAGTCAGAGTGACTGTGTCCCTGGGTGCCCAAGCCCTGCACCCCCCATTGCACTCAGAGCTAAGCCAGCGTGCAGCCTCCCTGTCCAGCGATGCTCGTGCCTTAAGGTACCCACAGCTACTGGGCCCGCCCCGTCACATCTTTTCCAAAGTGTCAGCTCTGCAGTAGGGCCTCAGCTGGCCTCACTGCCCCCCAATTCCGATTCCCCTGTCATAGTTTTTGCCCCCTACCCCATAGCCTGATAGCCTGCGCACCTCTTGACGGTCTGCACTGCGCTCCTCTGTTACATTGTTACAAATGCCACCCCCCAAACGCCCCCGCCCCCTCATCTGGAAGTTCTGCAACATGATGCCTGGGGTCTCTGTCTGCTTGCCTTCCGCTGCCTCCCCCGGGGCCGGCACACAGTAGGCCCTCAGCAAAAATGTGCTGAGCAAAGGCCCTAGGATTCGGCGGAAACATTGGGCAGAACGTTGGGCAGAACGCGTGCAGGGAGCCGGGCCTGCTGCTCCCAACTGTGCCGGGTTTTTTTAATATTTTTGTTTCATTTATCAGAAATCAAGGCTGTGTCGAGCACGGCGCTACATCTAAATTGGTTGATTAAAGCTTAAGGAAGAAAGTGGGACTTCGTGGCAATTAAGCGGAAGCCACAGGAAGATTTGGAAATATTGTGATCCCTGCGCGATTGTTGCAAATGGGGTTTCTATTCATAGTGAGTCCGTCATCTTTATTCCATTATTTCTGGGGGTTTTCTTCACGGCTCCTCCCTGGGGTTTCATGACATTGTTACATAAAGTGATTTCTGTAATGAAATCACACACTGTCTGTTCTTGCCGGTTCGGGAGCCGGGGACCGGGACTGCGATTTGGATGTTGAGGCTTCTCCCGCCACTGGATGGGGAGACTGAGGGGAACAAGCCGGAGTCAGAGATGGGGTCCTGGGCCAGGGGCACATGAGGTGCCCACCCCCCTCCGAGGCTGCCTTCCTGGTCCTTCCTACCTGCCCCTTCCCTCCACTGCAGCTCTGCTGTCTTCCTTGCTGCTCCCAGGCCATGTCAAGCACATGCCTGCCTCAGGGCCTTTGCACTGGCTGGTCCACTTCCCAGATAGTTCTGCTGTCCCCAGATATCCCCGTGGCTGTCCTCTTCCTTCCTTCCTGCCTCAGCTGACGTGTCATTTTCTAGGGGAGGCCTCTCTAAAGCAGCCCTCACCTCCTGACATTCCCCACCTGCCTTCTCAACTTCCCCCCCACGCCCCAGCCATTCACTGCCTTCTGCAATAACATATATGTACCTGCTTGTTTGTGAGGAGAGAATGGATTCAAGAGTTCCTTAGGAGTTTGGGGGTCAGATCTGGGGGCTAAGGGAGAGGGAGGGGCAAGGACAACCCCAGGTTTCTGATTTGAGGAGTGGAGTGGAACTGTGGAACCATCTGTCCTGGTGGGGAACCCAGGGAACACTTCTGTCACATGTGGCCGGTGCCCCAGTGTCCCCATCGGTCCCCTCCTCCAGCTGGCCTGTCCCCAGTGCCCACCCAGCACTCAGCCCATCCTCACTGATTCCGGGCCGGCCCAGCTGGCCCACAGCCCCCTTGCCTTGCTGTTATGAGTTGAATTATGTCTTCCAAATTCGTATGTTGAAGTCCTGACACTCTATACCTTGGAATATGGTACTTTATTTGGAAATAGGACTGTTGCAGATGTGATTAATGAAGATGAGGCCATATGGGGCGTGCCCTAACCCGATCCGACCCACGTTCTTATAAAAAGGGGAAGTTTGGACACAGGCAGGCACACGGGGAGACGGCTATGTGAAGACGGAGGAGAGATCGGGGTGACGCATCTACAAGCCAGTGAATGCCAAAGATGGCCAGCAAACCCCCAGAAGTGGGGGGACAGGCCTGGAACAGATCCCCTCCTCTCAGCCTCAGAAGGAAGCAGCCCTGCCGACACAAGGATCTTCCTGCCTCCAGGCGGTGACAGCTCACACTTCTGTTGTTTTAAGCACTGATCCCCCCTCCCCCCCCACTCACGCAGTGGGGCTTTTTCCCAGCAGCCCTGGGGCCCTAAACCATTGCCCTCCCAGCCCCCACGCCCGCCGTCGTCCTGTGCCCCCCCATCCAGCCCCACCCTGTCTAGAACTGTCTCGTCTGTGAGTGACACCATCCCTCGCTCGTCAAACAAGGAGTCAGTTCTCTGCGTCTCTGCTTCCTTATTTGAAAAATTAGGATAATAATACCCACCTCCCACGGCTGTCATGAGCCTTCAATAAAATACGGTGGAACCTGCACCTGGCCTGTAGTAAGGCTCCGTAATCAGTGGTGGCAGCGGTGCGCTGGTGATTTTTATTGTTGTTATTATTAGTAGGATTTTTGTAATTAGCTGTCATTGCCAGGTCTGAGCTGGCCGTCGTGGAGATAAAAGAGCCTCGCGGTGGGTCTCTGCCCACAGGCGCGTGCGGGAGAGGAGGCTGCCTGCAGGAGAGGGAAAGAGTTGCATGCATTCACGCATTCACTCATTCAGACTTATCGTTGCCACCTCTGTGTTCGGCTCCACCACCTCTGTGCCCAAGGAGGGAGCTACACCAATAGTGATCACAATGCAGAGTGATCAGGGCTCTGATGACAGGACCCCGGCGGGATTTGGGGACCACAGGGTGCCTGATCCAGCCTGGGATAGGGCAGTGGATGCAGGGAAGGCTTCAAGGAGCAGGGGACTTTTGAAATGGGCATGAAAGGAAGGGAATCGATGCATCTGGGCTCTCAGCTCCCACACCCGTCTGCGGTGTGACCTTGGGCTGGCCCCTGGCCTTCTCTGGGTTTCTGTCTCTGCACAAAAAACGCAGCCACCAACGGTCTGTTCCTCAAGAGAGCTCGGAGTTATCACACCTGTCAGGTCTCACTGTCCCTGGGGCCCTACTCTTGAAGCCAACCGAGGCAAGGATGCACATCTCCTGATAGGTGCTCAGTGGAGTGGCCGACATTCTGGCCAGTTCCGAGAGCCGAGTGCCTGAGGGCAAAAAAAGAACCTCCTGACAAACACCGAAAACATGTCATGACTCCCTGCCCTGCTGGTCCAGCTGTGGAGAAAACAAAACACCAGGCCAGTCTCTCTGAAGACCCGCACCCGCCGGGCCGAGCCTGCACCGGCCAATCGCTCCCCGTTCTTTTATTCAGTTTTGCCTCTGCGGCTGCCCACCTGCCGGTCCTTTTGAGCACTGAAATAGAACGATAAATGGGGAAGTGGAGCTGGGCAGGTGTCGCCATCTCTGCGAGTTGCCACCTGGGATTCTGTTTTGCCTGTTGGAAGACGGACGATCTCAGCAACGTGGCGTCTTTCTTTGCTGGCAGATTTCGGGCGTCTTGTAAACAAGAGCCAGAGAAGGAAAAGGAAACGCGCGTCTGTGAGCACCTGTTCTGCTGGGTGAGCTGACCTCTGTGTTGTGCACGTGGTCTCTTTGCTCCTCTATACCCATTGTACAGATGCAAACTAAAGTGCAGGGAGCCGAGAGCCCCCACCCGGGAGGGGAGCCGGCCGGTGAGTTCAGGGCTCTGAATGTCCAGCTTGCTGTGACCAAGGCACAGAGTAAGATTTCAGGGGTGAGCAGCTTTGGGGGGATGGCCGGGCTGGTGGGGTGAAGGGGTGTGTGTTAAAGACAAAAATTGCACCAGATGCTTGCTGGAAACGGCAAGGAAGACTTTATTCAAGACTGCTGCTGCGGGGTCAAGGCTGTTGCAGCAGAGGAGGGGCTGAACTCAAGCCCGAATACAGACGCTGGGGGTTTATGGCCCAGGAGCAGAGAGCGGGTCAGGGGAGGGACACTTGCTCAGAGGAACTTGAGTAGATGTCAAGGGTAGGGGAGTCTCGCCAACCTGGCCCAAAAGGATTCTGGCTAAAAGGGCTTAGATACCAAGGTGGGGGATGAGGATCTGGGGCGGTGGATCCTCGATACTCGGGCTTTGCAGGATTCTCTGCTGAGACTGGGTTGGCAGGCCAAGGTCAAAACCTAGTCCAGGAGAAGAGGCCAGCAGAGCCCGAAGCAACTGTGGTCGAGGAGGGACTCTGTCACGTGGCGGGGGGCCTTGGGAGAAGGTCGAGGGCCGTGGTGTGACCGTCCGGGTCTCCCTGAGGACTCGGCAGGGCTCCGAGGTGTCCCGGGATGTGGTGGTGGGGAGGACAGTGTCCAGGGCCAGAGGGAAGGCGACTGGGGGCCGTGCTGAGGACCCAGCAGATGCCAGAACCCGGAACTTCGGGGGGACCCAGTGTGCATCGACAGAGCTGCGATTTCCAGCCACAGTTTGGGGCAGAAGTGGAGGCAATTAGCCTGAGACTGGGCCGGCAGGGGGAGAGCAGCAAAGGCCTCGGGGTGGGTGTCGGTGGGTTCCTCAGGCTCCCCGGCATCCGGAGGGCGACTTGAGCGTCTATTCGGGATGGGGGTGCCCTGGCTGTAACTGAGAGCACCTTCCAGGTGGGCACATGAGGAACTGGGAAGGATTCTGTCGGTCAACGGCCCAGTGGCGGCCCGCTCCCTGCTTTCTCCCTAACGCTGCAGGTTTTGATCGGGTGGCGAAGGGCGCAACCCCAGAAGGGTCAGCCAGGACAAGTGATGGCAGAGAGGGTGGCCTCACGCTGCTGGGCTGGACCTAGTGTGGGGAGCTCAGGCTGCCCGGGACACCCACCTGCTCCCGGGGGACCAGGGTGTGGTTGATGCTGAGCACTCTCAGAGCTGCAGAACCAAATCCCAGCTCAGCCACCTCCTGGTGAGGCAACCTCGGGCCTCGCCCAGCTCAGCCTCCTCCTCCTGAAAACAGGTGGTCAGAGCACCTACTCCCCGGGGAGGGTCATGTGGGCTACGTGGGCCTGAGCCTGGCCCATCACGTCAGCAAAGACAACGATGATGATGATGGTGAAGAGTTAGGTACCTCCACCCCCACACCATGGGCTCTGCAAAGCTGGCTGGAGGGGAGAGACCCTCATCTGTGCAGAGCTGCAAGGGAGTATGTGCAAAGGGCCTGGGGCAGGCTGGTGCTGATACCACTAAAAGCTTTTCCTGTTTTGAAAAGACTCCGCTGAGCCTCCTCGGGCCGTGATTTGACCTCAGACTCAGTTTCTCCGTCTGCTAAGTGGAGCCTCTGGTGCTGAGTACCACGCAGGAGCAGGGACCGCACATAAAAGGGCTCAATAATTATGAATCCTCCTCCTGATCCCCTGCCCTGTAGCTGGGGTTTCGTACAGTGGGGTCACCAATCAAATGTAATTTGGGGAGAAAACTCCCGCTGAGACAAAGACAAATGCCCTTTGCCCCTGCAGCTCGCTGCCCTGTGGGCCCTCTCGTTAGGCTGTTTACAGCTGGCAGCCGGCTGGGGACCACAAGCGGCGAGGAATTCAGGGCTGAGGCCAGCGGCTCTTCATTCTGTGGGGACGTGTCCTCGCTGGTTGTCTCTGGGTGGTGTGGCGACGGGCTGGGGCCGCCCCACAGGTGGAGGAGGCGGGAACACGTGGGGGCCAGACTGGCCCCCCGGGGAATCCCACCATCTCAGCTGTGACTCAGTTCTGGGACACCTGAGGGCTTTGGAATCAGCTCGGGCCCCGCGAGCAGACATGGCTCCACACGGCCATCGCACAGAGGTCGGCAGGGCCAGAACCAGAGGGGGCACGCGGCCTGGCTCTCGGCTGCGTCCTCGGTGCTCAGATGCAGGGCAAGCTGCCTTCTTCTGACAGAGCCGAAGCCCCGAAGGCGCCTTCTGGGGCGTCCAGAACTTTCCCTAACCATTTTAGGAAGCCGTGTGGCACGTGGAAAGCCGACGGGCTCTGGAGTGAGCCAGGCCTGGTCCGAGTCCTGCCTCAGCCCCTGGCTGACTGTGGAACGTGGCAAGTCACGGTCTCTCCCAGCCTCGGTTTCCCTGTAGGAGGCAGAGCCCTTGGTGTTGGGGGGGGTGTTTTATGGGGTCACTGGGGTAGTGATCCTGGGGCTCAGCATGACTAGTGCTCCATAAATTCTGGAATGATGATGAATCTCCAGTGTCGTGGGCTGAACTGTGTGCCCCGCCACCATACGTTGAAGTCCTAACCCTCCGAATGCGACTGTATTTGGAGACAGTCTTTAAAGAGATAATTACATTAAAATGAGGTCATTAAGGTGAGCCTTAATCCAACATGACTTATGTCCTTATAAGAAGAGATTAGGACACAGACACAGCCCGGGGGATTACCACGTGAGGACACGCAGAGAAGACGGCCGTCTATGCCAAGGAGAGAGGCTCCCAAGGAACCATCCCTGCTGACACCTTGACCTCAGACATCCAGCGCCCAGGACTGTGAGACAATCAATTTCTGTCGTGTGAAGCCACCGAGTCTGTGGGACTTTGTCACAGCCGAGCAAATGAACACAACTAATATTGGTGTTAGAAGAGCGAAACGATGATCACGCCCTCTTGGGCTCGAGTCCACCCAGTGGTGCACCAGCCCCGGGACCCGCCATGTCATCCGGGGAGCGTGGAGGAAGCAGAAGCTCCCGCCTCCCCGGAGCCCCTCAGGGCCAAGCTGAGCTCGTCCAAAACGGCTCTCAGGCCAGAAGGTCCCAAACGCTTTTCTCCAAGGAAGTGTACCGTCCCTGACGGGCAAAGCCAGGGTGTGTGGCAACCAGGCCCCGGCGTCCGCCTCCGGGACCTGTTCTCGAGGAAGCTCTGGGCACAAGGATTTGCTGGGCGTTATCAAGGTCGCAAATCATTTGGAGCAACGAACAGTTAAGTGAGCCGTGCAGGTGCGTTCAGTAGAGCCTAGAGTAGCTTAAACCCGGTCCCCTGGGAATTGCAGAGGGACATGGTGCCTGTTGACTGGCTCTCTGAGGCCAGGCTCCGATCAACGCTTCTCACAGGTTATCTTGTTTGTTTCTCTCTACATCCTAAGTAAGGCAGATATTTTTGTCCCCGTGTTATGAGGCCAAGAGCATGCCGGGGACCACACGGCCAGGGAGGAGCAGAGCTGGGGGAAGCCGGGGAGGATGGAGAGCGGGGACGTGAAGCCAGCAGGTGACGGTGACGGGGGGGCATCCTGGCCCGGTCGGGGGGCGCTTACAGAAGAGTTCTTTCTCCCGCTCTCCTTCAATGCCCTTTTCCATTCACAATAGAGACAAAAAGGACGCGCTTGGTCGTCTGATCACGGGCCGAGGCCTGGTTCAAGTTCCCCTCCTGTGGAGGCCCCTCCCTGGGCACCCACCGGCCTTGGCTCAGGGGTGACCGTGGTTGATGTCTCGGGCATCTTGAAGGAGGGCACTGTGTCCCTCTCACGTTCCCTCCCAGCACCCAGCACTGCTCCGTACAGAAGGTGACCGTGACAGTGAACCGTGTGCCCGCCTCACGCTGCCCCTCGTCTATCCTAACATGTGTCCCCCTCATGCCCAGTACTGGCGGCAAATGCTGTGATCAGGCCCATTTCACAGATAAAGAGACCGAGGCCCAGAGAGGTTGAGCATCTTGCCCAAGGTCTGGAGAATGGGGACACCAGGATCCACCTGTGGCCCTTCAGCTCCAAGCTGGAGCGTGTGACCACTGTGCTACCCTGCCTCTCAGCACTGAGTGAGCAGCTGCGGGCTCTGGGGCGAGACCTTTGCCTGGCTGTGCTTGTTTCCTCAGCTGCGCGAAGGGCTCCCTCCCCACCGTGAGGCTCCTGGGCGGCCGTGGGAGATGCAGGGGGCGGGTCAGCCTGCACCAGTCAGTACTGGACGCTGGGCTTCTAGTTGTGCGAACTTTGGGCCCCACGGGGGCAGGGAGGGTGTGCAGGGCGTGTGGGGTCATCTCCGCCCCCCCGAGCCTGGCTCAGAGCAGGCGTCCTTCCGTGAGCGGCTGATGACTGACCAGCAGGACACGCAGCCTCCGGGCGTGGCAACTGGCCCTGGCCCTTCCATCCCTCTGTGCCCGTGCCGCGTCCCGGAGCCTCGGTGGGCCACCCGCGTGTCAGCGGGCCCCGAGCGCTCTGAGAAGGCCCGCACCCAGGACGGGAGGTCCCCCCGGAAGGGCCGGCCTGCTGCATCGGGGACGCCGGCCCAGCAGGTAACAAGGGCTTCCTGCGAAGCAGGGTTGGCTGTGGCGCCTGGACAGCACCCAGCATTCTTCCAGGGCCTTCCGCAATCCTACTCCGGTTCTCCAGCTGATGCTGAGTCAGCGCTCGCGCCAGCGCCTGCTCCGGGCTGGCCAAGGGACCGCGGCGCCGTGCATCGCAAGAGGGACGGGGCGTGTGAGGACGCCAGGGCCCCCTGACCTGGGAGGCGCCTGGGTTAGACGGGCCTGGTTCACGGCTCCCACTTCACAGACGGGAGACTGAGGCCCAGAGGAGGGGGGTTGCCTCGGCCACCCTCGATGCTGCCAGCCCATCATCCGTGTGGCCCTGCTCCTGCGGGGCCCTGCCCCAGCCCTCGCCGCGCCCCCCCCGCCCCCCCGCAGCTGCTCACCACGTCCTGCCCTTGTTCCTGCTGGGGGCCTGGCCCTGGCCAAAGGAAGGAGGAATTGGGGCCCTGGGCCTCAGGTCTGGGGAAGAGGGCCATGTGAGGCCTCCCAAGGCAGCAGGAGTGGGAGTGGGGGACTTCCCACAGGGAACTGATCCCTGGAGACGCACCAGCCGCGTCCCCAGGCCCCCCCACAGTCACAGCTTCCTGGGCTAGGACAGCCCAGCCCCATTTCGCAGGGAGCTTTGGCTCCTCACCAACTCACCCACTCAGCTAGTGTTTATGGAGCCCCACTGTGCACCAGGCCCTGTCGGGGAGGCAGTGTCTGCCTTCGAGACCTTGCAGGAACAGCGGTCTCCAGGCCGGGTGGTAAATGCTGAAATGGGGGAGAGCACAGTGTGACGAGAGAGCCCGGGTGGAGGCATCGGAGGGCGTGCACAGCCCAGCCAGCCTGGCGAGCCCAGGCCCCAAAGGCAGCCGCCACCATGACTGGGGGTGCGAATGGGGTTGGACTCCAGCTGTGCCTCGAAGCTGAGTGGAGACAGGAGGTCATCCTGGAGGAAGGGGCCTGGCTGTAATTTGCGCAAAGGTGTGATATGTGCTAGTAGCTGCTGGAGGAAGATGGGTGGGGGTACCAAGCAAACCTCCCCAAGAGTTTGACAAGTGTCCCCTAGGGACCTCTCGGGGATATAGGTCTGGGACAAGAGGCTACTGCAGTAGAGCCAAGAGGCAGGGCTGTGCTAGGCTCTGAGGGACAAAGGAGCTCATTCTTATGGCCAAATTAGACCCTGAAGAAAGGGCAGATCCTGGAAGCTTGGGCAGAGGATGGGGCATTGCACAGGGAACCGCCGGCCGAGGGGCCCATGGAGAGGGTCTCCAAAGACTGCACAGTCTGGGAGATTCCCCTGCCCCTCGTCACCTCCCTGCCCTGAGCCCCGCCCAGCCCAGCCCCAAGGAACAAGACCCACACCCAACAATGGGGGAGGAGGGGGGGCAGAGGAGAAACTGACCCTTCCCCTGGCCCCTGAACCACGCTGAGCTGAGCTGGGGCAGGCGGGAGCTTTAAATTGCTTGAGACTCTGAAGTTTTAATATTAGACTCTCCCGGACTTCCTATTACCCAAAATTGTTGGAAAAACTGCGGGAAATACCCTCAGTGTTCGTGCAAGGGTGGGACGAATGAGTCTGCCAGGTGGCAGCAAGGTGTCAGAGTTGAGAGAGAATGAAGCTGGTGCCATCCCCAAGCCCCCTACCCATACTGAATCCATGGTGGGGTTTTCTAGAAAAAGAATGTTCCCCCAGGCGTGAAGAGTGATCAGCCAGGTGACGGGGTGTGGGGAGCAGGGAACTGCCCACCCAGACCTCCAGGAAGGGGACGGGGTTCCCCTCGGGGTGAGGCTGAGGCTGTGCAGGGGGCACGTGGGCTCGGGGGCTGACCCAGGGCGAAAGGCTGCAGTCATCCGAGACCCAGCCCTCCAGCGGGAGGTACAGAACCGTGCCCTTGTTACAAACATCCCTCCAGATGTCAGCGACTGTTCGCTACCACCCTGCTCCCCGCCTGGCGTGGGGGCACTCGCTTCCCTGTCCCTTCCCAGGGCCCTGAGTTCCCCAAAGCTACTCGTTGTAACCTGAGTCTTTCTCCCTGAGTCTGGGCTCTCTTGTCTTCAGAAAGCTTCAGACTGTGTCTTTTTTTTGTGTGAGGAAGATCAGCCCTGAGCTAACATCCATTGCCAATCCTCCTCTTTTTTGCTGAGGAAGACTGGCCCTGGGCTAACATCCGTGCCCATCTTCCTCTACCTTATATGGGACGCCGCCACGGCATGGCGTGACAAGTGGTGCGTCAGTGCGCGCCCGGGATCTGAACCTGCGAACCCTGGGCCGCCGAAGCGGAGCGTGCGCACCTTACCGCTACTCCGCCGGGCCGGCCCTCAGACTATTTCTAGATAAAGATGTCTTCCTGTGCTGTAGCGGATGCTGGAGAAGGCGGGCTTCAGTGTTCAGTCTGCACATTTCTTCCTTAGCCTGTTCAATGCACCAGCGATGACTGGAACACACACACACACATGCACACTCACATTGGGGCACGCATGCACACACAGACTCACTCACGCACACTGCCCTAGTCGCCTTAGCCTGTTCTCTGTCGGGAGGGGCAGCCTTGGCGGAGCCACCCAAGGGTACTTTAGGAATCCACGCTCCCTCACGTTCTGAGCCTTTTAAGAAATTCAGCAGTTGGGCCCGGGTGGATCCTAAAGAGGAGGATCACGGTGGAAATTATGTGAAGCCAGAGAGAAATGCTCCTGCCTCAGCCTTTGCTCATGCAGACGGCCGCCGGGGTGCCCTTCCCAGGCCTCAGCGGGCGGGTGTAGACTCAGCCTTCCCAGTGGATCACTGATCTGCAGGAAGGGACCCTGGGGTCTTCCTCTCGTGTCTCAGGATCCAGCTCGAGGGTCCCGTGCCTGGCTAAGCTCTCAGCACCCCTGCACCTGACTCCTGCTGTGTCCCCGTCCCTTGGCACGAGGTGCCGTGTGTCAGATAAAGGGATGCGTTATTGCCACCTGTTCCTCAGATGAGAAACGGAGGCCTCGAGAGGAGGAGAGACCTGCACAGGGTCACACAGGGAGCTGCTCTGGGCTTCTAAGACCCCGTGGCCCTGGGAGACCTGATGCCCAGGGGAAGGGGCAGGCCCTTGACCAGGTCGCCTCCCAGCCCCCGGCTCCCTGAGTCTCAGTCAGGGCACAGTGGCCCGGGGGCTCTTTACAGGCAGAAGCCGGTCCAAATCAGCTTGTGACCCAGCGACTCGCAGGACTCACACCAAGCTGACGAGGGGATGAACGAACGGGTGCTTTGTGAAGAGCAGTGATGATAACCAAACCACAAAGCTGACTCCTTCCAGCATCCGAGATGCACGTGGTCCTCCTCGTGCTGCTCTCTCACCCTCACAGGGCCCTTTGAGTGCAGCCTGTGTTCAGGCCCACTTTCCAGATGGAGCCACTGAGGCACAGAGAGGCTAAGGGACTCCCCAAGGTAAAACAGCAGAGCTGGAACTGGCCCCAGTGTAGGTGACCTCCATCTCCGTCACCACAATGCCAGCCTCTGATGGGCACTGTCTGCGAACCCCGCCGCATTTTAGAAGCCTCACACGGGTCAGTCGGTGGGGTCATCATTTACAGACGAAGAAACATGAGACCTCGGCGGTGACACTTCAGAGTCCCCAGAGAGGCCGATGGGAGAGAGATTTTCAAAGAGGAAAACGCCCCCCGCCCTGAAGACTCACGCTGCGGGGAGCTGTCACAGGCCAAGGACAAACACAGGCCTGGGAGGCGGAGGCCTGGGTTCCAGCGACAACAGCAGCTAGAATGTGACAGTACACTGCCTGCGCCAGACAGGGTTTTAAGCGTTTTACACATATTATCTCCTTAAATCCTTCCCACAACCCTGGATGGGACAGTGAACGGACCCACCCTACAGACAGGAGGCTCAGCCTGAGAGGTCAAGGGCCCCCCCAAGGTCACGGGCAGTGAGGGGCAGCCAGACAGATGGCATAGCCCACCCTCCCCTCGGCTGCCCTGGTGGGGCCACAGCTGCTCCCATCACGTGCACCTGTGACTCGGTTTCCCCAGTGAGAAGGGTGGAGAGGTCACACGAGGCCTCTCAGGTCTCCAGCATTCTGAGACCCTGCCCCCAGCTCCTTCCTATTTCTCCATCCCCCCTCTGCCCACCTGCACTGCCCACTGCCCAGCACGGCCTCATCTCCTCGCACAGGACGCCATCTCAGGGTGGAGCTGGCTGGGTTTTTCTGTAAAATAGATTCTACTTTTTAGAGTCTTTTAGGTTCACAGCAGTATTGAGCAGAAGTTACAGAGATTTCCTGTATACACCCTGCCCCCACACAGGCACAGCCCCCCCATTATCAACATCCTGCCCCAGAGTGTGACCTTTGCTACAATTGATGAGCCTGTATTGACACGTCATTGTCACCCGGCATCCACAGTTGACATCAGGGTCACTCTTGATGTTGTATATTCTGTGCGTCTGAACAAATGTACATTGACATGTATCCACCATTATAGGATCACACAGAGTCATTTCACTGTCCTAAAAATCCTCTGTGTCCACCTGTTCATCCCTCCCTCCCCCAAGCCCCTGGCAACCACTGATCTTTTTTCTGTCTCCATAGTTTTGCCTTTTCCAGAATGTCATAGAGTTGGAATCATACAGCATGTAGTCTTTTCAGATTGCCTTCTTTCACTTAGTGATATTAGCTGGGCTTTAATGGCGCCTTGGCTGGCACGTCCCTTCCCCCAACACCACCAACTGACCAAGACAGGATGCCCAGGAGCTTGTGAGGACCGCTCTCCACCCCCTTCCCTCCGCCATAACGAGTCCTGTCTTCACTGTAGAAATAACAGTGATCTTAGCTTGCAGAAACGGCCTCATGTTCTTCCCCTCGCTCTTCCTTTGGTTTGTGTGGTCCCTGCCTCACCGACTCTGGACTTGGCCTTGGGGTTTACTTCGGCCAAGGGGACATCAGGGAGCGTGATGCAAGCAGAGACCTGGACAGCACGCGTGCCTCGGGGTCTGCCCTCGTGCTGCAGGTGGGCGTTGAGGGCGCCGAGTGAAGGAGCCCCAGCCAGCCTGCTGGAGAGGCCATGCCGAGGGGACCAGGGTGCCCCAACCAGCAGCCTGCTGACCACCAGACACATGAGTGAGGCCATCCTAGATCATTCTATTGCCCACCAACCTGCCAGCTGACCACAGATGCGTGAGACAGCCCAGCAGAAATGGGCCGAGCTGACCCAGACCCAGAAATTCTCAGGCAACCCACAGAATCACAAGCTAAATAGTCATTATTTTAAGCCACAATGATTTGAGATGGTCTGTTACACAGCAGAAGCTAACTGCTACAGTCATTAATATTTGATTTGAGGAGTCGGTACTGGGCACAAGTGCTCAGGACTTCTGTGCATTGGTGCAGCCTGGCCTGGAAATTACTCTTTACACCAAAAGCTTCAGTTGTTAAAACCCGCTCAGTGCCCAGCACAGGCCTCAAAGGGCAGCAACGTTGCCCAGATGCAGGGAGCCCAGGTCGTCCCTGATGACTTGGGTCAGGTGGCAGAGTTTTGCAGACTCCGTTAGGTGAGTCTTAGAGATGTGGCTGGTGAATCCTCATGAACAGCTAAGGCTGACCGAGAGCCTGAATGTCTCTGCAATGAAAAGTCAGGATCCTGGCGGAGGAAGCAGCGAGTCCATCAGGGAACTGCTCTGGCAGAGAACAGTGTGGAGTTTGGACCCAGAGGTAATTCTCTTAGCTGAGGTTTCCCTGATCCCTCAGTGGGGAGGGGACACAGAACCCCACAATTTATTCTTGTATCTTATTGTATGTATCTGTGCATGACATCTGATAGGATACAATATATATTTATACAGATATTTCAGTTAATGGTCTAATAAACCATACACGTAATTCTTATTCTAGAGCAAGGATCTTCAACACACTTTCACCTTCTTCATAAAGTCCTAAACTGAGAAACACCCCCAGACGCTGTTACAGACAGACCCACCCCATCCCTGTAGTTACAGTTTCCTGAGTGGGTGAGAATGTCAGGGCCTCTTCGCCAGATGAAGTCATTAGATCTTCTGACTCTCATGGCAACGCAGTGAGGCAAGTGGGAGCCCATTTTACAGATGAAAAAATCAAGGCTCAGAAAGAGGAGGTGGGTGTTTGAAGTCCTAGCTGGTACATGTCAGGGCTGGGACTTCAACCAATCCATCATCTCAGACTGTACATCCAGTGAGCCTTTCCCAGCGTTACACCTACCAGAACGGATGCCACTCCCTCCCCACACTGGTGGAGGGACAGACCCTTGCTCTGCTGGACCCCTGGCCCCACAGACAGCCCCCAGCTGTCCTTCCCTGCAGCCCCTCCCAGGGAGTGATCAGCAGCAGGGACGAAGAGCCAGGGCAGGGTCTGCATCGGGCTGGCTCCAGATAGAAAGTCGTCAGTAAGACCCTGAGCTGAATTGTTTCTCAGGCTGATTGCAGGGAGATAACTGGGCGCCGGCGGGGGGGCCTCTCAGGAGTGGCATGGGGTGGGCCATCTCAGTTTCCGAGGCCCGCATCTGCCCAGGGCGGGGAGCTGGGCTGTCCGCGGAGCAGGTCTGGGGCTGAGCCTTTTCAGCCGTGGGTACATCTGGCAGCTGCTTCCGACTGATTAATTCCTCTATGCCTCAGAGGGACCTGGAGGCCCAGGCAGCAGCTGGGGCCCTTCTTGTTCTCGATCTGTCTGGGAGGAGCATGCTAGATGGGGGGGCTGGAAGAGGAGGGGGTGAGTGTGCGGGGATAGCTGAGGAACGGGGACCACCTCCTCCTCCTCCCCAGGAGGCCTGGGCACCTGAGAGCGGAGTCTTCCTCGGGCCGCTTGCACAGATCTGCTTGCAGGCAACACCTGGCAAAGTTGGGCTGCTCACCTCCGGCAGGGGCAGCAGCCAGCTGAGCATTCAAGCCTCTCCCAGCCTCGGCCAGCGCTGGCGTGCAGCCCAGCATGGTGTGCCCGCGGCACTCTGCCTGCCCCCGGGCCTCTGCCTCCCGGCCTTTGCCCTCGCTGTTCCCTCTGCCCGGAGTGCCCCACAGTTAGCCTTTTGGTCTTCTTTCCAAAGGCAGTCATGCACACAGCCACACTGGCAGGCAAGAAAGAGCGTCCCCTGCAGGTGTGCAGCGTGTGGCACCTTCACCGAGAGGCCTCCCCGCCCGCTCTGCCCAACGCAGCCCCCTCTGCCGCCCTGGTTCTCACGGCTCTTGCCACCACCGGTTGTTTGGTTCTTTATTGCCTCCCCCGCCCCCACCCCCCAGGTTGTTAACTTCACAGGGACAGGAATGTTCTCTATTTTGTCCCACTGTTGTGTCCCCACTGCCTGGAAGAGTGCCTGGCACATCATAGGTGCTCCGTAATTATTGCATAAATGAATGAGTAAAATTAGAGGATTTTGAGCCTCACACCATCTCTGCAGGAAGGCAGACAGGCCAGCATCAATAACCCCATTCTGCCAGTAGGAGAAACTGAGACCCAGAAAAAAGCGATTTGCCTGAGGTCACATAGGAAGTAAGGGGCAGGGGCAGGCTGGAGCCCAGATCCCAGCCTGCCAAGGCCAGGGACCCCTCACGTAGTCGTTCAACAAACATTCGTGGGGCACCAGTTACGTGGCAGGTGCAGTGCTAGTCAGAGGGATACGGTGGTGAACCAGCTCTTTGTGGAGCTTATAGTCCCTCGGAGGGGACACCAAATGGCCACCACCAATAATGTGGGATTGCAAACTGAAGAGTAAGGAGCTGGCCTGAGCAAAGGACATTCGCGCTGAGAGCCGAAGGGTGGGGAGGAATCAAGGAGCCATATGGAGAGGATGGGGAACAGCATTCTCAGGCTGGGGAACAGCTTGTGCAAAGGCTTTGAGGCAGGACCTCAGGATGTATTTGAGGCAATGAAGGACTTTCAGGGGGGGCCAAGCCGAGAGAGGGAGGGGTGCTGGTCAAGGGCTGGCCCAGAGCCCGTAGGGCCTTACTGGCCACACTGAGATATTTGGTCCTTACCAAGGGTAATAGGGGCTCTTATCTGGGGTGATGTCGCCAGGCCTGAGGGCTTTAGGGTTGCACTTGGGGACTCTCTCTGGCCACAGCTCTGGTCTCCTGGCAGCCCAGGCCCCATCAGTCTTCTCTTTGGGCTGCCTTTATGACTTATTGATGCCTCAAGTGATGGGAAGCAATTTGCAGTAGCTCTGTGACCAGGAACTGGCTGCAGATGGCCCGAGTGAGGACATGGCATGCACAGGGCCTCGCAGGGCAGCCTTGGAGAAGAACCGAGTCGGGGACACAGCTCAGGTTCTCGGGGCAGCAGTGGGCTAGGGCGCCCTGCAGGGCCCTGTGAGGATGCTATGGCTCCTTTGGCTCCATCACAAATCCTCGCTAAGCTCGGGAACTTGGTTGAATAGGGTGCCCCCAAATTCACGTCCACCTGGGACCTTGAATGTGACCTTATCTGAAAATAGGATCTTTGCAGCTATAATCAGTTAAGATGACTGCATCACTCCAGTCTCTGCCTTCTTCCCTGTCTGTCTCTCCTCACACGGCCTTCTCGTAAGGACGTTAGTCAGTGCATGTAGGGCCCACCCCCCGCCAGGGGCAGTGGGCAGCCGGGAGGGGATGGGCAAGGGAGTAGGTGGCAGGGTGCTCCAGGTAGTGAGAGGTTGTTCTTGTGGTCAGTTTTGGTTTAAACCCTGCGCCAAGGGACAGGCCGAGTCATAACCAGCAGCGTTTACCTTTAGGTCCTCCAGGCTGCTCTAAACGCCGCTCCCCGCAGCCCCCCACTGCCAGGGAGGGGCCTGCCCCTGGCACACATCCCCTCTAACCTGAGAGAGGGGAGAGGGGGTGAGAATGTGGGCCAGGCCAGGCGTAGGTAATGGCTGGGGCAGCGGGGAGCCGGGAGAATGGCCTTGGGGATAGCCTTGAGCTCGTCCAGTGACCCAGCTGGGCATGCCAGCTGCCAGGGGAGCAGAGGGGCTGGGGCCTGGGGAGCAGCTCCCGTGGAACTCAGCCTCATCGCCCACGCAAGCCCGCTGGGCACAGAGCCATTGGGCCCAGCTGCCTGGGCACCCAGGAGACACCCATCTCACCACAGCTCATTGTGAGACAAATTCACATTTCTTTAGTTAATTCATTCCCTCAGTGACCTGCAACCGTCTCAGGGCTGGGCAGTGCTGGGACACAGGGATGAGCAGACAAAGCACCCGCTTTTGGGGAGCTCCCAGCTGGCGGGGGAGGTGGGCAAGGACACACGGTGCCCACAGAGTGGTCAGCGCTATAATGGGGGCTGCACAGGGAAGAGGTTTGGGCCCAGGGGGGAGGCCTGCGGGAGCCCAGCGGGGAGCCTGGTGTTGGTGGGTGTGTGCCCGGCGTCTCCGAGGACAAACAGTCTGCATTCGTCCTCGACTCCTCCTCTCCCCTCTGATAACCGTGACCGTGTCTCTCTCCCTCCATCTATTTCTGCCACCTCCGCTGCCACCAGCAGAACTGAGGCCCCCCGTTGCCGGTCCTTCCCAACCTCCCAGCAAGGAGAAAAGTGAGCAAAAATGCAGGAAACACCTGTGCAACGGCACGAGAGAGCTGCAGAGACCGCCAGGACTGAAGGGGCCGAGAGCCCAGAGGGGAGCGAAGCTCATGGAGGTGGGGCTGATGGTCCCCTGCTCTTCCTCAGAGACACCTGCCAACGTGTCGGCAGCTGTTCCAAGAGGCTGAGGGACCCGCAGAAAAGCCAAGCTTAGAGTGGCAGCTGCCCAGAGCCCGTGGCATCTCACGGGGCTGGGAGATGAAACCTGGAGTTCAGGACTATCAGGGCACCCAGGACTTGAGGATCTAACTTCCAGAAGAAAAGCACAGAAAGTGAGCCCACACTCTCTCCATCTTCCCTTTGAGAAACTTGCTGATTCCTAAGCAGAATGAGCCTCGCAGAAAGTGGCTGCTAAAGGGCTGAAGATCTAAGCAGAACTGTCAGCAGATTTATGGTCACGACAAAAAATATTGCGGTTCAGGGACCACCAAGGAGGGGAGACACCATAGGCTCTGTTGGACCCCTGAAGCTGGTTACACCCTCGGAATAAAGGTAAGTCAGAGAGAAAGCACACCTGAGAAATAGACCTGACCCGTCTGACATATACAGAACATCGTACAAATAAACAGCAGAGTTCATATTCTTACCAAGTGCACCCAGAACATTTCCCATAATAGATTACACGCAGGACCCTATAGCAAGTCTCAACAAATTTCAGATAAAGTCCTATGTTCAAATGAAAGGGATGGAGAGGAAATCTGTAAACTAAAAATAAAGCCTTAAAAATTTTTAAATGATCAAAATTAAGCTATAGTGTTTAGGGATGCACATTTGGGTGATAAAATGATAAAGTAGCCAAGGAAATGATTATTTATGATTGCCAGGAGGGTTGAGATTGGGATGGGGAAAAAAAATCATGTGTTCTTCAATCACAGTGGAATTAAACTAGAAATCAATCACAAAAAGGCAACCAGAATATTCCCATCATTTGCAAATTAATAAATACACTTTCAAATAATCAATGAGTTGGACAAGAAATCACAAAAAAATTAGAAAACATTTTGAAATGAACAATAATAAAAATGAGTCATCAAAATATGGGATGCAGCTAAAGGAGTACCTAGAGGAAAATTTATAGTCTCAAACTTATACTTTAGGGGGAAAAAAGGCTGAAAAGAAATTACCTAAATATACATCTCAAGACACAAACAAAAACAAGGAAACTCAAAGAAATTAGAAAGAGAAAAAGAAGAGACAAATATTTAAAATAATGAAATAGAAAATAAATATATAATAGGGAAAATCTCACAGTGTTTAGTTTATTTTTCAAATGCGTAATAAGATTGATAAATCCCTAGCACGACTGATGAAGAAAACAGAAAGCCATGTCGAGAATAGAAAGGGGCCGTCTCTATAGACCTCATCAACGTTCACAAAGAATATAATGAATATACCTCTTTATGACACTAAATTTAAAATTTCAGTTGAAATGGACAAACTCCCAGAAAAACAAAACTGATCAAGAAGAAAGAAAAAGTTTGAATAGTCCTATATATATTAAAGAGTTTGATTTGTAATTTCAAACCTTCCTACATGGAAATCTCCAGGCCCAGACGGCCTCGGTGATGGATGCTTCCAAATATTTAAGGAAAAATAATACCAATCATATACAAATTATGCACAGAATAAAACAGTGGGAATATTTTCCTACCTGTTTTAGAGGCAGAGCAGAGCCTTCATACTTAAAACTGGTAAGGACATTACCAGAAAGGGGGCAGAAGGTACTTTCCAAAGGCAGACACACGGGGGTGTTTGCCCCATCCCGCATGCTTCTCTCTCCATGGGACTGACACTCCTCTCCCTCTCTCTGAATCTGGGAGGAGTCTGGTCACTTCTGGACCAATGGAGAGCCTCAGGCACGATGTTATGTGATTCCCCAGGCTAGGTCTATGGAGGATAAAAGAATGTGGCCGATGTCTCTCTCGCTTACTCTCTCTCTCTTTCTCCTTCTCTCCCTCTCGGGACATTTGCTCTTGGAATCCAGCAACCATGTTGTGATTCCAACAAGCCGGGGCCCCAGTCAACAGTCAGCATCAACCACCAGGCGTGTAAGTGACTGAGACTTCATGGATTCCTGTCACCAGCCTTTCACCTTCAGCTGAGGCGCCTGACTGTTGTAGAGCAGAGATAACCTGTCCCAGCTCTGCGCCCTCTGAATTCCTGTCCACAGAATCCATTCGAGATGAGATTATTGTTTTCAGCCAGTATATTTGGTGCAAGTTGTTATGCAGCAATAACTAATACAAAAGAAAAAAATTAAAGGGCCAAAATTTCAGATGCAAAAATCTTAAAATATTAGCAGAATAGAATCTGGCTATACATACAAGGCACAATACATCATGATCAAGTTGGGTTTACTCCAGGAATGCGAGATTGACTTGACATTTGACAGTCAATCAGTGAATTTCACCACGTTAGAAGAATATAACACGTTATTGTATGTTTATCTCAGTCAATGTAGAAGTAACATTTGATAAAATTCAACACCCATTCATGATTCTTGAAAAATGTTTAGCAATCTAGGAATAGAGGAAACTTCTTTAATCTGATGAAAGTTACCTACAAAACCTTCAGCAAATATCATACTTGATGAAAGATTGAAAGCTTCCGCCCAGAGTTCAGGAACAAGCCAGGGGACACACAACCCCGACAATTGTTCAACGTTAAGGTTTTAGCCAGTCCAATAGGGCAAAAAGAAAAAGTATAAGGACTGGGAAAAAAGAAATAAAACTGTCAGCATGTATAGATGCCACGATTGCTTCTGACAGATAATCCAAAAGAATTTACAGATAATCTACTAGAACTAATAAATTTACCACAGTTGCTGGATACGAGGTCAATATGCCCAAATCAATTGTATTTCTATATACCAATCACAAGTAATTAGGAAATGAGATTTTAAGAAATTATTTGCAATGACATCAAAAACACAAAGCACCCAAGAAGAAATCTAATGAAAAATGTATGCCATTTACACGGAAATGTCAGAACGTGACTGAGAGAAATCAAATAAGATATTTTAAAAAATGGAAAGCTATGCCATGTTCATGGATGAGAAGACTCAGTACTGTAAAGATTTTAATTCTACCCAAATTGATCTGTACACTTAATGCCACCCCAATCCAATCCCAGCAGGTTTGTCTGTGTGTGTGTGTGTGTGTGTGTGTGAAAATTGATAAGCTGATCCTAATATTTACATGGAAATGAAAGGATCTGTAATATTCAAAACAATCTCAAGAAAGAATAACAAAATCAGAATTCACAGTCCTGGATTCAAGACTCACAGTCAAGTCAAACACCGACATTCGCTTGAGCGTGGTGTGCAAAGGAGGAGGGCGTCGGTGTGACCTCCTGAAGAAAACGGGCTCGGAAAGTGGCAGGCGTGGGGGCAGGTGAGGACGGGATGAAAAGGGCACCCACTGTTCACCGGCACCAGACTGAACACCTTGCAAATGCTCTCTGTGCAGCTGTGCAAAGCGCATGTTGCTACCCCATTTACAGATAAGGAAACTGAGTCTCAGAGAAATGAAAGATCTTGCCCAAAGCCACACAGGGCCATGATTCGAACGTAGATCCAACCCTTTAACCTGTGCTTCCAGGAACAGAGACTGGCCTGGGCCAGAGAAGAGACTCAGGAGTGAGCAGGGGGCCGCGCAGGGGTCTGTGTCCTGGCAAAGCAGGGACTCCCAGCCCGGCGTGCATGGCATCTCCAGGGTGGGGATCTCGCTCACTTCCTCCTCCCGGCAGGCCTGGGGCTTCCGCAGTCGCTACAGCCCGGTCACACACAGCCCAGATGTTCTCTGCTTACAAGCAACGCTGTTTCTGGGGTGGCCTGGGAGGGAAGCGGGTGCAGGCTAATGGCACAGCAGCCGGCGTAGGTGCCAGTGAGTGAGTCAACTCTGGACTCGTCGAGCTGAAGCTTGGCCAACGCTCAAAGATGCAAAATAAAAATTATTCTCAGCAAATTGGGTGCATTCTTTATTCGTCCAGCCAATTGCGATCATGCCAGAAGAAAGCTGACCCAATGTTGGCTCCAAACAGTTTTCTTTCCTTCTGTGTGCCCCAGGGTCCTGGGGCCCTGGGAGGAATGCAGCCAGAGAGCCCTGGGAGTAAAAGAGTGGCTGTTGGTCTGGGAACAAGGGAGGGCTTAACCCCAGAACCCCGGCCGGCAGTGGGAATTGGAGTCAGCAATGCAAGGGCTGGGTCCACCCCAGTCCTTGTTCCACCCTGATCTGTGCCTGGGCAAGGCGGGCCTCAGTTTTCTCTTCTGTGAAATGGGAACATCACCCACCTCCCTGGACTCTTGGGAAAAACCCTTGGGATTGAGAACAGTAACGGGCTGCTCCTGGTGCCTGGCACACAGCAGGTGTGCAGGAAATGGTCGCTCTTAGCCCTCTTAGGATGACGGAGCTGACGGGGCTGTGGATGGGAAGCCGCTTGCCCAAGTCACACGAGAGGAGTTGGCGGCAGAGCCAAATGTGGGACTCTGAGCCCTCCTGTCCCCACAGAACCATTTACTGCTGGATTCTGGGGAGTGGGGCAAGGAGCCTGTTGACTCGGCAAATTCTCAGAAAACAAAGGGGTCCCAGCATCGCACAGGCCTCCATGAAGCCTCTGGGCCCTTTTTGTGAACAGCTGCCCTGGCGGCGGGAGCAGAGGAGGGGGTGTCAGAAGGCCCCTCTCAGGGACCAAAGGCCCTACGGCTTCCTGGTCACCAGCCAGGGAGAGCAACTCCCCCGGTCCTCCCACCTGGGGAGCTGTGTGGCCGTGGGTGAGAATCTCCACCTCTCTGGCTCTCGGCGCCCTCCGCAGTAACATGGCATCAGTACGGTGCGTTCTGTACAGAGGGGAGAGGGCCCAGGGTTTGTGCGTGTGAGCTGCTTACACAAGGCCCGGCACCTGCAGACGCTGCACCTGTGTAGCTCCTGTTGTCATTGCCGTCGGTGTTGTCATTGTGACGTCCCGGCAAGGAGTGTGGGCAGGGGCATAGGGGGAGGGCAAAGACCAGGAAGGGGCAGGGCCCTGGGGCAGAGGAGTCCAGTTGCCAGGCGGCCCCAGCGTGTCGCTTCCTCTCACCCCCCTTCGACAGGTGCGCGGGGCCAGGATCACCCTGGTGGGGGAGAAAGAGCCCACAGGGACGGCTGGTGCTACAGGGAACGTGTGGCTCTTAACTATCGGCTCGGTCTCCTGTGCCTCCCGGGCCGGGCAGGGAGTGACCCTGGTATGGGAGCAGGGCAGAGACAGAGGGGGAGAGGCCACTGTCGGATGTGACGGCCTGACCCATGTGGTGGGTGGTCAGAGCATCCGGATCTCTGTGAAGAATGGTGGTGAGCACCCTGTCGCCAGAGGCATGCAAGCCTCAGTGCTGGATGCAGGGGGGGCGCTCCTGGGTCAGGGCGTCCCCACCACCTGAGAGGTGAGAGGTGGTTGGGTACAGTGGATGAGCCCACAGGCACCTGTGCCTCAGTTTCTCCACCTGAGAATGGGATAACGGCAGCCGCCATGCTGCGAGGCTGCTGTGAGGACTGAGTGTGTCCTGTGGGCCGAGCCTGGGCAGAGTGCCGGCGCGTAGGGACACCAGCTAGGATTACTGTCACCCGCTTGGAGGGGCGAGATGGACCGCGGCTCAGACCTCAGCTGCACCGAGCTCCCTCGCCATGGCATGGCTGGCGGCCCGGCCAGGAGGCTGGGGGTGGGGAGCGGATGCTGGCTTCTCAGCGGCATTAGTCCTGTTCCCGGATCTCGATTATCATTCCTAGACCGCAGGGCGGCTTTATGGAGTGGAAAAAATCCATTAAGGTTTTCAAAGCAAAGCTCAAGACATAATCACCCCATTGTCAGGGCCCTTCGTGCGGCAGCACTCCCCCCACCCCTACCCCGCACATCCCCCACTGGCCTGGCTCAGGCGGGGGCTGTGTCTCTTGGGTGGCCAGGTCCCTGCTGCCAACCTCAAGTGGCCACGGCCACACTCCAAACAGCTCAAACGACTTCTGGGGATGCCCTTTCCGGAGCTTTCTGCCACAAATTGATCTGGCCTCTCCTGGCTCATCCATCCCTTCCAGAGTAACCTTCAAAAGACCGAGTCTGACCTTGTCTTTCTTCTGCATAAAATCTCTGATGGCTCCCCAGTGCCCCCTTGCTGAGGTCCAAACCCTCTGTGACATGGGTCAGCCACCTGCCTGTGGCGTCTGTCCGCCTCCCAGGCAGAGTGCAAGGCCCTCACGGGCAGCCTGGGGCTGGAGTCCCCGCTCGGCCACTTCCCACAGGTCACCGAAACTCCCAAACCCCAGTGTCCTCGTCTGTAAATGGTATAAAGCAACAGCTGCCTGGAGGGGTTGCTGAGAAGACAATGAGATGGCACAGAGGGAGAGTCAGCACCGTGTAGGCACAGGCTGACTGTTGGCGGCTGTCACCACGGCTCCTCTGTCCACCCCACCCCCAGCTCACTCACTGCTCAGCCCTGCAGTGCCCTGGTTGTGCCTCATTCCAGGCCTGGCTGCTTTACAAGGCTCCGTTCAGGGTGTCTTCTTCCAGGAAGCCCTCCCTGATTACCTAGAGCAGCCCCAGATTTCCCCATCACAGCACGGAGCATATGATGTTGATTTTCCTGCCTCTGTACAAGGATGAGCCCCTCAAGGCCAGGGCTCGAGTCTGGGTCCGCAACACCCAACACAGGCCCAGGCACAGAGGGGCGTCGTGAGAGCTGCTTGATCTGAAATGGTGTCTGGAAGCTTCTAACACAGGTCTGAGCACATCCAAACCCCCATGGCCTTCAGGGCTGTCCCCTGGTCTGGCATTTGAGGCCTCTGCAGTTGGGCTCCAAGAGGCTCTTCCAGGCCCTTCCGTGTCCCCGGCCCCCTGCGATTGGATTCCAGCTGGGTGGTCCACCTCCTTCCTTTGCTCAGGCTGGGCCCCTCTCCCTTCCCTTTTGCCTGTAGACATTCTCTGTCTAAAGACCAAATCAAAGCCACCTCCTCTGGGCAGCCTCCCAGACTCCCCCTGGCCAGGGTTCAGAGACACCCTCCCTTCTCTTTGCCTCCTTGGCCCCGGACTCCCGCCGCAGCCCTGAGCAGGAGCATTGTCTCACAGAGCAGCTGGTGGGTGCGCATTGTCCTGCAGGGAGGGAGGGGACAGAGCCCGAAAGCCAGGACACCCGAGGCGCCCTCGGGGTGTCGCTGGGCAGAGGCTCAGACGCAAGGGTCTCACTCAGGGTCACACAGGGAGGAGCAGGAGAGCCCGGATCCAGCCTCGGCTCAGCCCAGCCCCGACAGCTCCCCTCAAGGCCCCGTCTGCTGCCCCCCACTCCTCCAGGCTAGTGTGCAGGGCCGGGTGGGGAGAGCAGCCTGGAGGCCCTCGGGAGAGATAAAGCGCACTTGCCTCGAACTGATGGGGAGGGACGCCACCTCCTGCCTAATCGCCCTAGTTCCCGCGTTTACAAACTGTTCATTTCCCTGCGCTCCAGGCGGGCTTGTGCGGAAGGAGTGTCAAAACCCCTGGTTTCTGCCAGGTTCCCACTGGGAGTGGCTTCTCTGAGGGGTCAGGTGTGAAGCGGGCAGAGGATGAGGATAGTCAGCCATGGGGAGACCCCAGGAGGAGCCATCTAGGAGATTCTAGAAGCTGGAGATGGCTGAGAGCTGGGTTTGAGGAAGAGCCAGAAGGTCTGAGTGGCTGGATCCTGGTTAGGGGTGGGGATGGGGCGAAGGGTGCGGAGAGTGGTCATGAGATGAAGAGAGGGGGCCAGGGGGAGATCCCGTAGGGCCAAGTGGCCTTGGTGAGCGCTAACCCCTTATCCCGAGTGGACTGGAGGCCGTTAGGGCCACTCCGGTCCTCAGGTCGGGGGGAAGCAGGGAGCCGAAGAAGGGGGGCGCAGGAACCAGGTGAGGGATGAGCAGCTGGAGAGGGTGGCCTGGACGGGGTGCTGGCCTGGACGGGGTGGTGGTGGGCGGGGTGGTGGCCTGGAAGGGGTGGCCCGGACGGGGTGGCCCGGACAGGGTGATGGCCTGGACGGGGTGGGCTGGCTGCGCTGGTGGCCTGGGCGGGGTGGTGGTGGGCCCTGGAGACAGGCGGATGGGTCTGGACTGTGCCGTGAAGGAGGCTGCAGGATGTGCTGGTGGAGGCGGGGGGGGGCCGTTTTCGAGGAGAGGGAAGGTGGGGGAGGGGAGACAGGGAAGAGCTGACATTTGTTCAACGTCATGCCTACCCCCCGCCCCACCCCCGGAGCCCGCTGCCTGGAGGTGGAGCCGCACAGCCTGCTGGGGACATCGCCCGAGGTCAGAGGTTGGAACAGCCCTGGGGGAAGGCCAGCCCACTCCTGGATCTCAGTGGGGCACGGGAACCCCTCCCAGCGTCACTGCAGTGGGGGCAGCCGCGGGGGGTCTCAGGCCGACACTTCACTCCTCCCCGGTGCTCAGTCAGCCCTCCTCAGGGATCCTGCACTGGCCTGTGAGGCCCGACAGCACCCCGCGTCTCAGACGAGGACGCTGGGGACCAGCAGGCGATGGGACCTGCCCAAGTCCCAGAGCCGTAAGTGGCGGTGCCCCTGGCCGCTGCTCCCCGTCCTGCGCTTTCTGCTCTCAGGGGCTGGGGTGCTTGTCCCCCCAGCCGCCCCCCCAGGCCCGTGGCAGAGGTCAGCCAAGTCCCCATGAAGGTCCCCCCGCCCCGAGCCCTGCACCCCCCTCTCCCCTCTGTGTCCCACTCCCCCTGGCGAGCCTCCAACCCTGGCTTCACCCCCCACCATACGCTGAGGCGCCCACACGTGCGTGTCCACGCTGCGGTCTCCCTGAGCCCCAGACCCACACTGCCCCCGACACCTCCCCCGATGGCCACGAGCATCTCAGAGCAAATGTGTGGCCCTCGCGTCTGCAGCGCCGCCTCCGCGCGCTTCTCTAAGGAAGTTGATTCTCTTCTCTGAGCTTTTCTCTGTTTTCCAAGAGTGCTCTTCCCGCCGGTGGGACACGAACGTGGCCACAGGGTCTGGCCTCCCTGAGCATCTCCCTCGCACCCCCACATGCTCCCCAGGAAGGTCTTCAGAGAGGAGAGCCGACTTTCCTAAGGTCACAGCCGCAGGCGGTAACGCCGGGACTGGACAGCTTCCTGGCTGCCAGGCCAGTGCCCCTCGGAACACCCCAAGCGCTGGCCGGAGCCAGGGCCTGGTTCCACGCCGCGCGCCCCTGCCCCTGCGCACCGCCAGCCACGGGCTCTCCCTGCCCTGGTTTCCAGGTCAAGGGACATGGCGGCACCTGTCCCCCACAGCTCACACACGTGTGAGGATGCAGTGAGTCACGTGAGGAAGAGGGCTCTGTAGACAGAACGTGTTGCACGGACATGCCGGATCAAGGGCTGAACAGCTGCAACATCTGGGATCTCCAGTGGCTCCTGCTTCCCTGGGCGCAGACCCCGGGGGAGCGGTGGGCACACGGCAGAGCCAGCTCCCTGCAGCTGCTCCCAGAGCGCCCTGCTGATTCTGGCGCTGTGTGTGTGCACGTGTGTGTGCGTGCGCCTGGGTGTGCATTTTACCTGTGGTTCCTGCTGTTGTCAGGGCGGCTGGGCCACACACTAGTGTGTCATGCTCCCATCCTGCAAACTGTGAAGTGCTGCGCCCTGGGAAGAGGGCATTATGGTTGGTGCAGAGATTGCAATTGGAGTGCAGGAGAGGGGGGCTGCTCAGCCCGAGGGTCACTGGGCTTCGCCTGGGTGGGCGGCTCCTGACGGTGACGTCGCCTCCCCCAGGTGCTGAGCTGCCCTCAGCCTCGGGGGTGGGGCAGTAGGGACGGGGACCCTGGCCCTGCCCGCCGTGTGCAGCGTGGAGTTTAATCCAAGCCAAGCCTCAGTGCTCAGGGAGGGGAAGGCTGCAGCCAGAACCACCGGCACCATGAGGGCCCTCCCCACGGAGAAATGTGGAAAACAGCCACAGCCAGCCGAGGGGGCGCAGCCCACATGCGGGCGTCGGTAACCGATGCGCCTGAGGACTCCAAAGGCAGGTGAGTGTGTGTGCGTGTGTATTGTGTGTGTGTGGTGTGTGTGCACACGTGTGGCGAGCGTGTGCGTCGGGGAGGGCCTGGGGAGACAGGCAGGAGGGGCCAGGTGTGCTCCCGGAACTGGAGCACGTACAAAACGGAACCCGTGACCTCCCTACCCCAAACCCGTCCTTGCCCAGAGCTCTCGTGGGGGAACAGCCGCCACCCGTCCACGTGCGCAAACCAGGAACCGGAGCCACCCTGCCCTCCCCCACTCCAGCAGCTGATTCCACCTCCCAGCCGGTCCCAGATGGGTCACGCTCTCCACCCCTTTGCCCCACCCAAGGCTGAGCCGCCACCACCTCCAGCTGGGTCTCCTGGTCACACCGCCAGCATGCTTCTTTCTGAAACATGCCTGATTGTGTCCACTCCCTGCCAAAATCACAAGCACCTTCCCTCAGGATAAACCCTGATTCCTCTGCAGACATATAACACACTGTCCAAACCAGGGCTTTACTCTTGAGTGTAAAAGGGGGAGCTATTAATGATGTTGGGATAACAAGTGTAAAGGGGACTCTCCTGAGCCACCCTGCACATGTGGTCACCCTCATTCTCAGCCTCCTCATGAGGCTTGGGGGACTGGCCACTGCCTGCCTCTCCAGCCCCATCGCACATCCTGTTTTCTGAGCTTTTCCCTTCCTGCACATTTTAGGTTCCTTCCTACTGCAGGGCCTTTGCACATGCTGTTCCCTCTGTCTGAAATGCTCTTCCTCTCTCTTCCCTTCCTCTCCTCCTAGTTAATGCCTGTCCATCCTGATGAATAAATGAAAAGCAATATGATGTTGAAGTATGAGGAAGCCATTTGGTTTAAAACTAATTCAGCTGGACCTGGTTTTTCCAGACAGGCCTGACGTGGCCTGTGGAGCATGCATTGTACATCTGCTTTAAACATTTACAATGTCCCAAAGCCAAGAATGATGCCCTTAAAGATAAGGATGTTTCCTCCCCCATATCAGCATTTCTTTATAGATAAGCATTTCTTCCCAGAAACTAAGGATTAATTACTGACCAACTGTGCTCATCCCGTGACCACTGACCTGCTGTGCTAGCAAAGCATCTCGTGACTATAGTAAAAGGGACATTCCTGTCATATGTGATCTATGTTCCTTGTTCCGAGACGGTATATAACCACACTGTATGCCCCACTTCTTCAGAGAGCTTCCTTCCTTGGGGGGCATATATGAGGGGGGAGACCCCGAGAGTGTCGGGGGAGCAGCTGGGAAAGGCAGGCAGTCTCGGTGTGTCCCTCTGCCCGCAGCATCCCCATCCTGGGAGGGCCGGCCGTGGTTGTGCGAGTCAGCCTCCCCCCACAAGTGGTTTGCAAGTGTTCTCGATTGAAAACAGAACAGGCCAGGGAGGAATTCAAACGCAGCCAAGCCCTGCCTTTGCCGGGATTAGCTGCCAGGAGGGTAATGATTTTCATTAGTACCGTCGGCTTCCCTCAAACTTGATTATAATTACTCTCCGGGCTGCACTCCCCTTCGCGGGGCGATGCTGAGTGGAATGTACATTAATCAAATCCACTGATCACACCTGAATGCCGATGGCCTGACCTCGGAGCCCGCGGCTGACGGGAGAGGCCGGGTGGGGGTGGCCGGCGCCCTCTTGCCTGGGGCAGGGCATCCATATGGATGGAGGAATGAATGAATACTGATGCAGCTGTGTTGAGCCGCCTCCCTGCACAGGATCTGCTCTCAGTTGTCACCTGTGGGGCCCTTGCAGCAGCTCCTGGTGGCAGGAATACTGTTTGCATTCTCAGCCGAGGCTCAGAGAGGTCGAGTGACTTTGTGAAGGCCACACAGCAGTTGGAAGTCAGTTTTAAACCAGAGTCTGGTGACCATTCCCACCTTCTCTCTCCTCTGCATCCTGATGGGTCCCCTGGGAAGCAGAGTGGGTAGGGGTGGGTGCTGGAAGGAAGAGGAGGGCAGAGAAAGGGGCCAGAAGGAAGTGGGAGGCGGGCTTCCTCCTGTCTGTCCGTCACTCTCCCCTCTGCGCTGAGTGATTTTTAAAATGCAGACGTGATTATGTCACTCCAGACTCTGAGGACCAAGCCCCAGTTCCCTGGCACGGCTTCCCGGTCCCCAGCCCCGTCTCCGGCCCCGTCCTCTCCTCCACCTGTGGGCAGCATCCCAGCAGCTCCAGCTCTCTGCCACTTCCCCAAGCCCACTGCTTGTGGGTGCCCTCCCCAGCCCTGCAGGCCCCTCCCCAGAGGGCTCCAGGCGGGGCCCCCTTCCCCAATGTGGGGCTCAGGCACTCGTGAAGGGTCTTTACGAGGCTTCAGTTACTTAGACTTTTTCCACTGATGGAGCTGAAGGCTGGCAGGGGTGTCTGGCCCTGTGGCAGCTCTGCCACTTGCCTGTCACTTCGGGCACGGCATTCGTCTTGCTACGCCCCAGTTTCCTCATCTGTAAGGCGGGTGATCAGAGCACCCAACCTGTGGGGGTGCTAAGGAACCCAAGGAGAGGATGTGGGGATGCTTCTCGGGGTACTTGCCGGGTGCTTCCTGCCTCGCCCCCACGTCTCTCTGGGTAATTTCCCATGAGGACCTGGTTGTCCCTCTGCAGGCTTCCAGGACCGTGAGAACAGGGATCTTTCTGCTCGTCCAGAAGGCATTTGCTGAGCCCTGGGCACTGCACGAGTCCGGAGCAGGCAGGCTGGCCCAGGTCGCAGGCCTCCCAGGCCTCCCCTTCTGTGCGGGAGGCACGCCCAGGCCTGCCGCACAGCCGGCCCTGGGAGCAGGCGCTGAGTCGCATCACACGTCACCCGACGGAGGGGCAGCAGGAGGCTCCCCAAACCCCACCCTGGAGCCCGGAGAGCAGGGAGCAAGCCAGCGAGGGAGACGTCGCCTCATCCAGACCAAGGGCTGCCCGGTGGAGAAACGGCGCAATCACACCGCCAACAGGTCCACACCCGCCACTGCCCCAGAAGAGAAATAAATACAAGCCACCCGCCTGCCAGCTTCTCGGAGCTGCCAGGAAGGGGGGACCCACACGTGCCTGACAGAAGACTGGGTCCCGCCGGTTAAGCTGGGAGAGAAGCAACGCCTTAGTATTTACTCTAGGGGAAAGAAACAAAAACCCCGTAAATCCACTTGCCAGGAAAACAGCCAAGGCGCCCTGTTAGGATGGCTTCCTGCCCAAGATGGCACACTGTGCCCGGGACCCTGCCCGCCCCTCCCTGGGGCCGCCAAGAGCGGAAAGCCTGCGCCTAGAGAGGATGAGCACGCGGCTGTGCCAGCAGTGAGGAACCGGGCCACCGGTTGGCTCCCCTGCGGGGTGGGCAGCATGGGGCTGGAGGGCCTGGAGTGGAGTAAACCTCAGAGGTGAGAGGCAGGTGGCCTCCCTTGCAGGGCCCGGGGAAGCCCAGCTGGGCGTGGACTAGCACAGAGGGGGGACGGCTGGGTGCAGCGGTCGGGGGCCACTGGGGACGGGGGCTCATCTGGTCCCTCCCGGCTCTTGTTAACCAGCTGCTGGTGACCATGATCTTTGACTCCCCCGACCCAGGGGCAGTGTGCCTGGTGGGTCCCGCCTGGGTGCTGGGTGATGAGAGAGCAGCAGAGGAACGCGAGAGAATCACTGGGATGTTCGGGATAGGGAAGATCGCTGAAATGAACACAAATAGCCTAACAGCCGGGTCAGGTAATCACCAGACTCGCCTGCAACCAAGTTGGTGTTCTGGAAGACGAGGGAAAGAACCCCAGAAACACAGGACAAAGAGACTGAGAGACTCAGTAGCATCTGAGAGCAGCTCCCGAGAGAGCGTGGGTCAACAGGGAGGAGAAATCGGTGTTTAAGAAACAGTGATGGGAGAAGCGTTTCCCCTGCACTGCAGCAGGAATCACGTTGACGGATCGAATGTGCCCGCTAAGTGTGGAGCAGGACTGGTGACGGAAGACGCCACACCTGGTGGAATTCAGAATGACAGCAGTAAGAGACAAGCCTGAAAGCTCACAGAGGGAGAAAGCAGCCCTGGACGAGGGGACTAGAGCCAGACCCGGAGCAGGTGTCTCCCCATCAGCCACGGAAGCGGAGCAAGGTCTGCTAGTTCTGCAGTAAGAGGTTTGAGCAGTCTCACAGCAAGCCAAACCGCCCACCAGGAGGAGGCGGCAAAGCAGGGACTTCTCCAGACGAGGAGGAAGGCGGCCGGCTTACCCCCTCACCCTGCGGGCACACGAATCCAGGCTATGTGCACATATGAATCCAGGCTGCACATACACATGCGTCCAAGCTGTGTGCACACACAAGTCCAGGCTGCACATACACATGCATCCAGGCTGTGTGCATACACAAGTCCAGGCTATGTGCACATATGAATCCAGGCTGCATATACACGTTTCGAGGCTGTGTGCACACACCAGTCCAAGCTGCACATACACACGCGTCCAGGCAGGTTGCGTGTAATCAAACCGAGGCCAAGGCGAGGGCTTAGTGAACGGGGTGGGGCTGGGGAGAGGACGCAGAGCAGCACAGAGGTCCCAAAGCAGGTTGGAAAGCTCCCCTGGAACTCGTTGCCGGGCAGCTTCTCCGAGGAGCTGAGATACACTTCCTCGTCTGCAGGTCCCATCACACGTCGTGGTTCCTCAGGGAATAACATTTACATGATGCTAACACTGTAAGCTCTATTTATTCATTTCCAACTCGCAGACGTGGCCCACTGACAAAGCGCGGGTGAGTGACGATTAGTTATTCTACCTGGAAGGCAGATACCCTCAACCTTGAGGGCGGAGCGGCCCCCCGCGGTGGAGGCAGAGGAGGGAAGGGGCGTGGGCTTCGCCCCGCAATGCCCTGGAGTCAGCAAATCGAGAAGCTGAGATCGTCGGACTCTGCTCATCCGCTCAGCGGACTCTCTGCCCGGCGCCCACTGAGGGCCGTAAGCACTGGGATGGGACCCATCCGCAGTCAAGAGCAAACCGGTTCCTCCTCCCGTGGGGGGGCCAGACTAGAAACCCCCCAACATAGGAGGGACACACGGGGGGTGGCCAGGAACTACAGGGGGGCGTCGGGTGGAGAGTCTTGGGGGAGGCACCTCAGAGGGGCATGCAGGGAGGCCCTGTGGGGAGGGGTCTTAAAGCTACAAATGAGAGTCCAGAAGGAGCCAGCAGGGGAAGAGACCTCCTGCCCAGGGAGCGGCCACTGTGGCGCCAGGCTTGAGGAATCAGAGACGGCGGAGAGGCTGGGGCGGGGGTCACGGAGGGCGCGGGGGAGGGTGCAAAGGGAGCTAGAGAGACCCCAGGGCCAGGTCACGCGTGCTCTGGGGGCCACAGCGGAGTCTGGACTTGCCCCTAGGTGCCTAGGTGCCGTGGGCGTGCGGTGGGAGCCTTAAGCAGGGCAGAGCCCTGACCGGTGAGCTCCCTCCGGCTGTTGGCCTGACGGGGAAGACACAGGCGGAGGAGGGCCCGAGTCAGGAGGCGATCATGGGAGACAGTCTACGTTTTAAATCGCGGAGTCAGTGGAGCCAGGCCAGAGAAGAAAACACCGGTGGAGCTGGAGAGGCACGGGAGAGAGGGCCGCGTGGGCGCGCGGAGCCTCGCGTTCCAGAGCGGAGCCAGCGGATATTGTGTCAAGACGATAAGACGAGGTGGAAGCGTATTATCTCAAGTTATAAAGGGAATCGCAGAACCAAAAGCAAAGCGGAGAACAGCCGTTGGCTCGCGGGAGAGGGTCTGGGTGGGAGAGGGTCTGGGCGGAGGGATGGGAGCGGAGGCGGCTTTTACTCTCCATTTTATCGGTTTCCATAAGATTTGCATATGCATTATACAGAACCATGTGCCTATGTAACTTTTTTAATTAAAAAGTTGGGGGGTAGGAGAAACTAGAAGGCAGTGGGGAAGCCCTCTTGCAGAGTGAGAAGCCAATTTAATGCTAGAGGAAGAGACGGGGGTCATAGTGGGTGCTGCGCAGAGAAGCGCGACAGGGAGGTCAGCGAGGCGCCTCCAGGAGGTGGCTCTGAGGCTGAGCCTGGAGGAGGAGGAGACGCCAGCTCTGGGGGCTGGAGGAGGGGGAAAACAGAGGGAACAGCAACAGGGGACAAGGAGTGTGTGAGGTCCCACGAGGAAGCAGAGTGAGGCCACGGAGGAAGCGGGTGGGCAGGGGAAGCAGGCGAGATGGGGCTCACCCAGGCCCTGGGGCTGGAACTGATCCCTGGGCCGTGGGCCATCCGACAGCGATGAGTCTGGCATTCCTTGTGCAATTCAGAGGAACCCCAACAACAGCTAAGGCCGGTGGACACGCGCTCTCTGCCGTGCCGTGCTGAGCACTGCGTGTGCATCCTGTCGTTTACTCCTCGCCACAAACCTGCATAATTGTGCCCATTTTACTGATGAGAAAACTCAGGCTCAGAGGGGTGGATTAGCTCCCTAGAGTTGGAGGGCTGGCAAAAGGCAGAGCTGGCATGTGAACCCAGGCAGCCCAGTTGCCAGCTCTCCGTCACCACCTCTGGTGGGGGGAAGGGCTGTTCCCCGCGGGCCCCTGAGCATGGCTGGCTGGTCCCGCAGGCCGCACAGGCAGCGGGCAAAGGCAGAGACGCAAGCCCGCTCCTTCCAGGAGGACCAGCTGCATCCAGGGGCTCCCTGAGCCTGAAATTCAATTCAATTATAAATGTATTAACAACTCATGAGAACTTGGCGGCTCTGACCGCAGAGACGGAGCATCGAGGAACAGGCAGAGGTCGACCCGCCGGCTCCTCCGGGGCTGCCTGCGGCTCTTCGAGGAAATACTCAGCTCGGAAATGCTCACCGAGGTGAGACAAAGTGCCAGCATGTCAGGAAATAATGGACCTGAAACACTCATTTCTAGGACAGCCCATGGCGCCCACTGCCCAGGGCAGCCAGGCACCTGCAGCCGCCCGAGGGGTGGGGCTGCTCTGGCTCCAGGAGCAGGAAAAGCACACGCCAACACCCCAGACGCTGAGCCCGGGTGGGAATAGCACGGGATGGGGTCCACAGCCTGCCTCTGCGCCCCCCTGCCTTTGCTGTGTGACCTTCAGCAGCTCACTCTGTCTCCCTGAGCCTCAGTTTCGTCAGCTGTACAGCAGGCATGACACAGGAGGCTGGCTTCACAGTGCTATCAAGCCTGGCACCTCGGAGAGTCCTCAGTGAGCTGATGTGCCCAGGTGCCTTCGGACCACGTTGGACAGCCCCCAGCCTCAAGGGCCTCACTTCAGTTTCTAGTGATCGCTCCCACCCTGGGTCTTTGCACATGCTGTTCCCTCTCCCTGGGATGCTGGTCCCCGACTCCGCCTGGCCAGCTCCAGCAGATCTCAACTCACACGTCACTTCCTCAGAGAGGCTGTTCCTTGCCCTCCAATCTATACTGTGGGAATGTTGTCCTTTCTTGCGGTGCCCTGTTCTCCATGGACATCCGCCTCCTCTGGCCAAGCCCTGTGGCCGTGGGGACCTGGGCAGGGGCGAGACTCCAGCCCTGCCTGGGCAGACTGTGTCTGGTGAGAGAGAGCAGAGCATTGACCTATGGGTTGAACACAGCGCTGGGTTAAACAGGAGGGCCAATTCCTCCCGCTGTGTCAGGCCTCGAGGAAGGAGTCGGGTTTTAACCTAAGACAAAGCGAGAATGTTCCAGGTGGAGGGAACAGCGGGCAAAGCAGAGAGGCGTCTGATTGCACAGGGGTCCTGGGGAGCAGGACAGCGTCCTGTGTGACTGCGGGGGATAGAGGCTGTGAATGCAATGGCAGGGCAGTGGCCTTAACCCCCTGGGTGAGGGGGGCCGAGGAGGACAGGTGTCCCCAGAAGGCTTCCTGTGGCTGTGGACCCTGGGAGCCATTGCAGCTTGCAGTGAGAGGGTGGTGAACAGGAGAGGTGGCACAGTGGGTCTCCCGGCCGGACTCCTGAGGGTCCAGCTCACACCTGGGACCCGGGTTTGCTCTCTCACAAATACCACATGGTCAGGTCACCCGGGAGTCCTCAGCCTGGGGACTGCCCTCAGCCCGGGCGCCCATCCACGCCGCCAGGAGGGTTTCGGGACTTGGGAGCGAGGCCGGCTTGCTCCCCACCCCAACGCGGCGTCCACGGTTCCAGGGTCTTGTGTGAGCTCCTTCCCTCCGAGCTTCATCTCCTTAGCTGCAGGCGGCTCTAGTGACAGCGTCAACTGACGGAGGAGACAGCAAGTGTGAACGAGCCGGGGAGGGGCTGGGGGCCGGAGGGGAGAACAGCGTGTATAAAGGCTCCGCACCGTGGTGTCGCCTCCCTGGAGCGCAGCAGCCAGTGGTGGGGCCGGGGCTGCAGAGGCAAGAGAGGGCCAGAAAGGGGGTCGGGCTGTGTCTGAGCGGGGTTGGGGGTGTGCAAAGCTGAGCGGCTGGAGTGTATGGTGACAGGAAGAAGACACCTGCTGAAGTAGGACCAAAGGCCCCACAGAGGAAACGCACGACAGCTGCCGTCCCAGGACGACAGCCGTTAATGCACATTTATCGGGCACTTGCACGGGGTGAGGCTCTGGACCACTAGTAACTCAAACGCGACCGCTTTGCCATGTTACAGATGAGGCGCAGGTGGGGCACAGAGAGGTTGAGTAACTCACACAAGGTCACACAGCCCAGGTGGTCCAGGTTCACAGCACACCCTCCTAACCACTGGGCCCTACCTCAGGGACGGCCCGCCAAACAATCAGACACCAGCACAAAGCCTATCTAACCACCAATGGCAACCTGGACCACACGTGTCATTGCTGTAATGGCTTCAAGCAACTACTCATGATATTTGCACAGCACTTTACAGTTTGCAAAGCATCTTCGCCATCATCTGATAAGACCACACAGCAGGCCTGCACAGCATTGTTAGTCCTGTTTCTCAGAGGAGGTCAAGGGTCTTGTCCCAGCTCACGTGGTGAGCAAGGGTTGTGTCCAGGACTCCCGGCCGGGTCAGCCGACTCCGCCTGGCTGGAACGTGTCGGCTACTAAGGAGCAGTCGTCACCATTCCCTGAGCCTCTGCTGTGTGCCGGACCCTTCGCGTGCCTTCTCCTCTCACTCTGTCACCTCTCCCATTAACTCCATGGTACGGGCGTTCCAGCCTCGCTTTACAGAGGAGGCCACTTGAAGCTCAGAGAGCTTGAGTCACTTGCCCGAGGTCACACAGCCACTAAGTGGTGGAGTGGGGGTGTCAGCTTGATTCGCTCAGGCTATGAAGCCCGCACTCTCTCCCCTGTATCCTGCTGATCAGGCCCTTAAACTGATTGATGGCTGAGCTGGCATCTTCATGGCTGACCCCTTCATCCCATCGGCTCGGCCCACCCTGTTCCTTGGTTCGGGCTGGCAAGTCCTGGGAAAGCATGGGTCTTAAAAGTGCGGAGGGTTCCCATTAAAGCGGCTGGATGACACCCAGGCTCTTCTCAGGAGCGGAACAGCATTAACGAGGAGGCACAATGAGCCTTAATTGTCTCCTCGTCTTTTATCATCTGGGACCCACTCTCTCTGCAGACCTCTGTGGAAGCTAATTGGCAGGCGGGCATAGGAGCTTGCGAGGAGCAGCTCATCCCTTCAAGTGACTGATCTCGGCGAGATCACACAGCCTGGGAGTCGCATTCGGAGGACAGCTTGGCTCTGAGACTCAAACCTCAAAGCGCTTGCTGCCAGACGGGGGCTGCGGCGCTCTGGCAGAGCGGCAGGAGAGGGATTGCTAATGTCTGTGCTCTCGCCAGGAAGCAGGGAGAGTTCTGCTTTGTGGTCAGTGGGCCTGGACTAGAGGGGTGTGGACATTAACCCCAGCAGCGACATTCAGGGGAACAGCGCATGCTGGGATGCCTCTGGGCAGCAGAATTCCTGGTTTTTAACAACATAATGTAACCCAAAGGAATCTCATGGCCCCACGTGGCCCAGTCTCTGCAAAGAGTCACATTCTTCCCCAAATTCCTTTCTTCCTCCTCCCTCATAGCTCTCGGTCTCTCCTGTCACTCTAACTCCCAGATCATTGGTCTTTGGTTTACTGCCTCAGCCTGTCTGGTTGTTCTACAAGTTTCTCACCACTCTGCCCTGATCAGAATTCTCTACAACAAAGGAGACTCAGGAACTGACCCAGTGAGTGGGTTCTTTCCCTTTTTTTCTCTCTCAAATTATTTTCCTAATTCTGTATCTCAGAAATCCAGGGACCGGCTCGCCCCTTGACTCTAGCTGGGGATTTGAGAGACGGAGCAGGGAGTGGAGAAAGACACCATTCTCTTTAGCCGGGAAGAGACGCTGGAAGGTTCCCCACATCTCTGGAGCATTGCCGTGTCATGTGATCATGGTCACCGTTTGAGAAGGGCTCCTTCATGTCAGGCTCAAGAAGCCGCTATTCTGCCCTCAAGGAGTCCCCTCTCGTGGTGGAGAAAGACCCGTGTCGTCCGTGGGGCCGCTGTCTCTAGTGCCTTCCTGGCAGTCTGCGCAGGTCCAGTGGGGAAGACGCAGGAGATCAGGCTGGCTTCAGGAAGGAGGTGCTGTTTGAATCAGGAAGAGACATTTACCAAGAAAACAGGTGCCCTCAGAACACAGGGCACAGCAATAACTGAGGCGTGAGAGCAGGTGAGCGCAGGGCACCAGCCAAAGCTGGTGGTGGCAGAGGGACGGTGACTGGCATTTAGCCATAGACGAGGGGAGGTGGGCAGGAGGGAAGAGGGCTCCTGGCAGAGGGAACAGCATGTGCAAGGAGCTTGGAGTGAGAAAGAGCCTGGGGTGCTCGGGGTGCCTGGGGAAGCGTGTGCCCGCACGGCCTGCCGCTCCAGCTGGCGTCCTCCTGGCATGAGCAGCGCTGGCTGCCTCGGTGCCAGGGGTGGAGTTACCATCCTGTCATGCAGCTAAGGACATAGTGGCTTGGCCAAGGCCGCTGTGGTCAGAGGGGTCTGATGGGGGTCCATGCCTGGGTCTACTTGCGTCCAAAGCCCCCAAGACCTCAGCCTCTGAGCCTCCTCCAATCCCCCAAGCACCTCAAGCGTCCTGGGCTCCGAGAGTTCTGTCCGTCCCTGCAGCAAGCTGCCCGGCTCACCCGGCTCCAGGCCACACTGCGATCTTGGCGGAGCAGCTCCTCGTGGCAGCTTGGCTCCGGGCCCGCAGAGTCCGTCACTCTGCTTCTAATGCTTCTCTGTGCAGAGGTTCAAGCCCCAGCTTTGCTACATATTGCAGGTGGCTTTGGACGTGTCCCCTGGCCCTTGAAGCCCAGTGTCCCACCTAGAGAATGACCATACCCGTGCAGGGCTGTGGAGGGAAGGACTGGAGAGATGTGCTCCACCGAGGATGGGAGGGAAGCAGGACGTGGTACAGCTTGCTCCTTACCGCCATCACCAGCATTACCACCACCCCTGGGTGATGAGATCCCAGAGGAGCCCAACGTGGGAGGAGAGTTGGGGGGCCTGAGGGACCCCGACACACAGGATCCTGGCAATAAGTGTCTCCTGCTGCCGAGTGGATAGGGTTAGTGTGAATGAGGAGGAGGACCGGGGACTCTGGAGGGGTTGGCAGGAGAAGAGAATCAATTAACTCGATTTGGTGGCCTTTGCTGTACCTTTTTGAGAGAGAGAAAGAGAAAATACCCACTCATCCGCTTTTTAAATTAAGAATGGAAAACGCTTAATACATTGAAATTGCTGAAGAGGACACTCCAGCTGCATTTCAGGGTCGCTCAAGGCTGAGAGAGGGAGACAGAGGGTCTAGAGAGAGAGGGACAGATGGACGTGGGGAGACAGATGGGGACTGTCCCATGCAGGGGAAGGGGCAGAGGGGGGCAGGCACAGAGGGGCCCCGGGGACTCTGAGGAACTGCCTGGTCTCCCAAGGAGACCTCTCCAGGAGACCCTAGGGAGTCCCCAGGTGACGTCCCCACCAGGCTGCCGGCTCCTAGAATCCATCTCTATTCCACCAGGTGATGCCCAGTGGGAGCCGCCCAGGGCAGGAGGCAGGGGATGCTCTGGAAGGAAGGAAGGCTGAGGACGGGAGACCTGAGCCCGCCAGGCTCTCCTCAGCTGCGCAGCCAGGATCTGGAACTGGTGGGAGGTCTGACTGCCTCCAGGTCCAGCTGGGTTTCTAGAGGAGATGGGCCCTGCGGGGGGTTGTCAAACTGTGTCCCCTGGTGAGCAGGAGAGCTCCAGAGATGAGGGTTCCACTGTGGGGGGCCAGTGGGAGGCCAGGATGGCCCCCTCCCCTGCTCCCTCCCATCTCTTCCAATCAGAGTAGACCCCAGAAAAGGTTTCATCTGAAAACCCGCCAGAAGAAAGCTCAAAGCTACAAGGCTACGGTGCCCCCACCAGGTTGCCATCAGTGCCCCCCAAGGTGACCCAGGGTTGGCTGAGGTCCTTTAGGAGAAGAACCTGGGACAACAACAGCCAGCCCTGGAGAGCAGCATGTTCTGGAGAGCCCCATCCATGCCTGGCACTGTGCAGAGTGCTTCACGCACGTTGACACACGCCGTCCTCACAGTGACTCAGGGAGACCACATTTACAGGTTGGCAAACTGAGGCACACGGTGGGGAAGCGACTCGCCAGGTCTCGTGGGTGAAGGTGGCGGGGCTGGGGTTTGGACCCAGGCCCTCAGCTCCAGAGCCCCCGGTACACACAGTCGGCTCTCAACCCGGGCCCTCACCCCGCACTGTTCACTCGGCAGGGAGAGCAGGTGGCCTCTCTCTGCAGGTGACACCTGTGGTCCCTGGGTCCCTGTTTCCCTCCAGAGTCAAGGCCACATGTCCTCGGTGACCAGCCTCTCTCCACCCTCACCCGCTTCTCCCTCCCCTCCCCGTGCCCCTCTGGGTCCTTCGTTGCTTGCTCCTCCCGTGAGCACATGGCGGGCCCCTCTCCCTGCGTTTCCACACCCGCCTTCTTTGATTCTCCCAGCCCCCCCAGAGGAGCGGCCCCAGCAGGGATCATCTGCCCGTTTTACAGATGGATGAACGGAGGCTCTCGGAGGCTGAGGGGTGTGCGAGAGGGCACACGGCTACAATGCTGAAGCCGTCCTTAAGGCCAGGCCTCTCTGCCTCCTGGTCCGCCCTGCCTGGAAGGGGCGTGAGTGGGGAGGGGACAGGCACCTTGAACAAATGCCACTTACATAGGATTCATTTCCTGAAATGTCCTCTCTGCAGGGTCGTGGAATCTCAGGAGACGAGGCAGCATTTAACCTGGAAACATCATCCCTCTCCCCTGCAGAGTCTTGAACTACTGGTATTTAAATACCCTCAGAGCTTAAGGGCATTTGGGCTCTGTATTCTTTATTTTGCGAATTAATGTGAACTGGAGTATTTGTGAGTGACCTTTAAGCCGCTCCCGGCCTCTTCTCCACACTGCTGGCTGGGTAACTCTCCAGATCCTCGTGTCCCCAGGCTCTGCCACCAGGAATGATTAAAGAGCAGGACAATTACAATTCAAGTAATGAGATCAGAGGTTCCGGCTTACTACTTAATTTAGCGCTGGTGCCAGAGGACCTGGGAGGAGTTCTCAGGGCCAGTTCTGCAAGGGCCGTGGGGCTGCACCCTCCACGGTGTCCAGGCCCAGAGAGGGCAGGTGGTTTGCTCAGCAAGTGGCAGCAGGACCAGCCAGACTACCTCTGGCTCCTGCTTTCCTGCCTCCGGGCCGTTGTCCAGGCAGTGCCCCCTCCCAGGATTCCCTCCGCCCGTTCCCCTCTACCTGCGGAAATCTCTCTTTGGGACCACCTCCCCTGTGAAGACCTTCCTGTCCCCTTAGTGACACATAAGTGCTTCCCTGTCTCTGCTCCATTCCTCTCCCTGGACACCCTAAGCTGGGGGCAATGTCGTTCCCTGGGTGCTGACTCCCCCTTTTGACCCCGAACTTGACCTTGTCTCAGGGATATTTGCATCCTCAGGGCCACGTGGTCTAGGGGGAATCAGGCAGGGGCCATCCTCAGGGAGCACCCAGGCTGGAGGGTGCAGCATAGAATAAATCAGTGAGGGCATGGGTGGTGTGTGTGGATGTGGAAGACGGGGCCCCTCACCCCCAATCTCCACCCCTCCCTCCACCCTGTGCCTGTGCAGTGCCCCCAGGAGAGCAGGTGGAGGCCACACCCTGACCCTGTCGACCTGGGCCCTGGACACTGGATGATGCGAGTGCTGCCAGCAGACACCTTCAATGGCTTGGTCCCTCGCTCGTCTGCCACAACCAAGAGGAGCCCACACCCCAGAAGGAGAACGTGGAGCAAACCCAAAACCGATTACAGTCTGCTGTAATTACAGATTACAGTCTGCTTACAAGTGCTGCTGAACCCAGCCCGGCCCAGCCCGACCCGACCAAGAGCAGCCAAACCCCAGACCCAGCAGTAAGAAAAATGTGCGTGGTTGCTGTCAGCCACTGAGATTTGGGGATTGTTTGTTACAGAGCATTGTCACAACGAGAGCCAACCGATACAGTGGGGACACGCACGGGTGCAACCCTTCTACCTGAGGGGCACACTCAATCTGAGCAAAGGGGCACAGTGCTAAAGCCGGCAAGGCACCCCCAGAGGAGACGCAGCATCAGGAGCTGGGGGCAGTGTGACGGCAGGACGTGGGCTCCAGCCAGGGAGGCGCTGGCCTCTGGGGGTCTGGGGCACAGCTTTGGTGCTGAAGGCAGGAGGCCTGTCGCTGTGGCCAGCAGGCACCGTCTCTGCTTCCGGCCCACATCCTCTTCTGCAGGAGAGCACACAGATAGCTGCACCGTTTTGCTGAGTTGTGTCTTTTTACAGAATTTTGCTCTTTGCAATGGAGCTGGGTGGTGAGACGTGCAGGACAGCGTGGTCAGGCCCCAGCCCCAGCCTGGCACGGAGGGTCCTTGGGTAGTATGTGCAGGAAGGACGTGCTCAGTCCGAGACCCAGTGGCGGCCAGCCGGTGTTTCTCCACTGACCGCCGTGGAGAGCCTTCCGCCACAGGCTGCCCTCCTTCTGGCAGCCACATACCTCGACCCAACTCCCCGAGAGCCCCTGCGCTCCAGCTGAGCCGGCGTGCCTGCAGGACTTGGAATGGCAGAGTGCCACTGTCTCTGCTCCGTTCCTCGATTAATCCCACTCCCTAAGGGACACCTGCCGTGTGCCTGGGAAAGGCTAGGGCAGCCTCACTGGGGTCTGGCCTGTCCCCAGATCCCCCTGCACCTGCCGTCCTCTGATGAACAGAGATGAAGGCCGCCTCCCCCAGCCCAACTCCCAGCCTGCCCTGTCCTGGGCACAGGAGAAGATCGAATTAGCACCAATCGCCTTGCCTTTAGGTGAATATCCTGCTCAGGGATTAGGCACAGAAATCCGTTTAGGCAGAAAGACAGATTTGACAGCCCCTCCGAGTGCCAGGTGACAAAGATGCAGAGCTGCCAGGACGGGTCCCCTCGCTTCAGTTTGGTTCCATCAGACCCGGCTTTACACCCAAAACAGCCCTCCCGAAATGGTTTCTTTTTGTAAGCCTTGAAGTATGATACGGAATCCGGGAGCTAGAGAGCCGCCTGGGGACTGTGTCTCCCTCGGCTTTCTCTCCATCTCCCTAGAGGATCTTCCCCAGACAGTGCTCCCGAGCAGGCCACCGCCCACCGCCCATCGGGGGCAGGACCTCGGCCCCTGTCCTTCCCCCACTCATCCCAGAGCAGGATGGGGAGGTGTTTCTCCCCCGAGGGCACCAGGGTCCTTGCAACCCTGCCTGGCACCTGCCTCCAAACTTTTCAACCTGGTTCCTGCAAACCCATTAACCTGCAGCCGGCTTCTAATTAAACCAACAGACTGTGACATTTTGGTGGTGGCTGAGAGTATTCAGAGCTGAAAAGGGCAGGCTGTTTCCCCCAGGCTGGGCTTGGAGAGGGGAAGGGAAGTGGCGTCATGGCCCTCCCGAGAGCTGATGCCCACGTCTGGGCTCCCTGGAGTTGAGGGTGGACACAGGAGCCTCCCCATCCCCAGGCCCACAGCCTCACCTCCTCCAGGGGAGCGGAACCTGCGGGACATGAGGAGACGCCCCCTTACCTTTGCTGAGGCTTGCTGCTGTCCAGCATGCAGAGGGCACCTCCAGGCATCCCCGCTGCCGGCCACTGGCCCCTTCCTCCGGAGCAGCCGAGGCCACGCTCTGTGGAGCACGTCCCAGGTCTGGGCATATGTGTGTGTGGGGAGGAGGGTGGGGTGCCTTCGGGAGTCAGGGGTCAAATATTCCTGGCTGCCACCTGCCACCAGCCTGTCCCAAGGGCCAGCTGCCCACTAGGGGGGCGTTCTGGCCAGGCCAGGCCCGCCGTCATCTGCGAGAGCGTCAGGCGGCAGCTTCTGCTCACCAGGCTCCCGCCGGCTGCTCCCAGGCTGAGGCAAGTGGTTTATTTTTAGAGCCCGGCCCTTCCCCAGACGCCAGGATCCCAGCTGAGATTTCCAGCGGCTCAAACTAGCCCGTTCCTGGGCTGAGTTGTCGCTTACTGGGAATGTTCTGGAAGAGAGAGAGGGAGGCACTTAAAGGATGTGGTCCTCAGTGTTCTCATCTGAGAAACCCGGGGCTGGACCAGGGGTCTCCGAGACCCTCTGGCAAGGACGGCCCCTGACTCAGTGGCCTGGCTGGGACTCAGCTTGAGCAGGGTGCTTCCCCTTCCTTGGCTGCCTCAGTTTCCCCATCCGGAAGGTGAAAGAAGGCCGGGATCAGAGAATGGCCTGGAACAAGAAATAGCCATGACTGGCCACTATGTGCTCCTCCCCCACTGGACGGAGGTCACGGGAGGCAGGGCCCCGTCTGTCTTGTTCACCAGCACAGCCCCGGCCTGTCTGTTCCATAGCCGGTGCTCATAGTAGGTGCTCAGGAAACACTTAGTCAGTAAGGGGACAGATGCCCACCCCTGATGTCCACTGTTAGTCTCCAAATACCGGCAGGGCCGCTGGGAGTACACCCATCAGATGGATGTGGAGCCCGAGGCTTAGGAAGGTGGGGAGCCCGCCCAGCGCCCCCCAGGAGGTGGCCACACCAGGGGCATTGGGGCGGTAGCTCACGCCCTTCTCAATCCCCCATCCTGCCTCCCGGTCAGACAGCTGTGTCCTGGAACGTTCCCCTTTTCTGTTCTCCGGGCTGCACGCAGCCCCCCATCACTGTCCCCATTACCCCCACTGCTCCCTCCCACGTGTTGCCCCCCATTTGCCGGGCACATCATCTCCTTTGCAGACCACATGGCCACTGCTGGGCTATTGGGGCTCAGCACAGGGCCTTCTCCTGCCAGGGAAGCTGTCTGGTGTGCGAGGGGAGCACCGACCCCAGTTCTGGCCGTTTCCACATGGGGTTCCCAGAACACCTCGTGGCCCGTCTGGGACTTGCCCTCCTCCTACGAAGCCAGCGCAGGGCTTGCTGCGATGAGCAGGGGAAAGCATGAGGCACACAGTAGGTGATCAGTGTCTGCTCACCACTTTGACTCAGCTCACAGGGAAAGAAGTTGGCTCACCTTTGTGTGGTGTTTGCTGAATGTGCTGTAGCCAGCAGAGCCACTCAGTCTTAGCAGGCTCTGACCTCAGTGCAGAGAGTGTGGGCCAGGCCGTCCCTCATGGAACGGGCGCAGCCCCTTTATGGACACTCGGACACAGGTGTCCCCCCCACCCCCCACCCTGCTCTGAAGAGCTCTCCCTTGTGCCTGGGACACCCGCCCTTTCTTCTGCAGCCTCCCAGGCCCAAGGCCACCTCCTCCATACATTAGGGACTGGCTGGCCGGTCCCCAGGGCCCCAAGAGGGTTGGGGACTAGGAATTCCCGCCCCCGAGCTTCCACCTGGGAACCAGGAGCCAGGTGGCCTGGAGGCTGTGATGCATCTGCAGCCATCAGGGTTTCTCCTCCCCGGAGACAGATGTAAGCCCGTCCCAGACCTCCTCCAGGCCCCCGGGCTGCTTGGAACCGGGGGAGGGTCTCGGCTCTCACTCCTTACCCAGAACCGTCCACCCCCAGGGCGGCTGACCAGGCCAGTGTTCCCTTCCAGGACCTGTGCTGCAGAAATGCCGGGTGAGGCGGGGAAGATCATGTCCATCTGTGCCGCTCTCTGGAAGAACCGGTGGCCCCGCCGTACCCCTTCGAAGGGGCTTTCCCCTGGTTCTCTTCCGGAGCCTCGGATTCTTCAGGGCATCTGTCCAGGAGGATCTGCTCTGTGTCCCTGACTTAGCTAACGCCCCCCTCTTCCATCAGGGGGGAACTCCCCGATGGCAGGACCGTGGCTTACACAGGGCTCCATGGGCTCTTGGTCCCCATTTGTTGGTCAAATGAGCAATCCCCTAAGGAAAGGGGTCAGTGAACTGGGGCCGTCCGCATGAGGTCACGCTATGCAGCCATTTCGAACTGTTTTCTGAGTAATATTTCCTATCCTGGGCAAATGCGCACCACCTGAGCTAGGTGAATGACGAAGATTACGGACTGTAACTATGGAAAGATTTCAACTTTGTTGCAGATACACGTTGACAGTTACAGTTTGGAGGGCAGTAACTCCCCTCCCAGGCCCAGCAGAGTCTACCGGGCACCGTGGTCCCTTCCTTCCTGTGGGCGGGTGCGCCCGTGGTGGTGGTGGCGGTAAATCTTTGGTGAAGGGATGGATTTCGTTCATTCCTCCTCGCATTCAACAAATCCTGTGGAGCTGCTACCTTGTGCTGGGCTCTCCTCTGGGAGCCGGGGTCCCAGGGAGAATAGGATGGATGAGTCCCACACTTAAAGGAGCTTACATCAAACAGTGCATAAACCAGATGGTTTCAGAGCAGAGCCCAACAGGTGAGGCGGAAAGGACGAGAGGATGGATTGGGAGGGAAGGAACTCCCCAGAGAGGACGTGTCCCTGTTTTACAGATGAGGGGCTCCTCCAGAGCTCCTCTGGGGTCTGCAGCCCGGCACCTCCCAGCGTCATCTGCTTTGCCCACTCCACATCCTGGGGGAATCCCCTGCCTCTTCCTGTGGCCCGAGACCCTGCACCTGCTCACAGGACGCGGGCTGCATCTGGGGGTCTGGGCTCTGGACTGAGCAGCTGAGGCGTCCGGAGGACTGTCACCCTCCAGGGACAGAACCCAGAGCAGCCCCACCCCCACACGAATCCCGCCTGCTCTGTGTCTGGGCACCTGGGGGCCACTGCATTCTCCCCCAGTGTACCCCCCACCCCAGCCGGGACACACCCTACCTGTCCGTGATTTGACGGCCACAGCTCTCCGATCCAGGCTTAAGTCAGGGTGTCGATTACTGAGTCCCCCTTCTCTGGAGGGCTGTGAAATTCCACTCCCCCTAGGATGGAGGATGGAGGCCCCAAGCAGAGGGGAAAGAGGTGGTGGCAGTTGGCTTCCCAGCTGCTGGTCTAATTCTAGCTCCATTTGGCTGGCCTGTCACTCACGGGGAGGCGCGAAGGGGCAGGATGGGGGAAACACAGCGAGAAAGGAGAAAGACACACAGACGGAGAGGGACGTTCAGACTCAGAGAGTGGCACAGGGGAGAGGCTGGAACAGAGAGGGGAGGAAGAGGTGGCGGAGAGACCCTAAGAGGGACAGCCTGCCGGGGGTCCTAAAACAGGAGAGAGAAGGCAAGAGGCAGAGGGAAGGGAGACAGGCTGCCCCCTCCTCCAGGGAGCCCTCCCGGCCCCGAGCTCCCATCCCTCTCACCCTTTCTGCCTTCTCCCCCATGAGGGGTCCAGCCTAATCCCCTCTGGTCCCCGGCATGGGCCTGGCCCTCTCCGGGGTTGAGAGTTCTGTGAGGAAGAGCTGAGGGACGTTGACCCTGCCTACCCATAGGTGGGCAAGCTTATCTCGAGGATGCTTAGGGACACCGGGGCCTGGTGACGGAGGGGTCTGAGGAGGAGGGCCCCCTGACCTGCCCCGTGGACGGGACAGTGGGCAGCAAGCAGAGTCTGCAGCCCAGAAGGCGACAGCAGAGGAACGCCTGCAACGCACATCCGCCCAGCCTCCCGCCGTGGGTGAGAGGGTTTCCCAGCTCAGGCAGGTCTGGTGATGATGGTCCCGCCTGCCTGCTGTTTCACAGATGAGAAAACCACGGCCAGGAGGGTCAGAGTTAGGTGCCCCGTTAGACTTCGGTGCTTCCCCCACATCACAGCCTCTCTCTATTGCTTTGTGCCACTCGGGTCCGGTCAGCGGCCTTCTTGTGGGTGGTGAATGCTCACACACCTCCCGTAATGGGGAGCTCACAATCTGCCGAGGCCACCCCTCCACGGCCACAGTGCACGCTCTCCAGCTGTCCCCCCCACCCCTTCCCATTTCAGTGGCTCAAGGATTTGCCCACAGCCTTGTGAGCTCTGGTCCATCTCCATGCCCCATGGCCATGTGCGTGGGCTTTTGGAACTTTGGGGGGGACCCACCCTTGTGCCTTTAAGCCCCTTCTCCTGAGTGAGAATGGCCAGCACTTCCCACCTGCCAGGCATGTTCAAGTGTTTGCATGTTACCCCAAGCACACCAGCACCGATCACCATCATTGTGAACTGTGGGTCACCCCCATTCTGGAAGGTCCAGCCAAGCGAGCAGGGCCTTCTTGTTCACTGCCATGTGCTTACTGATGACCACGATGCTCGGCACATAGCAGGTGATCAATAGATGTTTACTGCCAATCTGATGGCTTGAGGGAGAGGGGAGACACACAGCCCCAGCATCTTAGAAGGGGAGCTATCCTCCTTGCCCCACTGGGCCCCCCACACAGGTGACCCCTCTCCAGCTCAGGCTTGCTCTATCCTGAACCCACCCCAGCTCAGTCAGGGTCATGGAGCCCTGATGGGCTGGGCGAGGAGGAGGCAGCAATGCCGCAGCAGGAGCCCAGGGGCCAGCATGGGACTCAGGTCAGAGCAGGCTTGCACCATGTGTTGAAAAGAGTCTCTCTGCCCTGTTCATTGTTCTTCGTTTTAAAAAATCTCTGTTCTTAAGTTTGGATGATTTTTACTGATCTGTTTTCAAGGTACCTGTCTCCACCACCCGCCCCCCCATCTTCTCTAATAGCCTGTGAAGCCCATCCAGTGAATTTTTCTTGGCAGTTATTGTACTTTTTCAGTTCAAGAGTTTGCGCTTGTTTTTTTTTGTTTTTTTTACACTTTTCATTCTTCTGTTGAGGTTTCCTAACTGTTCGCTCGTTAGTACCATGTCCTTTCACTTCTTAAACATGTTTTTCCTTTCATTCTTTGAACTTATTTACAATGGCTGCTTTAAAGTCTTCGTCTACTAAGCCCAACATCAGGGCATCTCAAGTTTAATTTCTCTCAACTGCTTTTTTCCTTGACTGTCAATTGCACGTTCCTGTTTCTTTGTGTGTCTAGAGGATTTTTGTGGAGGACCTATTGTAGAGATTCTGGATCCGGCTATCTTCCTCTAAAGAGTGTTTCTTGTTTCACAGGCAGTTAAATTACTAGAGGATTGCTTTGAACCCTACAGACCAGGTTTATACTCTTCGTGTGGGTATGGAGAAAGCCAGTGTGTTTCCTGAGCCCTCTCAGTTGCCAGGAATTACTTGAGCTCTGTCTTCCCCGCAGATCTTTCAGGGGCTTCCTTCAGGCCGTGGTAGGAGGGCTCTAGAGTAACTCTTCCACTAAGATGTGGTCCCTGCTCCTAAGACCTCGCCTCTCTGGGGCCTCAGCTGGAGGCCAGGATATTAACAAGGGTTAGTCTCCATTCTGGTGAAGCTGGAATTTCAGTGTCCCCAGCCCTGCTCGGCCCCCAGCTCAGCTCAAAACTTCAGTGTTTCTGTGTTGCTTTCAGTCGCATAGAGTCTGCTCTCTGAAAGTCCTGGATGGGCTTGCTCTGGGCATGTACATCTCAGGCCTTGGCTACGCGGGAGACCCCCACATCGACCTCTGCGGCCCCTCTCTGCACTGCTCCCTCTGACATCTTATGTGCTGGTCCCAGCCCCTTCAGCTGTCCTGACCTCTAGTCGCTGTCTTCTCAGCTCACCACGGCCACTGAGCTCTGCCAGGCCCCAGGGCCCTGTGCTGTGCCCTGTGCTGTGCCCAGGAGATTATCCCCTGGATGAGGACCGGTGACCGTGGGTCCCCCTTGTGGGCTTTCCTCCTCTCGAGGATCACAGGTTTGCACCACCTGTTGCTCATTGCCTGCAAGGACTTGCCACATCCAGTTAACCCAATTTCATGGTTGTTGGCTGTGGAAGGGACAGCCTAGTGCCAGTTACTCTATCTTGGCCAAAAGCAGAAGCCCCAAGTGGCTTCATTCCCTGGCCTCTGATTCTGTGTAGAATAGACTCAAATTCCTTATTTGGTCTTCAAGGCTCTGCAACCCCCACTTTCCTCTCAGACCTCACCTTTCAGTTGCCAGAATGTTCTGGCCCCAGGTCTCTGCACGACTGGCTCCTCCTGGTTGTTCAGGTCTCAGTTCACAGTCCCCTCTTTGGAGAGGGCTCCCCTGGCCGGTCTGTGTAACACATCCACCGTCCTTCACACCGCCCCCGTCACCCGTTTGCTTTATGGCGCCGATTGCCGTCTGAAATTACCACGCTTATTAACAGAGTTATTTGTTTCTTCTCTGTCTCCCCAAACAGAGCGTCCTCCCCAGGAAGCAGGAGCAGGTCTCTCTCCTTTCCCGTGAGCCCTTGGCCCAGCGCAGCCCGGCACACTTGGCTCTTGGTAAATATTTCCCGAGTGGAGAGTCACTTTTCTTGAAAGACAAGGAGGGGAACCCTCCGCGCCTCGTTCCTCCCGCCCACATTTTGCCGTCTGCCCCGCCGCCTTCCGTCAGCAGGCCCGTCCCCCCCACTCCCGTTCCTTTTCCTCCAGGTGCAACTGAACCAACACCCTTCCTGATGGGGCCGTGTCTACCAAAAGCCTTCATCCCGCTCCCACCCTGGGGCCCAGGACAGAGGAAACAGCAGGAGGTCGGCAGCCAGGCCCGAAACGGGGGAGACCCAGAGCAGGCCCCGGGGGCCCGGCGTGGAGCCGGCTTCAGAGTCCCCGGCCCCAGGGGTGTAGGTGACTGAGGGGAGCAAGGCCGCGAGGTCAGGAAGCCAAGACAGGCCGAGACGTCTCCACAGCGCACATGAGGGGTGCGGCCTCGAGGAGGGGAGTCAGGTGGGACCCCCGGAGACAAGAAGGCTGCGGGGGAGGGGAAGGCCTGGCACCAGTGGGCAGTGGGCAGTTCTTCAGTCCATCCAGCTTCCCCCGGTGGTCATCAGTCTGGCTGCACAGAGAAATCACCGGGGAACTTAACACGCAGGTGCCTGGTCCTCCCCACCTCCCTACCCCTGACCCGTCACATAGAAATTGCCGGAGTGGCTGGCATCAGCATTGTTAAGAGCGGCCCCAGGTGATTGGAAGGCCCAGGGTTGGGACCCTGAATGCGCCATGGAGCCCCCGGAGGAGTACCCCGCAGCGCCCCAGCTCTGCACCCTGCTCCCTTCTCCCGCTGGGCCGGCAGGAGGTGTTGCTCCTTGCAGGCTTAATTAACTGTCTGTAAATTCTAAGTCGAGAGCGACAGCTTTCTTCCAACGGACGATTCTGCCCCTAATTGATATTTGTTTTCCTCTGTTCCCAGAGGCAGTCAGGAAATAAGAAATCTCACTTGCTATTAAGCCTGATCTTGGCTTAAGATCCCCTGGATCTGGGGGAAGGGGGGACTGAGAGGACTCCCCCCATCCTGCCCCTTTCTCCTCTGCTATGGCCTGTAGGTGGGCGGGGTGTGGACATAGACACCCAGGACTGGGTGACGGAACCCTTGAGAGTCTGTCCATCCTCAAGAACTACCAGCTCTTCCTTAAGGAGGAAAATATGTCTCCTAAACGCCATTTTCTAGAATGTTCAAGAGAGCCAGCTTCTGCAACGACCGCATCCCGGGCCCTGGTCTGGGAGGAGTATGAGGCATGTGTGGCACTGAGGGTGAGGCGGAGTGGATGTCGGTCAGTCCTGGGTTCAAATCCCGCCTCTGCTTCAGAAAGCCACATTCTCCCAGCTCATTTCTCCCATCAGGCGTGAGGATGACGGTGACGATGCTTGGCTCCTGGGGGCATCATGGGGGCGTGAGAAGAGGTGTGTGAAAGTGCTGAGCAAACACTTACTGTCACAGCAACTAGAGGTCATTTAAAGGCGATTTGGGGGCCGCCCTGGTGGCCCAAGCAGTTAAGTGCACGCGTTCCGCTGCGGCGGCCCGGGGTTCGCCGGTTCGGATCCCGGGCGTGCACTGACGCACCGCTTGTCAAGCCATGCTGTGGCGGCGTCCCATATAAAGTGGAGGAAGACGGGCACAGATGTTAGCCCAGGGCCAGTCTTCCTCAGCAAAAAAAAAAAAGAGGAGGATTGGCAGATGTTAGCGCAGGGCTGATCTCCTCACAAAAAAATAAAAAATAAAAAAAAAAAATAAAGGCGATTTGGACCGGCTGGCCCCTTAGACCCAGCAGGCAGCTGGCCCAGGACCAGAAGGCAGCCTGCTCCGCCTGGGGAACTGCTGGGTGTGAGCCAAGCCATCATCACACTGCTTCACCCTCATTCCCACAGCGTTCTCATCATTTGCAGCGGGGAACTTTGGGCTAATTATAGAAGTGGAATAATTACCAGGGCCAGCGACTCCGCACAACGAGATCCATGAGAAACGAACCAGCAGCTGCAGGGCACCTCCCCCTCCTCGAGGGGTCGGGAAGCCCCAGGCTGTGGGTCAGTCCTGGGAGGGCCCTGACCACTCCAGATGGGCCCCATTCTCACCTCCTCCTGGTATCTTGGCTCAGCTGGTGAAGCCTGGGCTCTGGAGAGCCAAGGGCATCATCAGCTCCCTCCTAGGGAGACCATTCAACTTTTCTGGGGCACGTTGTGGGGGTCTTGGGGAGCCCTCTTACATTAAAGTTGTCCCAGCTTTTCCCCAGCCCAGGCCCGGAAAACTCCTGGCACTCATCTCACCTCACCTCTGCCAGTGCTCTTGGAGACAGTGCCCCAAGCTTTCCCACTGGGTCCCCACTGGGCTTCAGAATCCTTCTCAACACCATCTCAGGCAGCTTCTGCTGGTGGATTAGGGTTGGCATTTGAGATGAAAGCGATTTGCCAGCCCTGCTGGAGTCTTCCAGCTTGGAAAGAAGCCAAGAGAAATGTCAGCTCTGGTGTGAAGCAGCCCATAGCTGTATACGGGGGACCCCTGGGCGATGGGCTGAGAAGGTGGAGTGGAGAAGGCTGGAGCCCTGAGCAGAGGGGAAGAGGAGGCATGCTGGGCAGGGAGTGACGCACTGTCCCCCCAGACTCCCCGCCTGCTGCCAGGCTTCCTAACTCGCCTCCTCTGTCCCTATCAAGCCCCTGATTCCCTGCCCCAGCGTCGCGGTGCCTTAGAGGGAAGAGCAGATCAGAGGCCCAGACGGCCCTGGGTCTAGTCCCAGCTCTGTCGCACAGGGAACCTGGGCCGTTGTTGATGTCCCTGCACCTCGGTCTTCTCATCTGTCCAATGGGGGTGACCTTTTCCACCTTGAAGGACAGTTGTGAATAGATGAGTTAATCGATGATATTAAATAGATTCTAGGATTCATCTTTTAACACCTCTAAAATCAGAATCCACCTACGATCAATGGTGTGTCACGGCTTGTCAGTATTTTAAAAATTCTCAGTGGTACGTAAAATACGGGTGTCTTGCAACTGGTGGCATCTTCGATTTGTTGAAATGGTGTGTAAAGCATCAGTAAACACTAAGAAACGTTAGCTATTATCATCTTTCAAATCCAGATCTTGTTCCATCACCCTCTCCCCACCCCTGGTTCAAATAAGGGAAAAAAAAAAAAAACACTAATAACAGAAGACCCTGTGCTGGGACTTCCAAGGGTGTGCTCGGGGAAGGGTCCAGATTCGAGCTCCATTTGGGGGTGAGGGGCTGCCCCCAGCCCTGGCCACACCAGGGCTTCCTTTGTTGGCTCCGTGTCTGTGTCCCCTCCCCTGAAGGGGTGCTCTGTGACAGGGACACCATGCTGAGTGTCTTAACTACTTTTCTCATAACAATAATAGTTTCCTGCAAAATGATTTTTATTGGTCGCACGGTATTCTGTCGTATAAATGGCCTACACTTTTCCTAACAAGCCCCTATAGTTGGTGGTCAGGGTTGGTTCCGGTTTTCCACGTGATACAGAATTGCCCTGTTCTCAGGGCTCGGCACATCACCAGCGATTCCTCAGGATCAAGTCCCTACGGGTAACTGTGGAGAGAAGTGATCAGATTTATCAAAGCATGTCTTTGGTCCTTCTAATCAACTTGCAATTTAGGAATTATTGTCCTGCTTTACAGAAGAGGAACACGACCCTCACTCAAGGTCACCTAGACGGCCGGCAGCCGACCAGGATGCCGCAGCTAAGCCATTTCTATCCCACCACCCAGAACATCTCGCCGCCGCTCTTGGCTTGAAACACCCGTCTCCAGGCCTCCGGGGGGCCTGAGAAATCTCAGGACAAACTTTAAAAGGTTCTGTCCGGTCGGACATATTTGGGTCTCTGCGCTGATGCGCGTGAAGCAGATCGGAGCCCTGATGGACACCCCCCCTGCTGCCTGCGGGCCGAGTCTCCCGCCAGCTGGGATTCATCTGTATTTATTCTGGTCCGCGGGCAACGCAGGTCTGGGCATTTGGGCAATCTTGTTTTCTGCTGACTTTTCTCTAGAGCTTTTTCTCTCAGCCAAGTGGCTGACCGGCCGTGCACCAGGCCATGAATTAATTACGCACAGGCAGCGCAGCCTCTGTCAAAGAACGCAGAAAAGCAATTTTAGAAAAGAAACGCCTTTTTCTTGGCTGGTGGCTTTCATTGTGGGAGAAAGGGACAGTTATGAATGACATCAGAGCTAGTCTGGGACAGGGGGCAGGGACTAGGAGGAGTCTGGTCTTGGCTCTCTGCGCAGCTCTGGCTTCCGGGGTGCCAGGCCTCGGGGCATTTCCTCTCTCCATCCCACCCCCCAGGGAAGAAGGTCTCCCTCCCTGGAGCTGCTGAAGACCCGAGTGTGAATGATCCTGGGAGTGTGAGCACAGTCAGGTCACAGGATGCCAGAAAACCCTGAGGAGCATCAGCACGATTCCTTCATTAAAAGCCAGGAAGCTGGGGCCCCGAGAGAGGAGGGGACTCGCCCAAATGCACACCGCCAGACAGGTGAGGGCCTGGACCCTCCCCTCCCGAGCGTCCCTTGGTCCCAGAGGTTTGAGGGACGGGTGGCGTCTTGGGTTGGGGTCCCTGGAAACCGAGAGGGGATTTAGCACAGAAGGCGGGGGTGGGGGAGGGCTCATGTAGATGCCTGCAGTGGACGGCACAGTGGCTCTCAGAAGACGTGTCCACGTCCTGACCCTCGGAACCTATGGACGTGACCTTATTCAGAGAAGGGGTCTTTGCAGATGTGATCAAGTTAGGGGTCTCCAGGTGAGGTCACCCTGGATCATCTGGGTGGGCCCTAAATCCAATGGCAAGTGTCCTTAGAAGAAACAGAGGAGGAGAGACACAGACAGACAAGAGAAGGTCGTATGGCCACAGAGGCAGAGACTGGAGGGACCTTGGCCACAAGCCAAGGAGTGTAGGCAGCCACCAGGAGTTGGAAGAGCAGGAAGTGTTCTCCTCTAGGGTGTCCAGACGGAGCACAACCCCGCAGACACTTTGATTTCGGACTTGGGGCCTCCAGAACCGGGAGAGAATGAATTTCTATTGTTTGAGGCCACTAACTCTGTGGGACCTTGTTAAAGCATCAGAGGACACGGACACTCCGTGCCTCTGTGGGGACGTGCGGAGCATCAGGCAGGGGGACAGCGAGCCCTGCCAGTCTTGTGGGGAGCTCGGGGCTGGGGACGCCTTCAGCAGTGTCCCAACCTGAGGCAAGAGGGCTGGACCTCTGTGTCTCCGCCTCAGCCTCAGCCGATGGTCATGGGGCCGCCCGCTGGGAGGGGGGAGACCCGCAGAGAGGCAGCTCCCTGTACCGAGTGTGTGTCTCCCCACAGGCCCAGCGCGGGGACGACAGGAGCGACAAGCACACCGGCCCCAAGGCACATCTGGGCGGCACGCCGCCGCGGTTTCCACCACAGAGGCTGACAAAATCGTCTGCGTAAAAGCAGAAAACTCCTCTACAGCAGAGAGGAAAACAAAGTAAAAAGACATATGCGGAAGAAGAAAGAGCGCCTGCGACATACATAACAAAAGCTTAATAGCCCTGTTTGCAGAGAGTGCTAGAAGGCAATAGGAAAAACACAAACAACAGAAAAACGGGTAAAATATTGAACGCGAGAAAAGTAAAGAAAACATCTTCAACGTCACTAGGGATCAGAGAACCCAAAATTAAAACAACCGCTTGTTAGTTCTCACTCATCAGATGCCGACAGAGAGTTACGGCGTTTGCTCTCAGGGGAACTGGCACTCTCTGTGTTACGGATGGGGTGTGAGTAGCCTCTGCTTTTTTGGAAGACCAGAACCAAAATCGTCAATGTGCACACCCTCTTGAGTGAGAAACTCTGCTCGTTAGGGTCCGTCATATAAATACTCAACAGGTGCACGGAGACGACTGTGAGTTTTGCTCATCGTGCAGAGGAGCCGGACGCCCCCGGAGCCCCCCAGTGAGGGAGGCTGTGCTGCAGTCACTGCACGGCACGTATGCAGAAATACGAGATCTGTTTGTCCCGCTTGGGACAGACGTCGTGAGGTGTTACATGAAGACAATCCAGAATGCATTGGACTTAATTACGGAAAAAGGACTGTGCCCCAGCTCTGGCTGTGCGCGTGGGAGTGAGACCACGTGATGGAAACGCACGTCTCCACAAGGCCTGCTTCACACCTTCCGCTCCTCCCTCCAACCTCCCAGTCCCAGGCTGAGCGGTGACCTGGCCCTATTCTCACTGAGGAACGAGGAGCCACCAGGTCAGGCTGGTCCTCCCCCCTCCACACGCCCACACACGATGCTGCTCCCAACACAGACCAAGCCCTGCCCTGGGCGCTGCCTTCCTCCTCTCATCCCTGCGTCGTCCGAACCCTCTCTCCGGGATCAGCCCATCCGCACACAGGCACGCTGCGCCCCCTCCCACCCGGAAGAAAACGGCCCCGGTTATCCAGCCGTCCCCCCAGTGTCCTTCTCAGCCAAGGGTCTGGAAAGTGCTGTCCCCAGCCACTACCCCATCGCTGCAGTTTTCAAGCCACCTGGTGGCCATCCCGTCACTCTATGGGGAATGCTCTCATCGAGGTCCCCAGTCACCTCCTGGCGTCCCAACACAGCAGATGCTTCTCTGCTCTCGGCCGACAGGTCTCTCTCTCCTCCTTGAAGCACCGGCTGCCCTTGGTCCCCGGGACCCACACTTGCCTGGCTGTCTCCTACCTCCCTGGCTGCCCCCGTCAGTCTCCTTGGCTGGCGCCTCCCCATCTCCCCAACACCTAAACGTTGGGTGTCCCGGGGCTTGGTCATTGGCCTTCTTCTCCCTTAATAACACACGCTCCCTGGTCAGCCCGTCCCTGGTCATCCTGTGCCTGGTCATCCTATCCCAGGTCATCCCATCATAGTCATCCCATCCTGGTCTTCCCGTCCAGTCTGGAGGCTCCCAAGTGTCCCCTCCCCACGTCCTGACTCACCCAGCTGCCCGCTCAGCCCTCCACCCGGGTGTCTCATTGTCCTCTAGAGGGACCACATCTCAGACAGTCCTGTACCCCGACCCTGATCCCGCCCCGTCCCCCACCGTGCCCTGGCTGTCCGAGCTGGAAGTCGAGGTGTCATTGTGGATGGCTGTGCCCCCCACAACACACCCATGACCGGGGAGGTGGCTGCAAGAACAAGCCAGAACCCCCCCCCCCGGTTTGCAGGTCCTTCCTTGCTCCCACCGGTCGCCTCCAGCTTCCCCTCCTGTCCCCTCCACCGGCCCGCAGGGCTACAGCCTCCGCCCCCGCTGACCCGCCACCACGCACTCGACAGCCCGGCTACACCCTGGGTAGGGCCTGGCACCACCTGACACGTGGCTGGTTCGTTTCATTTATCGGGAGGCCGGGATGGGCCCGTTTCAGCTCTGTCGAGGCCTCACCGTGAGACCTTCGGCAAGTCCCTTCTCACCTCCGGGCCTCGGTTTCCCCATCTGTAAAGTGGAGATGACTCCATGATGCCTGTGGGCATCCCCGTTCTCATGGTTCAGGTCTGTACGGAGGCAGCGGCTGGTTGTTACACCCCTGGGTTTGCATTCGACCCCCCTGAGGGCAGCCTTGGCTCGGCCACTGGCCAGACATTCCCTCCCGGGCAGCCCCTTCCCTCTCTTTGGGCCGGAGATTCACCATCCACGGTCTGGGCCTCCCAGACCACGTGATAGTGCGACTGTCCTGTCCCCGACTGTGTCTACCATCTTATTACTCACAGACTGTTCGGAGCCAGGCCTGAGTTCTGCGCCCGGGACCACTCCACCTTCCGGTGACGTTCAGCAGATGAAGGGCCTGGGGAGACAGACGGGGCGGGGCCGCCTGCGGTCCTTCATGGCCTGGCTCCAACGACACCTACAGAGAACAGGACACTTCCTCACCCAGTTTACAGGCTGCTGGCCACGTCCTGGTGGCCTTTGTCAGTGCAGTGTCCCCACAGCCTCACGGGGGGCTGTCAGAGACCCCCCCCCAAGCTTCTGCTGGTGACTAGAGCAGAACGGCTAATTGAGAGAGGACTCCTGCTGAACTAGGGTGCTCTTCGAATGCACAGCCAGCTGTGCTGCCTGGGCTGGGGGGGCATATGTGTACTGAGCTCCGGAAATGGCGCCCAGCTGGGGAAGGGACAGACAGGACACAGCTGGCAGGGCCCAGCACCCTGGGACTGTCTCACCGGGCGCTCCGGGGATCACTGCGGCCTCGGAACCTGGAGGCAGGTGGGGCGGGAGACGTGCAGGCAGCCTGGGGTTCCCTCTGCCCACAGGGGCAGCACACCAGACACTTGGCTTCAGTGAACCCTCCCTTCAGGGTCTGAATTCTCACCCCATTTTCACGTGGAGAAACTGAGGCTCGGAGAAGTGGCCCAGCTGGGATTTATCCAGGCCCTTGGACTCAGGGTGCCATGACCCTCTTCACGCCTTGTGCTTCCTGCATCCCACCACTGCACAGGCTGGCTGCATCTCCTAGATCAAGAAGTCAGCGAGGGCTTCCTGGAAGGAAAGGTGCTTGTGGTAAGGACTTGAAGGAGGCAAAGTAGGGCAGGAAGAGCCTATCGGGCTACAGGAACATTTTAAGTGTGCGGTTCAGTGGCACTAAGTCCATTTGCATTGCTGTGCAACCATCACCACCATCCATCTCCAGAACTTTCTCATCTTCCCGACTGAAATTCTGTCCCCATTAAACACTGACTCCCCCTTTCCTCCCCCTGGCACCCACCATTCTACTCTCTGTCTCTGTGACTTTGACGTCTCTAGGGACCTCGTGTGAGTGGAATCACACAGTGTTTGTCCTTTTGTGACTGGCTAATTTCACCTAGCATAATGTCCTCAAGGTTCATCCATGTTGTAGCATGTGTCAGAATTCCCTTCCTTTTTAAGGCTGAATAATATTCCATTTCATTTTGTTCCTGACAAGGAAAACATGCTGCTCAGTCATTATGCTACCCTACAAACCCTGATGAGCACTGGAGAATGTGCCGGACGCTACAGAAGGAGCGTGGGGTACCAGCAGAAGCAGACCCCATCCTGCTCTGTGTATTGGGGACAAGAAAGGACACTTTGCCGTAGGCTTGATGTAAGGAGACGAGTTAATACACGAGAGCTCTGGACAGGGCGGCATACAGCAAGTGCTCAATAAGTGTCCATAGTTGTACTTCCTGGGTGCTCTGGCAGGGCACCTGGGCGGCCAGCCTGGTGCTTGGCATGGAGTGGATACTCCCTAAATGCCTGTGCTGTGTGGCATGCTGCGTTACTCAGGGCAAGTCAGCCCGAGCCGCTCATTTAACTCCCACCACCCCTGCAGGGGCAGCACGCCATGCCCCACCTGACAGATGAGAACACTGAGGCAGCGAGAGGTGGGCTGCTGGTGGCCTGAAGGGCAAGCCTGGCTCTTCTGAGTCCTATTCTTGTCTTTTGCCCCCATGTCCCCACACTGGGGCAGCCAGGGCTCATAGGAGCATGGGGAGGGCACACTGCAGGAGGGGACAAGCTTCAGGAAGGGATAAGCTACAGGAGGGGATGAGCTGCAGGAGGGGATGAGCTGCAGGAAGGATGACCTGCAGGAGGAGGAACTCCCCCTCACCCCCTCACACACACATTGCTGCCACCCCTTCCATCTTTGTTGGAAGCTGGCATTCAAGGGTGTGGATGTTGGCCCAGGGTTCAGAGGCCCAGGCGTTACTTCCAGAAGTTTCTAGTCCTTGCCCAGGCCCTTGGGTGGCCCAGGATTGCTCAGTAGAATCTGGCCTGGCTGGGGAAAGAGAGCTCAGCCCCTGAGCAGGGGAAGGGGCTATGAGCCTCTCAGGGACAGCGGACACTGAGGCCCCCGAGGGGCACCTGGCATGCCTGGGCAGGGGCAGGGCCTGTCCGGGGTTGACCTGTCAGTGCCTGGTGAGTCGGAAGGATCCAGCTCCCCAGTGGGGACAGGGGCACATCTCCCTGTAGTCTGAGAGCTGGGCCTGCTGGCCCCTGTGGCAGTGCGGGGAGCGGAGGCCCGGGATGTGGGCCCCGGCTGGGTCATGCAGCGAGTGAGAGGCAGAGCTGCGCAGAGCCCCGGCCTCTGGGGACAGCTCCCTGGCGGAGACGGGAGACGGGTGACAGACGGAAAAGGAAAGGAAGCCTGGCAGTCAGGCGCGGCGGGCTGGCCGCAGCGTTACCTGGGGTCTTGTTAAACTGGAAGTGACAAGCCACATGGTGAGGGAGCAGGTGGCAATTTGCCCTGCTCCTCTGGGCTCCCCGCCATCGAGTCTCGCACTTCACGGGGAGGAATGTGAGCCGTCTGAGTTCTGCCGCGTCCCTGGGCCCACGGGCCCCTGACGAGGTTGGGGCTGTGCAGGAGGGGCTGCATGTGGGGGCAGGGGCAGGGGCAGGGGAGCGCCCCTGTGAAAGGTTTGGGGGGCGGAAGGCTGGCCTTGAAGCTGCAGCAGGGTCGGGCTGACCCTCAGCTCCTGGATTGTGTCCTTCCCCCGGGCGGCGTCCCCTCCCACCTGCCCCGAGGTGGACCCTGCGCTGGCGTTGGCGTCCAGACTCGATGATGACGACGTTGTGGGTCACACTCGGGCTGGCCTTCAGTGGCTTTTCTAGGCGGACGCTGTGAGGACTGTGCACAGCCGAGTCCGGGCTCTGGGCGGGAGTGATGGAATCCACCTGGGGGAGACCGCCTGGGGGGCCCTGGGGTTCCGCCGACCGGGGGCCGGGTGTGAGGGAGGCATTAAACCACAAGTCGCCAAAGCTCTGTGCTCCCCAGGGAAAAGTTTCCTGGCAGAGCTGCCATCGTGTCGCCCCCTCCTGCTGCTTAAGCCTCCCAACGGCTTCCCAGGATGCGGGGAACGACGTCTGACCCCAGGCGGACCCGGCACCCAGCTCCATGCTCCTGTCTGACCCTCAGGCCCCAAGCTTGCTCCCACCTCGGACCTTCACCCTGCCCTTCCGCCCGCTGGAGTGCCCTTCCCGACAGCTCTGCCCACTCCGTCCTCCCAGCCATTGCCTCTCGGGAAAAGCATCACCTCTCCGGAGGGGCCACAGCGTGCCCCATCACCCCCCTCATTCTCCTCATCCATCCAGCCGTCTGTCCATCTACCGATGTGTCATCTGTGTCTCAGCTCCCCAGCTCCAGCACAGAACCTCCCCGGAGGCGGGGAATCTGTGTGGTGTGCGGGCGGCTCTGAGCCTCACACTCACCAAGAGCAGCGACGTCTGGCGCTGCTGCTCTTTCCAGCGCTGGGATGCCCGCAGCACACCCCAAGTCCAGGGCCGGTTGTTCAGCATCTTGTAAAGCAGGAGCGGGTGAGAGTGCGGGGTTCAGATCCTGGCCCCGCCGCCTACTTGCTGTGTGGCCTTGGGTCAGTCATAGAACTCTCTGTGCCTCCGTCTCTCCATCTGCGTGACAGGGCTCCCACGAGCAGCGCGTGCTGGGCCCTTCCCTGCGCCGGGCACAGTTCCGAGTGTGAGGCATCACCCTCTAACCCAGACAATGATCCAATACTGCTATTACCCCCATTCTGCAGGAGAGGAAACTGAGGACCAGAGACGTCCTCCGCCCTCTCCAGGTGACGTGGCTTGTAAGAGGCAGAGCCGGGACTCGACCCCGAGGCCAGTGTTAGGGCCTTGGCTGAGCGGCCGGAGTGGGTGTGGGGCAGGAGGGGCCGGCTTCAGGCCTGGCCCTTCTCCTTGCCACGGCGTTTTGTAAGATGGAGGACGCCTGGACAGGCTGAAATGCGGGAGGGACAGAGCCAGGGGGCGCAGGGCTGAAGGCTGGGGGGAGGGCGGGGGGAGGGTGGGGTTGTGCGGAGGCAGGGGGCAGACTCCACTGCCTGGCCCTGTCCCAGAGGAACCCTCCTCCCCACGAGCGGCGTCGTGCATCTGTCCTCCCTGAGCACCCACACAGGGTGTCTCTGCACTGTCGGCTGCGCCCTCCCTGCCAGGTGCCCACTGGGTCTGCTTCTCTCTCCAGCTCTCAGCCTCCCAGCCTCGCCTCTGCGGTTGAGGCCCCAGCCTCCCTCACCCTGTGTGGCCTCGATCACAACGCAGCACCTCTGGTTCCTCCCAGGTGCCAGAGGGAGCGGTCACCAGCAAGCTCCTGTTCTCTTGTGGATCCCAAACCCCCTCAGACCAAGACTCGGCCTATTGTCCTGCTCCAAGCCCCTCATCACGGGGGAGGCCCGGCGGGGGGTGAGCGGGCAGACAGAGACGCCTGCCAGTGTGGCACAGCGCGGAGGGTTATGGTGAATGTGCGGCAGAGAAAACCCGGCTCGCTCTTCTCAACGAGGTCATCTGCTCGGGGGTACCCCAGGCTCCCCCACAAAGTGCGGGAACCGCCATACCGGCCGTCAGACCCTGTCTGGCCCCAGCTGGACCCTGATGTGCTGTATGGCTCTGGGCAGGGCGGATTCCTTCTCTGGGCCGCACCTTCCCAGCCGAGGACTGGAGCAGACGGGCTCTGAGGGCCTTGCAGCCCAGCTTCAGTGCCCCTGTGTTCCTCAGGGCTGTTTCCCGGGAGCGCTGTGCACCAGCGACCCCAGAACAGATCCACGGTGCCGACCCTCCATCTGTTCCTCAGTGTCAGCCTGCGGGCGTCGCCACCTCAGTCATCAAAGGTTCCGTGTTTGGAGGAGGCAACAACATGGATACAGCAACTCCCCTCCCCAACTGGCTGTTCACCCGGGACTCCGCCGCACGCCCGTCCAGCCTCTCCCAGTGGACGGGGACCTTCCAGCCTGCGCTGTTGCTTTGTGAGTCGGCGCAGGAAGAGACCCCGAGGGCCCAGGCCAGGTGTTCCCCAAGGGTCCTACAAGACGAGCCTTGAAGAGAGCATCCTGAGGTCGACTTCGCCCCTCTCCCACCCACCTGGTTTACGGGTGCACAGTGCACCCTCGGGCCCGCCCATGTTCATCGTCCATCTCCTGGATGGAAGGTCGGCTCATCAGGAGGGGACCGTGCTGTGGTGACGAAGACAGTCTCAAGAGACGGTCGTGAGGGGCTCAGACTCGGGGCCGACCGAGCCCTGCACCCAGGGCCTCATGCACAGGAGGTGCTCAAAGATCATTCCCTGGATGAAGTCCGGGAAGAGAGAGGCCTGTGTTTCCAAACTCACACGGCCCCGAGTGCAATTTTCAATGAATATCTGTTTAAGTACCAGCACAACAGGGTTCTGTAAACACATTTTGACCAAAGCTGATGGAACCCAAGCCCGTTGGTGAGGCAGCAGAAACCCAGACAAGGTACATCCTACACCCAGATTATCCAGGAGCCCCAGGCTGAGCTCTGACTGCAGGCAGAGTCACCTTTAAAGATGCAAATCAGAGCATGTTGGCGCCACTCGAAATCTGTCCACGGCTCCCTAACCAATCCCCCCAGCGAAGCCAAGCTCCTTCTGAGGACCTGGATTTGTAACACCTGCCTATTCTCCCCAAATAAAGCCACTCTTCTTCCTCAGGACTAGTGGAATCTGGGTCAGAGGCATAGACCTGGGTATTGAGGGGTGAATAGGAGTTTCCCAGGTAAAGAAATGCTGGGCTCTTTCCAGGCAGAGGGATGAGCAGAAGCACCGACCTGAGGAGGTGTCTCTTCTCCCACGGGCTTGTGAGGCACCGGGAGGCAGGCACTGGGCTGTATTCATGCTGGACTCAATGCCCAGCCCAGGCCCAGTGCACGGGAGGCCCTCACAGTGTGACCGTTGGGTGGTAGAATGAATGGATGAATGAAATGCACAAATGGCCTAAAGTTGCCCAAGGGAAAGAAGCCGGCCTGGTGTTGGGGGGAGCGCCCTGGCCCCGGGTGCACATCCCCCCTCCGGCCGTCACCATGCAGCCTCGTCCAAGTCACGAACCTTCACCAGCCTCGGTTTCTTCACCTGTAAAGTGGAACCACCATCCCTGCTTGGCTGCCTCGGGGACGTTGGGAGGGTTGAAGGAGAGACTGGATGAGAAACTGTAGAGTGCTGTGCCCGGGGTGGGGAGCATTGCCCAGGCGGCTGAGCTCCGGGGTGGGGAGCATTGCCCAGGTGGCTGAGCTCCGGGGTGGGGAGCATTGCCCAGGTGGCTGAGCTCCGGGGTGGGGAGCATTGNGGCTGAGCTCCGGGGTGGGGAGCATTGCCCAGGTGGCTGAGCTCCGGGGTGGGGAGCATTGCCCAGGTGGCTGAGCTCCGGGGTGGGGAGCATTGCCCAGGTGGCTGAGCTCCGGGGTGGGGAGAATTGCCCAGGTGGCTGAGCTCTGGGGTGGGGAGCATTGCCCAGGCGGCTGAGCTCCGCGGCTTTGACGGCTAGGTGCCAGCTGCCCCGGGGTCTTGGGTCTGACACCCTGGCAACGGGGGTTCAGGCCTGCTTGCTTTGCATCCTGGGCCCTCCATTCTAGCAGGACTTTCAAATTCAATTAGGGTCAACCTGGGTGTGAGCAGGGCCAGCGAGAGTGGCTGAGCTCACGGAGACTCTTCCCGACAGAGCCGACAGTTTCTGGCCAAGAAGCTTCCAGAGCCTTCCTTCTCCCCTTTCCTCTCCCAGAGCTCATCTGAGACCAGGCCCCACAAACCTCAGAATTGCGGGGCTGGGGGAAGGCAGGGCAAGGCCTGCGGGGGGAACTTGGCCTCCCATCTCCCAAGCATCTGGGCAACGGGGACGCTTGCTAGACCAGAGGTGGTGAAGGCAGCGGGAGAATTTCTTTTTCTGGATCAGAGCAATCCTGGCCCCAAGTCCCACTGCCCGTGGGTACCTGTACTTTATTCTATTTCCCTGCTGAGTCTCCGGCAGCCCCAAGCTCCCTCTTTCCTGCCCCCGCTGTGGCAGAGAGCCAGACGGCCCAGCACTCGCCATTACAGCCTGGATGGTCCCAGAGAGCCCTCCCAGCATCCTCTGCGCCGCCACGGCTGGGTCCTGGGGGTTCTCACTGCCTCCGTGGGGGCACGGGCGCTGGAGGGCCGGATGTGAACACAGCCAGCCCTGGCTCCAGCCCCTGCTCGCGCGCTCAGGCCTAGACCAGCCCCCCATCTCACCCCCCCCACCGTCCTTCCACCTCCGCCTCTGGGGGGAGGATGGGCAAAGGCCTGGGGTCTGGTTTCCATAGCAACCTCAACCTGGAAGAATCTGGCTCAGGCTCCCGCGGGCAGGGCTGCCCCAGGGGCCCAGCAGCTGGGCTGCCTGCTTCCAACCCTCTGGGTCTAGGCACCCCCTGCCCTGTGTTCCTCAGCACCGCTCTGACTCCTGGGACAGTGCTCTGCTGGAGAGTGGAACAGATGCGAGAGGCCGCCCCAGCCCAGGCCCGAATGTCTGGCAACAGGCCCTGGGGATGGACCCGCCCACATCAGGGTGAGCGGATGCAGCCTGAGGCAGAGGTCAGATCTGCCAAGGGGAGCGCCGTGGACCGTGAGCTCAGGGGCAGTTGTGTCGCATGTTGTCTCAGGGGATGCCTTGGACCCCCAGTCTAGCACCTGAGCCCCCTGCCTTCTGCCTCATGCCTGAGTCCCAGCACCCAGCTGGGGCCCTGTGAGCACCAGCTGCACTGAATGGCCCAAGGCAGAGTGGACACGGGCCCCGGAGAGCCGCCAGTGGCGGGCACTCCCAGGAGAATGAGACCCCGAGGCTGGGCATGCCCCCCACCTTGTGCTCACCTCCACCCCCACCTTCTACCTTGGACTTTGAGGACTTGACAGTTCACTGTCCCAGGAGGGGTGTCACAGGCCCTGCTTTGTAGGTGCAGACGTGGGGGCTCCCAGAAGCTTCAGACCTGGCCAGGGGCCCAGACTCCACGGCTCCTGGGCCCTCAAGGGCTTTAGAGCTGACCACAGCTCTCAGAGGGCACGGCCGGGGCTCTGGACTCGGCATCCTCAGGGCAAACAGGGCAAACACTGTTGACAGGGCGAGGGGACGAGACATGTCCACCAAGACCCAGGCCACAGCTGCTCTGGAGAGTGACGGGGGCAAAGCCCGCCTGAGAGGTGAGGTGGGGTGGACCGCTGAAAGACAGACACTGGGGGAATGTGGGGGAGGGGGTGTCCTTAATTTGGGGACCCCTGAACACAATCGTGTGGGGAGTGGACAAGCTGGGACTTGAGTGGAGGGGGGCTCTCCCCTTCTCCTCCCGCCGCCCTGTGCATGCCCCGCCCTCTGGGGTCTGGTGCCTCCATCCTGCCATCCGGGGGTCCCGGGCATCCCCTCCTAGGGGCTCGCTCTGATTTGCCGTCAGCTCCGCTCTCTGGCATCCGTGGTCCAGGGCTTCCACACAGGGAGAGCTCACATCCTGACGGGGAGGGACTGTTTATGCACGGGGCTGGGGTTGGGGGACAGAAGCTGCTGGATTCAGCCCTATTTGTTCTTGAATTATAGAGAAAGGAAAACAAAATGACACAAATCCCATGGGGGAGGCGAGCCTGCGGGCCTGGGTGCCCCACCCCCGCAAATGATGGCATGGGACCCCGACTCCAGCCTGAAGTCCCCACAGGCCAGCAGCGGCCTGCCCCGGCCCCCCGGGGCTGCACCCTCTCCCCAGCCCTCAGCCCTTGCCTTGAGCCCTCCATGCCTCTCCCCCCGCTGGTGCCACAAGGAGGACTAATTTTTCTAATAACCTTCAGTGTCTGTGACTTTTATCATCCAGCCGCAGCTTCCAAGATTCACTGGGATTTCCCCCGACACGGTTTGACAGTTTCTTTGAGGAATTGGACAGTTTAGCTACAGAAATCAATTTATCTACCAGTGGTGTGTTCCGGTGCCCAAGCCACCAGGCACCTCTTCGTGCCAGCTCTCCAGGAAGAGCCACACGCCAGCTCTGCTGTTGACACGCTAAGTGGCCACCCGGAGCGGGGAGCCAGCCGGGGGCGGCCGGCGCCACGATCAGAGGCTTCTCGGAGGACGCCTGGGAAGCATGCCGTATACGACCGTGTTTTATGATCGTGTTCTCTGTAACTAGGGTTTGTGGAAACGCAATCCTGGAGCAGACTCAAAGAAACAGAGATGATCTTGTGGCGAGACGAGAGCTGAAACGCGGCCCTGCGTCGTGTGGAATCTTTGGGGGAGGAGGCTCTTCCCCTCATGCAGACAGAACAAAAGTTGCCTTTGTAAAGCAGGGATGGGGCTGGGTTATAAAGGCTGAGGTTGAAGGTCCTGTATCAACTCAGAAATCTCCATTCCCCTCCGAACAGTCTCGCCACGCTGCCCCACTCACGCGCCACACAGCATCCCGAGCCCTGACTCCGCCCTCCCTCGGCCCACGTGGCGTCTCCACCTGGGGTGCAGGTGCAGGCCCAGCTTCCCTGGCTGAGGAAGGCCCTCCGCGTCCCAGGCTCCCCTCTCAGGCCGCCTCCCGGGGAGAGTCAGCCCTGAGGCTTCTTCCTCTCTCTGCCTCCTGGCTCTCCCAGCCTCTGTGCCGACCCCACCAGCACAGGCACGCTGCGCCACGGCGCTCTGCTTAGGCGCCGGCAACCCGCTCCAGGTACATCGTCCCTGCCTCCACCAGGACACTAAGAGCAAACACAAGGAAGACGTGGGCCCGACACCTGCTTTTGAGCCCCGGCTTCGTGCCAGAGGCTGCTAAGAGCTGGGTCTGCACCACAGCAAGACGGGCCAGCCAGGCGCTCCCTGCCCAAATGTCTCTCGGAAACTAGAGCAGGTGAGCAAGGCGGCCCAGGCCGCCTGGGTGTGGAGGCAGGTGACAGGCCCTGGGAGGGCAGGCAGGCCAGGCGGCCTCTCGGGCCACATACCACGTGAGCCCCCAGCCCAGCTGTACCTCAGGGCTCCTGTGGTGGGCTGCATGGCCAGGAGCCAGGGTTGCAAAGGGAAGGTGGGCTTAGTGAGCCCTGTGGAAGCAAATGGCAAGTACTGTCATCTACTGCTGGGAGAAGAAAGGTGACAGGAAGAAAAGAGGTAGAGGAAGAGAGATAGAGA
>JABWHU010000011.1:42167951-42227825 GCA_014189135.1 Dicerorhinus sumatrensis harrissoni
AAAAAAAAAAAAGAGGAGGATTAGCATGGATGTTAGCTCAGGGCTGATCTTCCTCACAAAAAAAAAAAAAACTCCGTCCATGCGAGTTGCCGCCAAACTCATCACTGAGTCAGAGGGAGGAACTCAAACGCTGTAGGGTGGGTTGAACTAGAGAAACATTTGTGGACCTCTCCCGTGCTGGGCACTCTGCTGGGCAGGCTCCATCTGAAAAAGGCATTCTCATGAGATGTGGGCTATTATCCCCATTGATGAGGAAACTGAGTCCCAGAGAGGGCAATAACTCACCCAGGATCAGGTGGTAGTAAGTGAAAACCAAGACCAGTCCCAGTTTGATGAATGAGTAAATTATCTTTATTTTAAAAGCCCATTTGGGTTGGTTTATTTTTTCTGTACTTTGCAACTGAAAACATCCTAACAGATTCAGGTGGGCACTGTTACCACCTGCATTTTGAAGAGAAGATGTTGAGGTACAAGGGTAGCGGATGATACGGCAAGGCCACAGAGCCGGCGAGTGGAGGCAGCCAGCTCTGAGCCCAGAAGACACGATGGGAGCCTGAACTCCTCGCTGCCCGCGGCCGCCGCTCTTCCCTTCTGCCGTCAGCAGTGGGTGCCCCCCACTTCTGCTTCCTCTCAATGTCCGGGAGGTTGTGTCATCACACCCCAGGAGCCGCTGGCCTTGTGTTTCAGCCGTAGTTGTCTCTGCTACTTTATGGAGAGCTAACCACCTTCGTATATGTGCACACGGCTGCCCGTTCATGGAGCAGCATGTCCCCAAGAGTTTACCATGCGTGGGTAGTATGCGGATGCTTCCACAGGTTTTTAGTGTCATGGTCACAAAGACCTCTACCAATTGCAACCCATTTTTTTGACTTGTCTTTACATAAACAGGGTCACAGGATTTTCCCCTTTTACTGGATGAGCAAACTGAGGTTCAGATGGGGCTTAACTCCCCACTGGTGGCAGAGTTAGGGGTCACATCGGGACGTCTGGTCCAGTGCTCTTGACTGTTCACTCGATTGTGGCCTTGGGTTCCAAGACCACCCTCGCCCACACTCAGGGCGGTGAGTGAGCTGGAGGGAGACGATGTGCTGGAACCTTGGTTAGGAAATACGCAGCTCTCCCTCGGGGCAGGGGCCATGGCCAGAGGAGGCCCTCAACATGCTCTCTCTAGAGATGGAGACTCAATATGGCCGGAGCAGCAGCTGCCCCTCGACACCGTTACCTCCTGCTGAGATCCAGACCTGCGTCTTCCCAGAGGCCCAGAGGGAGCGTGTGAACCACTCCTTCCAGGGAAACTGGGTGCTGAGATGCCTTCCTGTCCAGACAGAAGGCGGGAGCAAAGCGTAGAGGGGAAAGTACACGGGCTGGTCAGGACCCCTCCACCCATGGGGTGGGTGCAAGCCGGAAGGGGGTGGTGCAGGCCTCGGGCCCCGAGGAGCAGACCCCGTGGACAGAGACTCCGGAAGGGGCTGGAAGCCTGTGCTCAGACGTTCCTGGAGAATCCCCACCGTTTGTTCTCACAGACCCCCGCAACCGTGGAGAACACATTTTGAAAACATCAACTTGGGCAAAAATTTCCTTTCCTCACTTGATCTTATTGAAAGCATCCCAGAATATTAAATTCTTAACTTTGATCTGAGATCATATAGAAATATTATCACTATGCACTGGGAGTTAGAGTACCCTAAGACACCATTTTGAAGAAAATTGCTGAAAAGAATATTATTTCAATTAAAAATAAAAATATGCATGAAAAAACAGGCAAAATGAGTAAAAAATCCATATCTTGTCCAAGAGCAGAGGTGAAAGAAGGCACTGGCTTAGCACTTGCAAAATCTTTATTTCTTCATTAAATTTAGTAAACATTTAGTGAGACCCCACCATGAGTTCAGCGCTGGGTATGCATCAGTGGAAAAGCTTCACCTCTGACTTTAGGGAGTTTATATTCTAGAAGTGCGTGCAGCCCCAGGACACCACACCCGGATGGCTGGCACTCTGTAAGGGGAGCACCTGGTGTCCTGGCTGGAAGGGTTTCAGGGACAGCCTTTCCGATGAACTGACATTTAAGATGGAGCCTTTGGGGTTTCTGGACAAAGGCAGAAGGAAGCCCAGAGGGGAGAAAGAATGGCATCTCCGAACGTGAATAAACTGGGGTGGCTGCAACTGTGTGTGTGCGTGTGTGTGTGTGTGTGTGTGTGTGTGTGTGTGGCATGTGTGCACATGTGCCCGTATGTGTCTGCGTCCTATGTGTGTGTGGGCACAGAGAGGTAAGCAATGGGGTGGCCAGGTAAGTAGGGCCCAGCAGACACCCCACGCACATCCTTCCTGCAGTGGCATGAGCTTGGCGGAGCCCTGGTGGCCGCCCTGGGTGCATCTTGCTTGCCCACTGTCCTCTCAGGCCACACTGACAGGGACCCAGGGAATCAGCTCTGTCGGTGCCTGCTCCAAGGTCCAGGGCTGTGTTAGGTCTGAGCCCCCGCTGATCTCTCTGCCGAGTCTAGACTCCTGCTCCCTTCAAGCCTCTGGGGATTTGGTTTCTAAAGACTCCGTGGGCCGGGGATGAAAGCCAGGGTTCTTTCTGACTCGTGACCTTAAATTTGGACGTTGCCTTGGGATTTTGGTCTCTTAGCAACCGCCTTCCAGAGCTGGGCTGCCTCCAAGCCTCAGGTTATCTGTCGGCCCCAGGCAGCCGCAGTGATGTGCTCCCCAGACCAGGCTGCACCGGGGGGCCTTTCCAGAGGGTTTCGGGGTCACCTCTGTCGGCTCAGCACGGAGTGCAGAGCAGGGGTGTGGGGAAGGCCCCCGTCCTGCCCCCCAGCTCCCAAGCTTCCTCCCCCCACCACAGTCCCCACCTCTCGCCTCTGCTCACGGGGCAGAGATTTGGCTTCCGCAGCGCTGCCAAGCACTCGGTTATAGGACCCGCGGCCCCAGGCAGAAAGAGCCTCTTTGGACAAAGCTGTCCCTTCTTCTGTTTCCAGGCTCGTCTCTGCAGGAGCTTGTCTCTGCTGCCAGGAGCAGCCAGCATCTTCCCACGCCCAGATGTTTCTCTGCCCAGCCCCCACAGGCTCCAGCTCCTGCAGGATTTCAGGGGACAGAGCAGCCAGTTGCTTTGCTGCCATGGGACGAGGGCTGGTGGCCCCCGGAGCAGCCCCCAGCACCGGCGCCTCACCCCACTCCGCCTGTGGTGCACAGTAGTCTTCATCCCTTGCAACCTGCACCTTCCAGGAGGCTGTTTCATGTTGTCTGGATTCCAAACAGAACCTTGGGCAAACAGGGCGGTGGGCGGCTCCCACAGTTCGGAAGATGATCCACACCTCCGGCTCCAGCCTGGCGACTCCTCCAGGCGCCCCGACATGGCGTCCCGCCTGTCTCCCTTTTCCTCTCTTCCTCTTCCTCTGCAGACGTCGCCTTCCACGGCTGGTCCAGCTGTGCCTCACCCAGGAAGCCAGGGAAAGCCTCAGAGAAGGCCTCGCTTGGCCAGTCTGGGTCACACGCCCACCCCGACCTACCTCTAAGGGCCAGCTCCAGGCTCGCACCTGCTGTTAGCAGGATTCGGGAGCCCCACGATTCATGGGCCTCCCCAGAGCACCACCCGTGTCAGCCTATTTCCAGTCCCTCTAGATACCTCTCCTGGGTCCCTTCCCAGATGTGACAAGTAGGCTTGCTCCCAAACTACTTTTCCCAACTGTTTTCTGCCCATCCTCCATCCACTGCACCCAGCTCTCCAGTCAAACCACCCCCTGCCTTCTTGCCCAGCCCCACCCCCTCAGCTCCACCATGCCTGTGTCTGCCCATCTTCATCCTACATATCCTCCCAGGCCCAGTTCCTACGCCACCTCCTCCAGGAGGCCTTCCCCAGTGCCCACTCAGAACTCTCCCCTCACACAAGCCGCATTCCTCCTATTGTCCCTTCACCCTCCCCACATGCTCGGAGGCTCCAAAACACAGCAGGCAACACACTTGCCCAGGATTCTAGACGCTTGAGGGCGGATCTTGTTCCTCATTTGGACCTGGCCTGGCCTTGAGTCTAGCCCTCCCTGTCTGTGCCTCCTCTATTTCAGTTTGGTCCTGAAGAGACGACGTGAGAGGATGTACGTGCCCTGGGCTGAGAGAGAGACCGGGGCCCTCGTCCAGACCTCTGCCTCACTGCTCATTATGAGCGGCTACTGCGCGTCTGCAAGAGCCTTGGCTCTGAGAACGTCGTCATCCGCAGAACAGTCTCTGTCTTCATGGAGCTTACTCTCTAGTTTGGAAAGGAGGACAATAAATAACCAATACCTGAATGTTTATGATGCAGACGGTACTAAGTGCTATGGAGACAAATAAGGTGGTGGTGGGGGGAATAGGGGAATGCAGGCATCCAGCAACCCATCCACCCATCCACCCACCCACCCATCCATGAACCCACTCAACCACTCATTAACCCACCCATCCTTCCGTTCCCCCATCTTTCCATCTCCCCATCCCCCATCCCCCCACCCCCCATCCTCCCACTCACCCAACAATTTCTTACCAAACACCACACCAAGCTTTGTGCTGGGCGCTGTAACTCAGACACGGTCTTCATTATCAAGGAACTCACATTCTGCTGAGGGTTGTGGCGTGGATGTGATTCACGGTGGGGCAGGATGCTGTGTGCTTCAACTCATCCGCTTCAAGCAAAGTGCCACAGGAATGAAGAGGAAACTACAACTGATTCTGACCCCAGAAGCCAGGCCTCACAGAGGAAGAGCTTGCTGGGGCTCCCACTGGATGAGTAGAAGCTCACCCCCAGGGCCAGGGGAAAGGCATTCTGGGCAGAGAGATTTGCAAAGGTGCAGAAGCCTGGAGGTGCGTGACACACTCAGGAAATGGAGCATTGTCAGAAATGCCCACTGCGCTGGCTAAGACGGGATGGGGAGGCAGGCAGGGGCAGGTCGTAAAGGGTCTTGTGGCCCATGCCAAGGAGGCTGGGCTTCATCAGGAGGGTCGCGGGGAAGACACTGAAGGGGTTTAAGCAAAGGAGGGACGTGAAGGTTTTGGAAGGCCATCTGTCGGCGTGCAGAGCAAGGCTGGCTGGGGCAGGGGGGGTGCACTGCACCCTGCAGGGTCCAGGCTGGAGCCAATGGCAGCTTCGACCAAGGCTGTGGTAGAGGGGAGGAGAGGGACAGAGGCGTGCTTCAGAAGGGAGGTGTGTCAGGGAGGAGCCCAGACGCGGGTGGGTAACGCAGCCAGTCACTGAGACGGGAACAGAGGAGGAGGGGAGCTCAGAGGGTGGAGGATGAATTCCACTTGGGGGCTGTGGATGGTGACGTTCCTATAGCTTATCCAGGAGGAGGCCTGAAAAAATTGGAAAGCCTTGGCTTCTGCCATACCTTGTTCTCCAAACTCCTCTCTGTCTCCCCTCCCTCTCTGGAGGGCTCTGCTTCCCCAACCTGCCCCTCTAACGCCAGCACCCAGCCTTTCCCTGGGCCCTCTTCTCACCCCGGGAAACCTCATCCACTGCAAATGGAGCCCGGAGGGATGCTTCGTTTCCATCTGAGCGCTGCCAACTCCCAGACCGCCATCTTCAGTCAGTGTCTCACCTGAACTCCAGACGGAGGGAACATCCCGCTGCACCAGTTACCACCACGTGTGACAGAGCCCTGAGCCCAGCTGAACAAGCAATGGGCTTGTTCTATCTCATGGGAAAACCCAGAGGTCGGGTTCAGCTGGTTCAGGCCAACAATGTCATCCACACCCAGGATCCTTCTGCCCTTCTGCTCTATCCTCTTCGGCCTGTGACTATGATCCCCATAGTCACAAAATGGCTGCTGAGATTGAGACATTACCTCTGCATTCCAGGCAGGAAGAAGGGTATAAAGATGACAAAAAGAAAATGGCAGCTAACTCTGGTCCTTTTACAACGCTTTCCCAGAAGCCGTCCCCAGTGGCTGTCACTCACATGCTTTTAACCGGGATGGTGCTGCCAGGCCACCTCTGGCTGCAAGGGACGCTGGATGAGCAAGTGGTTTAAATGGACATACTGCAGCCCTGAGCAGAACCAGGGAGGGTGGCTGTTAGCTGGGCCACTGACAGCACCTGCCACCACCTCTACGCGTCTGCTCGGTCTCTAATCACCGCACAGGCCGGCACTTCTCCCCCAGCGGGGCAGACAGAGCAGGGACGCCTGAGAGGAGGCAGCAGAGCCCCCAGGCTTGGGCTCTGGAGCCTACCAGCTCCTGCCTCGGGGTGGACTCAGCGCCTGGCCACCCCCAGACACACCAGGCCTCTCAGACTCTTATCAGGAGGGCTCGCGGCCAGTCACCCGGCCGCACACGTTCATTTTGCGCAACGTGTCTGGATAATGGCGCTCCCTTAAACAGAACCATGGGGGTTGTCTCCAAGACAAATCACCGCCCGGACTGCAAACAGCCTTTCCGTTATCTCTGTGTAACCGGACTCCGTGGGGTGATAAACAGCCCGAACTGAAACGTGGCTTCTGCAAATTGAACTCTGTGGGGCCGAAGGATTACCATTACCTCAATTATATTCCAAAAGTTTCCATTTATCTCCCTCCTGCCGTGCCAGCTCCAGGGAGGATGTGTTGGTGTGCGTTTATGAATGCGCGATTCTGGCGTGAGCAGCTGGTCGATTGCTCAGCGGCGTGGCTTCCTCTTCAAGATGCTCTGTCCCCGCCATCTCTGGGACCTCTGGGCCCGAGTTTACTTAAAGGATGGCCTTGTCGAGGTGTAAATGCTTTTCTTTAGATTAACGTGGGGTTGAGTACTGCAAGGTCCCTGGCTGGGGACATGGAGCCCAGAGGCAAGTGCACACTGTGGTCTCCAAGTCGATTACCATATTATGCTAATCCTGGCGTTAACATATTACCTGCATAATGGCTGGTCTATTTTTAAAGCCAACAACGGGATGAACTGCAGCCTGAAGTTCTCCTCCAGCCCCAGCACGCTCTGTGGTTTTGGGCTATTCCTAGAGAAAGGACGTCTTCACGTGGAGGGGAGACCGGGCTGGAGAGAGGCCTATGCATGGTGATCCCCTTGCCCTGGGCCCTTGGGGTGTGCGCTGATCCTGCACTCATTGGAGCTGGCGTGGGGCAGGGAGGCAGGTCCGAGGAGTCAGGGGCAGTCAGCAAACACCTTCAGCTCAGCACAGAAATGCAGCCATGCTCCTTCTCTCTCCAGGCCTGGAGGCAGACAGAAGGTGCTCCAAGATGCTCGGAGAGCTCAGACTGGGAGGGGACATCGATTCTGCATGCATAGATCCTGTGCTCCTGCCAGCCTGCAGTGACCGAGTCTGTTCACGTGTGCCCCAAGCACTGACAGCAATGGCCGTCGGCACAGCACTCACTCACATGAACAGGCACACTCTTCCGCTCAGGAGGCCTCTGCTGGGGATTTATCCTGAGCTCATAAGCAAGGACCCGTGAGCAGGGCCAAGCCCGCCCCAGCACTGCTCACAACAGCAAAAACGCGTCCACGAACTGAGAGGTTCACATTAAAAATGGCGGCGCCCAGCAATGGAGCAATGTTCACTCACAGGGTAAAATGCTCAACGCAGAGTGTTAAGCTTTCGAAGGAGGTTGTGAAAGAGCGGTTATAAGCACAGCCTCATTTCTGTCGAAAATGATTATATCTACCCATGCACACACGCACATACACACACACACACACACGTACATAATTGCAATGGAAGAGTCTGGTGGGAGAGACACCAGTGTGTTAAGAGCAGCTGCCCTGGCCACCCAGGAGCCCGGGGGGGCTGGCCCCATGAGCCCTCTGGCTCAGCTCCTCCTCCTGCTGCACCCTTGTCCACTCTCCGTTCCCCGCGCTGGTCCCCCCATTCCTCGCCTGCACCGAGCAGAGTCCTGATTCAGGGCTTTCGCACTTGCTGTTCCTCTGCCTGGGGCTCTCGCCCCCTTATATCCACCAGGCTCACTCCCCCCCTCTCTCGAGGTCTCTGCTGAAGAGGGACCACCCTCCAGGAAACCGCCTGCTCCCACCAACCAAGCACTGCTCCATCCCTATTGTCCTGTGGGGTTTTTCTTCAGGGCACTTGTCACCTCCTAATGTATGACACTTCCATTTGTCTGTTGTTTAACAACCGTCTCCCTCCCAGGAATACGAGCAGGACTTTACAGGACTTTAGTTCGTACATGGCTGAATCTCTGTGGCCTGGCCCGTGGTAAGTGCTCACAAACTATTTTCTTTAGGGTTGCCAAGACAACTCAGTCGGGGGAAGAATAATTTTCTCAACAAATGGTGCTGGTCAACTGGGCATCCACATGTGGAAGAATGAAGTTGGACCCCTACCTCACACCCTATATAAAAATTAACTCAAAATGGATTAATGACCTAAGTGTAAGAGCTAAGACTATAAAACTCTCAGAAGAAAACATAGGAGTAAATCTTTGTGACTTTGGATTGAGAGATGTTTTCTTAGCTATGACACCAAAAGAACAAGAAATCAAAGAAAAAAATAGATAAATTGAACTTCATTGAGACTAAAAACTTTTGTGCTTCAAAGGACACCATCAAAAAAGTGAAAAGATGAGACACAGAATGGGAGAAAATTTTTGCAAATCATATATTTGATAAGAGATTTGTATCTAAAACATACAAAGAACTCTTACAACTCAATAATGAAAAAGATAACCCAATAAAGAAGTGGGCAAAGGATGTGAATAGACATTTCTCCGAAGAAGATACAAATGACCAATAAGCCATGAAAAGGTCCTCAACATCATTAGCTATCAGGGAAATGCAAATTAAAACACAATGAGATGTGGCTATGGGATGGCTCTAATCAAAAAACAGATAATAGCGAGTGTTAGCAAGGATGTAGAGAAATTGGAACCTCATACACTGCTGAGGTATAAGATGGTGCAGCCATTTCTGAAAACAGTCTGGCAGTTCCTCAAAAGGTTAAACATAGAGTTACCATACGACTCAGCAATTCCACTCCTGGGTATATCCACGACAGTAATGAAAACATGTCCACACAAAAATTAGTACATGAATGTATATGAATGTTCATAGTGGCATTATTCGTAATAGCTAAAAAGTAGAAACAACCCAAATGTCCATCAACTGATAAATAGATAAACAAAATGTGGTCTATCCATACAATGGAATATTATTTGGCAATTAAAAGGAATGAAGTGCTGACACATGCTACAACATAGATGAATCTTGTGAACACTGAGCTCATGAAAGAAGCCAGTCACAAAAGGCCACATATTGTATGATTCCATTTATACAAAATGTCCAGAATAGGCAAATTTGTAGAAACAGAGAATGTATATTAGTAGTTTCCTTGCAATGGGGGTATTAGGAGATGATAGCTAAAGGGTGTGTGGTTTCCTTTTTATGGTGATGAAAATGTTCTAAAATTGTTTGTGATCGTGGTTGCACAACTTGTGAATATACTAAAAACCATTGAACTCTTTAAATAGGTAAACTGCAAAAAGTAAGTAAATTTTATCTCAAAGCTGTTACCAAAAACAAAATTTACTTACAGAGACAGCAATTTCCTTGGACATAGAATTAATGGCATGGGTCCTCCTAAAAGACATTGCATGGAGTAACGATAAACAGTGTCTCTAAGTGTACTGTTACAGATGGATGATAGTGTACGGGCCAAAAGTAGAAACAATCCAAATGTCCATTGACTGATGAATGGATAAACAAAAACTTAGTTTTTCTATACAATGGAATATATAAGCCATTATCAGATATATGATTTGCAAAAATTTTCTCTATTCTGTGAGCTGTCTTTCCATTTTCTGATGATATCCTTTGAGGCACAAAAGTTTTTAATCTTGAGGAAGTCCCAATTTACCTATTTTTTCCTTGCTTGCTTGTTCTTTTGGTGTCATATCTAAGAAACCACTGCTCAATCCAAGGTCAGGAAGATTTACCCATATGTTTCCTTCCAAGAGTTTTATAGTTTTAGCTCTTACCTTTAGGTCTTTGATCCATTTTGAGTTACTTTTTTTAGTTATAAGGTATGAGGTAGGGGTCCAATTTCATTCTTTTGCATGTAGATATTCAATTGTCCCAGCACCATTTGTTGAGAAGACTATTCTTTCCCCAATTTAATGGTTCTGGCACCCTTGCCAAAATTCAATTGACATAATTGTGAAGGTTCATTTCTGCATTCTCAATTCTATTCCATTAATCTAAACGTCTATACTTATGCCAATACCACACAGTCTTGATTACTGTAGCTTTGTAGTAAGTTTTGAAATCTCCAACTTGGCTCTTCATTTCCAAGATTGTTGTGGATATTCTGGGTTCCTTGAGTGTTCATATGAATTTTGGATCAAACTGTCAATTTGTAGAAAGAAGCCAGCTGGCATTCTGATAGAGATGACATTGAATCTATAGATCAGTTTGGGGAGTACTGCCATCTTAACAATATGAATTATTCTGATCCATGAACATGGGATGCATTTCCATTTATTTACGTCTTCTTTAATTTCTTTCAACAGTGTTTTGTAGTTTTCAAAGTATAAGTTTTGCACTGCTTCTGTTAAATATATTCCTAAGTATTTTATTCTTTTTCATGCCTTTGTAAATGAATTTTTGTGCGTGTGTGAGGAAGACTGGCCCTGAGCTAACATCCCTTGCTAATCCTCCTCTTTTTTGCTGAGGAAGACTGGCCCTGGGCTAACATCCGTGCCCATCTTCCTCCACATTATATGGGACGCCACCACAACACAGCTTGACAGGCAGGGCGTTGGTGTGTGCCCAGGATCTGAACCTGCGAACTCCAGCCACCGAAGTGGAGCACACCCACTTAACCACTACGCCACCGGGCCAGTCCCCCTAAATGAATTTTTATCTTAACTTTATTTTCAGATTGCTCATTGCCAGTGTATAGAAATGTGATTGATTTTTGTATATTGATCTTGTATCCTGAAACCTTGATGAATTCATTTTTTAGTTCTAATAACTAATTTAGCTAATAGTTTAGTGGATAGTTGATTTCTTAGGATGTTCTACATACAAGATCATGTCACCTGCAGATAGAGATCATTTTACTCCTTCCTTTTCAATCTAGATGCCTCTTTTTCTTGCTTAATTGCCCTGGCCAGAACCCCCAGGTTAATGATGAATAGAAGTCAAGAGGGTGGACATCCTTGTCTTGTTCCTGATCTTAGGGGAATATCCTCCTGTCTTTCACCATTATATGTGATGTCAGCTGTGGGTTTTTCACAGACGCTCTTTATTACTTTGAGGAAGTTCCCTTATATTTCTAGTTTGTTGAGTGTTTTTATCATTAAAAAAGTTGGATTTGATCAAATGCTTTTTCTGCATCTACTGAGATGATCATGTGTTTTTTGTTTATTATTTTACTGATATGGTGGATTACACTCATTAATTTCGGAATGTTAAACCTTGTGTTATTGGGGTAAATCCCACTTGGTCATGGTGGATAATTCTTCTTACATGTTACTGGATTTGATTTGCCAGTATTTTATTGAGGATTTTTGCATGCATATTCATAGGAGATATTGGTCTGCAGTTTTCTGGTGATGTCTTCGTCTGGTTTTGGTGTCAGGGTATTCCTGGCCTCAGAATGAGCTGTGAAGTGTTCCCTCCTCTTTGATTTTTTGGAAGAATTTATAAAGAATTGGTAGGAATTCTTCTTTAAATGTTTGGTAGAATTCACCAGTGAAGCCATCTGGACGTTATGGGAAGTTTTTTGATTATTAAATCAATATCTTTACACATTTATTCAGATTTTCTATTTATCCTGAGTCAGTTTTGGTAGTTTGTATCATTCTATGAACTTGTCCATTTCATCTGTTGTCTAATTTATTAGCATATAATTGTTCATAGTATTTAAATGGCATCTTTTAAAATTTTCATTTTCCACTTGTTTCTGGTATATAGAAATCCAACTGATTTTTGTATATGGACTTGCTGAACTCTGTTACTTCTAACATTTCGCCTATAGTATCTCTATAAGTCACTACACACATAATCACATTCTCAGTGAAGAATGACCAGTCTGTGTCTTCATTTCCAGTTCCTATGACTTCATTCTTCTTATTGCCTTCTGACACTGGCTGGGAGCCCCAGTCCAACATGGAAGAGAAGTGGGGACAGCAGGCATCTTTGTCATGTTGCCCATATTGAAAGGAAAGCTTTCAACATTTCACCAACAAGTGTGTCTTCTATAGATGTTTTTGGTAGATATCTTTTATCAGATTAAGGAATTTCTTTATATTGCTAATTTTCTGAGAGTTCCTTTTTTCACGACTGAATATTGAACTTTATCAAATGCTTTTTCTGCATCTATTAGAACAATCATGATTTTTCTCTTTTAATCTGTGAATATGGTACATAACATCCAAGTTTATAATGTTAAATCTACCTCGTGGTTTGGTTGTTTTTTGATATTTTGTTTTGAATTTTTGTATCTATGTTCACGAGTGAGATTTGCCTGTAATTTTCCTTTCTCATATTGTCCTTTTCTCTTTCTCATATCAAGTTAAACTGGTTTCACAAGGTGAGTTGGGCAATCTTTCCTTTTTTCTTTCTCTAGAAGGGTTTGTGTAAGGGTAGCATTATTTTTCCTTAAATGTAAGGTAGGATTCTCTGGCAAAGGCATCTGGACCTGGAGTTTTCTTTTTGGAGAGGATTTTAGTTACAGATTCAATGACTTAAGATTATTCAGATTTTCCCTTGCTTTTTGTGTCAATTTTGGAGCATCATATTTTTCTAGAAATTTATCCATTTTGCATAAATTCTCTTATTAAATTGCCACAATGTTTTCCACAGTCACTTCTATTTAGTTTCCTATAGCTGCTGTAACAACTTATCACAAACTTGGTGGTTTAAAACAACACAAATTTATTCTCATACAGTCTGGAGGCCTGAAGACCAAAATGGGTTATACTGGGCCAAAATCAAGGTGTCAGCAGGGCCATGCTCCCTCCAGAGGCCCTAGGGAGAATCTGTTTCTTTGCCTTTCTCAGCTTCTAGTGGCTACTGAGTTCCTCAGCTTCCGGTCCCTTCCCTCATGTTCAAAGTGCATCCTCCAAGCTCTGTCTCCATCACTAGTCTTCTCTTCTACTGTCACATGTCCTTCTGCTTCCCTCTTATAAGCACAATTGGGATCACGTTCGGGGCCCACCAGATAATGCAGAGTAATCTCCCCATCTCAAGATCCTCAGTACATCTGCAAAGTCACTTTTGCCAAATAAAGTAACAGTTTCCAGAGATTAGGACCCAGATGCTATGGGGGTCATTATTCAGCCTACCATACCCTCTTCCTGTTTTTTTAACATTTGCAAGATCTCCAGTGTCTGCCTTTTCGTTCCTGATTTTGTATCTGTGCCTTTTCTCTTTTTTTTTCTGGGCTAATTTCTCCAGAGATCTTTCCATCAGTCTTGTCAAGCGAACAAGGGGAACGGCCTGACCAGGCTTGCTGCAGCAGTGTGTACAAAGGGAAACTCAGAAATAGGAGCTGTCATCAACGGGCAGGCCGCCTGCCGCTCATTCTGTGCAAGCACACAAGGATCTAACCTGGATGGACATTAGATTTCAGGGTAGGGAAGGAACCCCAGGCCCTGAGCCGCAGGACTTTGACTCTGCGAAATTAGGAAAGCACCAGCCCTTCCCTGGCACGGTCGTGGGCTGGGATCAACAGCGTGTGAGGTGCAGACCTGGGCTCCAGCTAGGCCATCACGGTGCACCAGCAGCTCCCAGGGGTGACGGGGCTAGGATCTAAGCCTTTCAGTCAGCCAGGAACACCTGTCTTAAGCATGTGGCTCCATCTGGCTGTGCACAAAGACTACTTTTTTGCTGGAGGTCACACTCCAGTGACACAGACTCAGACAAGTTAACCCTTGTCGCTAAGTATTTTCAAAGAATTAATATCTGATTTCGTTAATTTTCTCATACTTCTATTTCATTCATTTCTGAACTCATCTTTATTATTTCCCCCTATTTCCTTTGGTTTTATTCTTCTGGTTTGTTTTTTTTAACTCCTTGACAAGGAAGCTTAGCTCATTAATTTTCAGCCTTGTTTGTTTTCTAAAGTAAATATTCAAGACTTTAACTTTCTCTCTGAGCCCTGCTGACCCGCTTTCCACGTTTTGATGTGCTTTTCATTCCGTTCAAATATTTTCTAATTTGCATGATGATTGTTTCTTGACCTGTGGGTTACTTAGATGAGCAATTCTTAATTCACAGCTATCTTTTCGTTACTGATTTATAACTTAATTACCTTGTGTCATATTTTTAGGTATGACTTCAATCCTTTGAAATTTATTAAGATTTGTTTTAGGGCCAAAAATATGGTCAAGTTTTTAAAAATGTTTGATCCGTGCTTGAAAATAATACGTATTCTGCAATGGGATGCAGGCTTCTTTGTAAGTCAATCAGGTCAAGTCAGTTGTGTGTTTCAAATCTTCTGTATCTATACCGATTGTTGTCTGCTTATTATATCAATTACTGAGCTCTGACACTATGATCGTGAATTTTTCTGCTGCTCCTTGTGGTTCTGTCCATTTTAGATATTTTGAGGCTGTGGTACTAGGTACATACAAATTTAGAATTGTCATATTTTTCTGGTGAATGTAACCTTTATCATTATAAAGTGTTTCTATCTTCCATTGATTTTTCCTTTCTTGCCATTTTACCTATTAATAAAGTTCTACTGACTTTCTTTTGGTTAGTGTTCACATGATATGTGCTTTTCCATCCTTTCACTTTCCATGTTTCTGTGTCCTTAGGTTTTAGATATATCTCCTATAAACAGCATATAGAGTTTTGAAAAATTGTTCTGACAATCTTTGTCTTCCAACTGGAGAATTTGGTCCATTTCATTTTAGTCTAATTTCTGATGTATCTGGTTTAAATCTATTATCTTACTATGTGTTTTTATTTGTCTAACCTCTTCTATGCTCTCAGTTCTTGTCTTTTGGAGTTGAGTATTTTTTATTATTCCACTTTTGCCCTCTGTTAGTTTGAAAGTTTTATTGGAGTTTCCCTAGAAATGTCAGTATCGCTCCTTTACTTATTACAACAAAATGTTAATTGCTACTTATCCACTTTCTCAGGCAATGCAAGGACCTCGGATCTTTTTAGCTTCATTTACCATCATCTTAACTTATACGCTCTTGTGTTTGTGTATGTTAGTTCCATATATATTTTAGTTTCCATAAGAATGTATATACAGTCCATGTTTATCTAGATTTTTTAACAAATTTATTTGAGATATAACAAAACAAATTTACTTGGATATAATTTGTGTACCATAAAGTTCTCCTGTTTAAAGCGTGCAATTCAACATTTTTAAGTTTATTCACAGAGTTGTGCAACCATCACCATAATCAATTTTGGAACATTTTATCATCCCCAAATGAAACCATGTACATTAGCAGTTGCTTCCCATTACCCCACGCCCACCCTCTCCTGCTTCCCCTCCCCCAGCCCCCGAGAACCACCTCACCTTCTTTCTGTCTCTGTAGATTTGCCTACTTTGGCATTTCATACAAATGGGATCACACACTCACCTCTTTCATTAGCGTAATCTTTTCAAGGGCATCCGTGTTGTAGCAACGTCAGTCCTTCCTCCCTTTTTACTGACGATTTATATTGCATTGTAAGGATACACCACATTTTGGTTCTCTACTTAGTTGATGGACATTTGGGTTGTTTCCTCTTTGGGCTATTACAATAATGCTGCTATGCACGTTCACGTACAAGTTTTTGTGTGGATATGTTTTCATTTCTGTTGGGTAAACCCTAGAAGTGGAACTGCTGGGTCACGTGGAAACTCCATTTAACCATTTGCAGAACTGCCAGACTGTTTCCACAGCGGCCACATGGCTTTATACTCCTTCCTGCAGTGTCTGAGGGTTCTGATTTCTGCACCTCCTCGCCAACACTTGTCATCGTCTGTCTTTTTGATTACAGCCATTCTGGTGGGTGTGAAGTGGGATCTCACTGTGGTGAGAAATAATCCAGATAAGAGCAGAAATCAATGATATGGAAAACAGAAATGTAGAGTAAATCAATGAAATAAAAAATAGTACTTTGCAAAGATTAATACAATTGATAAACCTCTAATTAGAATGATCAAAAAAAATAGAAAAGACAAACTACCAATATTATGCAATGAAAGAGGAGAAACACTCAAGATCCTTCAGACTTCAGAAGGATAATAAAGGAATATTATGAAGAACTTTATGTAAAGAAATCTGCTGACCTTAATAAAATGGACAAATTCCTTGAAAGACACCCACTACCAAGGCTTACTAATGAAGGAACAGATGACTGATTGGTCCCATCAATCCCTAAAGAAACCGAAGCCCCTGTCAGACACCTCACTACTACAAAGAAAAAGCCAGGCCCAGATGGTTTCACTTAAATTTCCTATCAAACAATTAAGGAAGAAATAATCCAACCTTACCCAAACTCTTCCAGAAAATAGAGGGGAACAGCTCCCACGCTGTTTTATGAGGTGAGCGTAACCCTAAGAACAAAGACATCGCAGAAAAGAAAATGACAGACAGACGTCCCTACTGATAATAAACACACAAAATACTTAAAATATTAGCAAATCAAATGCAACGTTTTACAAAAAGGATAATACTCACTCTCCCAAGAACGCAGGGTTGGTTTATCATTTGAAAATCAATCAGTTTAATTCACCATGTTAACAGAATAAAAGAGAAAAAATGTGATTGTTTAAATCACAGAAAAAGCATTTAACAAAATTCAACAACCATTCATGATTAAAAAAAAAAACTCTCACAAATTAGGGATGGAAATTCTGTGAATCTGATCAAGGGCATGTATGAGAAACCCACTACTTAGCATGCAACCTCACAGTGAAATATCGACCCCATGCCCCAAAGACCAGCAATGACGCCAGGCTCCCGCTCCCGTGGCTCCTGTGTCACACTGCGCTACAGGCCCAGACAGTGCACAAAGGCAGGAAGGAGAAATAAAAGGCATACAGAATGTGCAGACAGACATGAACTCTTTATTCACAGACAACACTATCGTATATGTAGAGAATCCTAAGGAGTCTGGGAAATACCTACTAGAACCAAGATATGACTTTAGCAAAGTCACAGAATAAAAACAAATATAAAAATTAGTTTGGGGGGCTGGCCCAGTGGCCTAGTGGTTAAGTTTGCACTCTCTGATTTGGCAGCCCGGGGTTCATGGGTTCCAATCCCGTGTGTGGACGTACGAACCACTCATCAAGCCATGCTGTGGATGCATCCCACATACAAAATAGAGGAGGATGGGTGCGGATGTTAGCTCAGAGCTAATCTCCCTCAGCAAAAAGAGGAAGATTGGCAATGGATGTTAGCTCAGGGCCAATCTTACACAAAAAAAAATAGTTTGGGTTTTATACATTAGCAACAAACAATTGCAAAATGAAATTTTTAAAACATCCCATTCACAATAGTATCAAGAATCAAAAAATCTTTAGGAATACATTCACAAAAGATGTAAGGCCGCTAACTAAAACCCACAAATCTGCCGAGAAAAATTAAAGAAGTCTTAAATAAAGTGAGAGAGAAACCAGATTCATGCATTGGAAGACTCAATATTATTAAAATGTCAGTTCTCAACCACTTTAATCTGTAAATTCAATTCCTTCCCAGCTGTAGTCCCAGCAGGCTTTTTTAATAGAAATTGATGAAATGATTCTAAAATTTATACGGAATTGCAAAGGACCTAAAATATATGTACGATAATAGAAATGTTCTATTGAGCATTTTAAATGTGGTTATTGCACTTGAGGAACTAAATCTTTAGTTTTACTTCATTTTAATAAATTTAAATAGTCACACATGTCTAGTGACTTACCGTCCTGGAGAACACAGACCGAAACTATCTAAAGCAGTCTCGAAAAGGAAGAACATAATTGCAGAACTTACACTCCATGAGTTCAAAGCTGACTGCAAAGTCCCAGTAATCAAGACAGCATGGTCTGGCATGGGAAGAGATGAATAGATGTATGGAACAGAATCAAGAGTCCAGAAACAGACCGACTGTATTTCGTCCTTTGATTTAGACAAAGTCACCAAAGCAATCCAATGGAGAAACAGAAAGCCTTTCAACAAGTGGTTCTAAGACAATTGGATATATATATGGGAAAAAACAAATTTCAACCCCACCTCATATCATCCACAAAATTTTGAGATGAATCAGAGACCTACATGTAAGAGCTAAAAGTAAAATTTTTAAGAAGAAATTACAGAATACCTTTGTGTCTTGGGGATTGACTAAAGCTTTGGGGACTGGAGAGGAGTGGTAGGGAAATTTCTGGGTAGTGAAGTCCTTTATCTTGATAGCGGCTTGGGTGACAGTGGTGCATGCATTTTTCAAAACTCACCAAATGGTGTACTTAAGACTGATGGTTTCACTATATGGGAATTAATCCCCCTCCCCCCAATAAAAAAAGAACTGTAAACAAGTGTGGAAGTCTTGTTAGCACTATGCTAATGCTGAAGTGCTTCGGGGTGAAGAATACTAATATCTTCAACTTACTTTGCTATGCACTACAAGCAAGATGTATTAAGGATGGATAGAAGGATGGATGGATATGTGACAAAGCAAACTTAGCAAAATGTTATTTGTTGAATCTAGTTGGTAGATCTATGGATGTTTACCATACAGTTTTTTCCAACTTTTACATATGTTTGAAATTTTTCATAAGATGTTGGGGAAAAAAGAAGTTATATTAATGGCTAGCAGAAAAATGCTCAGTATCATTAGAAATCAGGGAAATGTAAAAAGAAACCATTAGGAGATACTCCTACACGCCCACCAGAATGGCTGAAAGTCACATGACTGACACCACCGGGTGAAGACAGGAAGGTGGATCAACGTGAGGAACGTAGAATGGTGCGACCACTTTGGAAAATAGTCTGGCAGTTTCTTATGAAGTTATCCTCCTTCCTTAGACCCAGCAATTCAGCTCCTAGGTGTTTACCCAACAGAAACGCAAACACATATGCACAAAAGACTGCTACAGGGTGTTCATAGCATCTTTGTTCATAGGTGCTCACCCTGGAAATAACCTAGACGCCCATCAACAGGTGAGTGCTGGACAATCAGGGTCTGTCTAGAGAATAGAGCAGTAATTGGCGATGACAGCAATGAACTACGCATACATGCACCAACGTGGATGAACCTCAAACACATCACACTGGACAAAAGAAGCCTGAAGGCCAGGGAGAGCACACTCCATGGTTCCATTTACATGAAGTCCCAGAACAGTCAAAGCTAGTCTATGGGCGTAGGTATTAAAACAGTAGTTGCCGGCAGGGATGCGGAGAGATTGACGGGCAGAGGGCACAGGGCACCTTTTGGAGTGAGGGAAATGTTCTACATCTTGACTTCCGTGGGGGTCACGTGGGTGTGTACATTTGTCAAAACACCTTGAAGTATGTACTTAAGCTCTGTGCACTTCACTGCATGTAAATTATATCTTGATTTTTAAAAAATGAATATGTAATATACCAATATCACCAGCCAGGGAGGAATAGCTATGTAAGTTATATACCATATAATGGAATATTATGAAATCATTAGCTTAGTTTCAAATAACATTTTTAACAACATGGTAAAATGTGTATCATATTAAGCCAGTTTTATGAAGGACATAAAACTGTATATTCAGTGTCATCCCAAAACTGAAAAAAATAACTATTTTCTTGAATCTTAAGACACACTTGATTTGAAGACTAAACATGGATTTTAATAATAACTTTTCCTCCTCAGGACCACACTCAAGTCTGAGTCTCAGGCCCCTTCGCTTCCCTCGGGCCTCGGCTCAGGCATCAAGCCCACAGCCACCCTCCTGCCCCAACGCCATGTGCACGGGGGCTTTGCTGTCCTTCCTGCCCATAAGAGTGGGTATTCCATGAGGGCAAAGTCTGTGTGTTGCTCACAGCACACCAGCAACTTCTAGAACAGCGCCCACCATATAGCAGATGCACAGTCAGTATGTTACTGTGGTTGTTTTTCCCCTTCAGATTCTAAAGCTTCTTCTAAACCACTCGGGGAGTTGGCGTGCTGAGGGTAGTGTCACTCCAACGCAGTTTTTCACGCCCTAAAAGCTCCTTTAGGTTTTCTCTGCTTTTCCTATTTCATTATTTCATAGCTTTGCAGGTTTTTTCATAATTTAAGTGAATTACATGTTATTGGTTTATTGAGGAGTCTCAACTTGTTAGGAATACAAATAGAACCAATTTTATTTCTTCCAAACCCTGGGGTTCGGAAGTGGGGTCTGTGGGGTCTGTGGACCCCTTTCCCGCTAATGTCAGAGGTCCCTTAATGACATCTTGGCCAGATTCCAAGGGTGTCTTGTCATTTTTGTCTGTAGAACAGTCTCCTGGTGTTTCAGACTAAGCCATGTCTACTTCTAAAGAATGTTCAGCTCAAGCACAACTCAGGGCCTGTCTCCTTCCCTCTGCCCAGAGCTGGTCAGAGCTCTCGGTTGGCCTGGTGGCTTGGAGGGCCAGTGAGATCTTTTCTCCAGGCCACACTGATCCGTGTGTCGGGGCAGCTCCGGGGAAGAGGGCCCAGGGCCCCTGGCCAGGCTGTAGCCCCCTGCCATCCCCATTCAGCGCTGAATGTGGAAGGATGCTCACTCCACCTGGGCCCCCAGCCCGCTCCCCGCCCCTGTCCACCCACTCCTGCTGGCTGACGCCCGGCTGGGGGCAGCCACACTTAGTGCTCCGATGCATGCTTTCTTGTGTTCCCCACCCTGTGGTGATCCTAGCAGGTGTCCCCTAAACAGTGACTCGGGGCCCAGGCCCCCTCACTGTATGGATCTGCCGTCTTCACTACATGGTCTCCAAGGTCACCCTGACCATTGGCATTGATAGAACTGGGGGATGGGGAAAGCGTGGCGGATCCCTCCCCCCTGCATTCCCCTGGTTAGAAATCCGTCATTTCGCCACATCTAGTTGGAAAGCAGGCTGGGAAATACAGTCTAGCTTTTTGTCCAGGAAGAAGAGAAAATGGGTTTGGTAAAGAACCAGCCAGTCTCTGCAACCTTTTGGATCTGGTGGAAGGGCAGGAAGCAAGGTGGGAGCCGATGGCTCGTCAGCAGCTGTCCCAGCTCAGAATGCAGCGTATTCACTGCCTTTCATCCTCACATGTGGGTCTTGGCCACGACAGCAAGAGCCCAGCTCAACGTCCTGCTACAGTGTAGACCTACAAACTGAACAACTTTTCTTGAAAGGTAGCTGGAGGCTTTAGCTGCGGTCCTGAGATGGCTGTTGGAGACTCAAGGGCAAATCACAGGAGCCTCTCCTGTCTTTGAAAATGCTTGGATATGATCAGAGAGAGTGGGCAGTTTTGATTGGTTTTAATTGTGGTGCGTGGTGTGTGACCAGGAGGTTTCCGGGGACACAATACTGCTTGGAATCCGGAAGACTCCACAGCTTCATCTGGAAGTTCTGGAACCGAGGGAAGGCCCACTGACAGAGGTGAAGTAGTAAAGCCAGAGCAAGAGCGTGAAGACCACAGAGCTAAGTTTGTGGTGAGGGGGTTGATCAATCATCCGGGGGTAGAGAGGAGGCCATTGGACGGGAGGCCATTGGAGGTGAGACCTGTGGAGGGGAGCCAGCTTCCCACCCCCAAGAGGCCTCCCGGGGGGGTGAGGAGCTCCCAGCAGCAGAGGCTGGGGTTAGATGAATAACTGGGGCCAGGAAGGGGAGAGCGGCCACACTGCCCTAGAACCAGCCCCAAGAGAAACTAATGGGTTCCCAATGGCATCTGAACGCAGAGTGACAAGAAGACAGGAGGGTGCTGGATGCTGAGCATCATGGCCCAGCCACCGGGGCTCCAGTAAGCAGACCGCGTGGAGGTCTTCACCAGCTGCGGTCACAGCACAGACGACCAGAGTGTAATTCTGTTTCATTCGATCCCAGTCCCCACCCAGCCAGCAGTAGGAAGACAAGAACATAAGGGGCTCCTCTTGACCTCTGCTAAGGCAGTAAGGGGAGAAAATAAAGTTACAAATATTAGAAAGTCTAGATAATACTTTTATTGGCAAGAGATGGGATTATGTGAAAAACCAAGAGAATCAACTTTAAAACTTGTAAAAATATTAAGATTTCACTCTGATGGCAACATAAAAAATAGTACAGTAATCAGTATCGCTAACCTATGCCATGCATAACCCATTTGGAAAAAAAAGAAATATGTTACATTTACAATAGGAAAAATGACATCTTTTTAAAAAATGGCCCCAATGTGAATAAAACTACAAACTTCGTATGGGACATAAAACAGGATATAAATGGATGGAGAGATGTAACTTGTTCCCAGAGTGGATGACCGAGCATTGCAAAGATGTCTATCTTTTTCAAAGAATTTTATAGGATTAACTACATTCTAATAAAAAATGTAACATGATTTTGTTTAATTCTAAAGTCTACCTGGATTGATCCAAATTTGTGAGAATGTCTGTGTGTGTATTTGCAAGTAAAAAAAAGACTAGAAGAGAATATATAGAAATGTTAACTGTGTTTCTCTGGGTGGTAGGTGTGCAGATTTTTATTCTTTACATACTCTATATTTTTGACATATGACACGTATACTATTGTATATTATACGTATACCATTATAATCCAAATAAATCAATAAAGGCTAAACAATTAAGTTCATCAAAAGAAAGTTAAAGGAAGAACAGATGAAAGCTTGCGAGCCTGTACTGTGGTTGTGCGTGAGCCCGTGTTCCGAAGGGGGTTCGAGTCACGAGCAATGGGGGTGGGGGGGTGCGTGGGCGCACGGCAGGTTCCTAAACAGGAGTTCAGGGGAAGGAGCTGGGCCCCGTCGCGGGGAGGGATCCTGGGGCGGGGGGCAGAGCGGGAGCAGCGCGCGGGCTCCGTCGCCGCCTGGAGCTCCCCCCCACCCCGGCGCCCGCTCCGCCCCCCGCCGCGCCCGCTCCGCCCCCCGCCGCGCCCGCTCCGCCCCCCGCCGCGCCCGCTCCGCCCCCCGCGCTCTGCGGCTTCAGCAGACCCGCCGCTCCAGTCTGCTTGAGGCCTCGCCGTTGCCTCGACGTGGAAGGCTCTTCGTCCGCTGGTCTGGGACCGACGGTCACCAGCTCCTCTGGCGCCACACGCTGTCCCTCTGGCGCCGCCTCCCGCGGGGGCTGTCCCGCCCCGGCTCCGGGCGGTCCCCTGCGCTGTGCGCCGGCCCGGCCCGGCCCGGCCCGCTGGAGCAGCACAGCGCCGGGCCGCACGCGCGTGGGCGACCGGAGCACGCGAACACTTGCTTCTGGCGCGGCCTCGGGTAGGCAGCTCGCCTCTGGCCGCAAACCCGGCAGGAGGTGCGAGGTTCTCCAGCCCCAGTCGCTGGCGGACGGCTCATGGCTCCCAGTCATGCTTTCTTTTCAGTTTGGAGATGTTCTCATTTCTAGTCCACGGAAATTTCCTTTTATTATTTCCAAATGCTTCCAAACATACATCCTCTGTGTGTGTGTGTGTCTGTGTCTGTGTGTGTGCGTGTCTGTGTGTGTGCGTGTCAGTGTCTGTGTGTGTGTGTCAGTGTCTGTGTGTGTGTCAGTGTCTGTGTGTGTGTGTGCATGTCTGTGTCTGTGTGTCTGTGTGTGTGTCAGTGTCTGTGTGTGTGTGCCTGTCTGTGTGTGTCAGTGTCTGTGTGTGTGCGTGTCTGTGTGTGTGCGTGTCAGTGTGTGTGTGTCAGTGTCTGTGTGTGTGTCAGTGTCTGTGTGTGTGTGTGCATGTCTGTGTCTGTGTGTCTGTGTGTGTGTCTGTGTCTGTGTGTGTGTGCCTGTCTGTGTGTGTCAGTGTCTGTGTGTGTCTGTGTGTGTGCGCCTGTCTTTGTGTGTGTGCCTGTGTATGTGTGTGTGTCAATGTCTGTGTGTCTGTGTCTGTGTGTCTGTCTGTGTGTGGGGGGGGGTGTTTCACTCCATGTGCTTGGAGCTGAAGAGGAAGGTGTCAGTAGAAACTCAATAACAACCCAGAAAATGATCTTAAACTAGAGCTACAATCAGTAAAGGTGAGAAACTAGGATGGTGGTTAAGAGGCAGGCCCTGGAGTCCAATGACCAGGTCCGAGTCCCAGAAATGGCCCCACCAGCTGTGTGACGGGGACAGGTGACTTACCCACTCTGCGCCTCTTTCCTCATCTGTCCAGTGGGGTCACAACACAACCGCCCCCTTCGGGCTCTTGTGAGGCTCAGCGAGGCAGAGGCAGGGGGGTTAACAGCACTGACTCCACAGGACAGTAGGGGGAGAGGGGAGGGAGTAAGGCCTCAGTAACAGCAAACAACACTGTTCGGGAAGTTCCAGAAACTGAAGTAAGGGCATATAAATGAAAAGTCTAACAATGGAACGGACTGTTGCAGGCCTCCTCCCCTGGGACACAGAGACTGAGACACAGCTTTGCCGGCAGGGAGTTTATTGGGCGGCACTCTGGGAAGGACACGGGGGCACGGAAGGAAGCAGGACTGAGCAGGGGAGAAGCTAGTGGCATTGCCGTCCCAGGGGGCTCGGTCAGCCCCGAGGAGAGCTCTCAAGCTGGGAGGCCCTTCAGGGTGGTCCCAGGTCACCAGTCCTGGGACGTGTGCTGCCACCAGGAAGGAGGCCTGGTCATGGGTGAGGCGGCGCCTTCATTTGAGGGCAAGTCTTGGAGGGAACCTCAGCTGAGAGCCACCAGTCCCCAACACTGCCAGCACTGGGAAAATGAGCACTTCAGGCCTGGGAGGGAGCCTGGGTGGCCCACAGCCTCCGTTCCAGGTGCAGACAATCGCCATTAACTGGAGATGCTACTGAGGTCTGTGAAAACTCGAAGGAATTCAACTGAAAACCATCCCGACTACTTCATGTCAAGTGAAGCCATCAAATAACACAACGTTCATCTTCCTACGTATCAGCAATGACCTCTTAGAAAATAGAAAGGGAGCTGGTGATGCTCACGATGGGGTCATATTGATGACAGAAAAATACTCCCAAGGAAACATCCAGCTACTGGGATGTTTATTGCAACATCAATAATGACAAAAACGCAAAGGAGTTACATTCCCAAAAGAAAGGGATCCTTTGGGTCAAGTGTGGCCAATCCAGAGGTGGAATATCATTCATGTATAAATCGTATTTTCAAAGAGAATGTCATGACCTTGGTGAGTTCTCATCACATATTAAGTGGGAAAAAAAACTAAAAACAGGTTACCAAGGAGCATGGACAGTATGATCTCACTTCACACAAAAGAAAAGAAAATAGGACAAACAGACACATGTGGGGCTTGTGGGGTGCGTTTTGCTTGGCAGGTGGCCTGCATGACAGGGACCCCAGACCACAGCTCCTGTCTGCTGTGCTGGCCTTCTGTCAGCCCTGAACCTTCCCCCAGCATTCCCCACCAGGCCCTGGGGACTGGGGACACACGAATCCACCAGCTCTGCCCTCAAGGAGCACACAGTCTGGTGGGGAGACAAACGTAAGCTCAACACCAACATAAGGCGACAGCTTTTAATAGGTGTGAGCTGGGTGGGTGTGGGGACGCAGGAGCACGGCCCAGGGGTCCCTAACCAGCCTGGTTGTTCAGGAGTGTTTCTATGAGGAAGAACATTTGATCCTTAACGCAGGACTAGGACCGCGGAGGGGAGGCAGGAAGCAAGACTGCAGAGGGCGGCAGCGGTGGGAACAGAGGGCCAGGCTGGCTGAGTCGTTTGGAGAAGCACTGGGAAGCTGGTGAAGGAGCAGGTGCAGGATGAAGGCAAGGATGACACCCAGGTTCCTGGCCTGGGGACGGCATGGACAGAGCCACCACTCACTGAGACAGAGGCCCTCCGAGTCTTCAGGGCCACGGGAGGGAATCCCACCAGGCTGGGCACACGGGGGCTCAAAGCAAGAGCAGAGGTCCTGCAGGCACTGAGGACGGAGGCCTGCGCCAACCCAGGCTCCTGGTCTCTAGCCTCAAACCGGGCCACACGGTGGGGCTGGCTGGGGGGTCGCAGCTCCACGCCCCACCGCCAGGCAGAGGGGGTGGCCAGGTCCCTGTAAACCCCCTAGGACCAGCCATCTGGGGACAGGGAGCAGGGCACTATGTGCCCTCTAGACTTTTCCATAGCAGAAGACACTGACTAGGCAACAGTCTAGCCAGTTGGGGCACAGATTTTCACCCCTGTCCCCAAACCAACCACCACTCATAGAGAAGCAGTTGGTGGAAACCCCAGGGCAAGGCCATCCGCTGGCAGGAAGTCGGGGCCGCCCCAACCTACAGGGCTCCACCCTGCACACAAGTCGCCAGAGCAGTTAGGTTTTTCCCAGCCCTGCACCTTTTACTGGGATTCAGGAAAACCTTAGAATTAATTTTTTTAAGTTCATCTGGTGGAAACAGGTAAGAAAATCTGACGGAGGAGAGCCCCTAGATATGAATACAAATTATAAAACCACAATTGTTAAAAAAAGGGAGGTACTGGGGAAAGTAAATGGATCAACAGATAAGAGAAACATTGGCCCTACGATAGATTTTCAAGTGTGATAAAGGAAACAACACATCAACGAGGGAGAGAAAGAATTCCACGTCTGATCTCAGGATATTTGTTTAAATATTTAGAAAAAAGTCAATTTAGAGCCTCACCTCACACTACATGCCAAATTAATTCCAGAAGTAACTGTTGATTAATTCTAGAGGGAAAAAAAGACCTTAAGTCTAAAGCAACGACAGAAACCACAAAGGACCAGATGGAGATGTTTGCAGGACTGCCTAGTCTTGTCTGTTCTCAGACAGCAGTTCTCAAAGTGAGGCAAGACCCTCCAGGGGTCTGAAAGCTAAAATCGTTTTCATAATAACGCTGCGTAATAATTATTACGTAACAATACGTGATTGTTTTTGTGATAAAATATTCTGAGCCTTTTCCAGTCTATCTCATGAGCGTACAGTGGAATTTTCCAGAGGCCGCGTGACGTGTGATCTTGCAAAAGATTAAGTGCAGAAGCAGGTGCGAGACTCCAGCTGTCTTCTGTTAAACTAGACAATAAATTTGCAAAAATGTTAAACAATACCACTTTTCTCACTAAATTTTTTGTTTTGGAAAACTGAGTTTTCATTAAAATATGCTATTTATGTCGACGTGTAATGAGTTTATTTTCAAAATAATTAATATTTTAAAACATTCTCCATTTTAATTTATAATATGGTAAATATTGATAAAACCTACATACACAAAAGCTCTTTGGGGTCCTCAATGATTTTTAACAGAAGTGCAGAGGGATTCTTAGGCCGAAAGGCTTGAGGGCAGCTCCCGGTCCATAAGCACTTTAGCAGAGCCTGCTCCACCCATCCGGGGGGCCCCAGCACCGGCACATCTGTTCATGCAACAACCTGACAGAGGCTTACTGGGTACCTGCTGTGTGCCAGGCACTGTCACAGGTACAACGACACAGCCGTGAACAGAAGGGACAGAGGTGATGTGCCTGCCTTGTGTTACAGCCTGGTGGGCACAGTGCCCCGTGGGGAATGGATCGGCTATGTATAAGTCAAAATTTCAGTAAGTTAAAACACACATAAAAAAGTAAAAAGCTGAAAACACATGCAGCAAACATGACACACAACAGGTTAACATCTTTAATATATAACGAGCTCATACAAATTTATCAGACCCCAGTAGATAAGAGCAAAGGACACAGACCATCCACAAAAGAGGAAATACACCTGCTTAACATGAAAAGACATCCAACTTTGCTAGAAACCAAAGAAATGCAAACTAAAACACAACGCTAGTTTTTCATTATCAGATCAGCAAATATTTAGCCAGATGATAATACTCAGTGCTGGCAAGATGGCAAAATGGGCACATTTATCCTTGCTGGTGGCAGTGGAAACGGATACAAACATTTCTGGAAACCATTTTGTCAATCTGTAATAAGAGCCTCAAAGGTTTTCATATTCTTTAATTCAATCATCCCACCTTGGGAATCTATCCTAAGGAAATAAAACCTGACATTGGGAAAAAGCTTTATGCACGAAGATATTCATCCATTTCTCACAGTGAGAAATTGGTAACAGCACTGGTGACCAACCATCGGTACTACTCATGGGGGAGCGCCCGGCCATTCCAAAATGAAATTAGTAATAACACAGGGGACGCCCGGGATCTAAGCTACAGAAGGTAGTATCACAACTGTGCTAACCCAAAACGCAGAGAAACCATGATAGGGGAGCCTGGAAAGAGAGACACCAAAACGTTAAAATTTTACTTTTTTCTCTTTCTTCTTTATTTTCCAAAATTTCTATAACATGTAGCTTTGCTTTGATAATGAAAAGACCTAGTAGGTTGTCACTTGTTTACAGAAAGGAGTTAGGAGCTGGGGTCCCTCCCATCTTCTGCACTGTGTCTGTGCTGTGCCAACCACCACCACACCCCGTGTTAGGACCTGAGGGGTGACACGGGAGACCACAGCTCTGTTCATGCTCAGTGTGACGGACCTGCCCTAAATCCCAACCTTCTCTCTACGCTGCAGGCTTCTGCTGTCGGCCCAACAATCTGGTCTATGCCTCCTTCTCGGAGCCTCATCTGAGTCTTCATCTCTGAGCCCCTGATCTAATGCTTCCGGAGCAGAGGCGATCTCAGTCTTACAGCGCTGGCTGCAAGACGGAAGGGACCTCTGCAAGGATGTCCCCCTCTTCCCACACTGAGCTCCGCTTCCCACAGTGGTCCCAGCACATGGCTTGCTCCCTTAGGGTAACCTAAGTCCACACCCAACTCTCCCCACACGTGTCCATTCTCCTACAGGCCTAGCTGCCCGGATCATGGTCTCCAGCGGAGGGGTGGGAGGGGTCCTGTGCCCCTGACAACAGCAGCTCGTGCATCAGGAAAGCCTCACCTGCACCCGCACGGGGTACTCTGCACGCCTCGCCATTACTTACTCATCACATACTTACCTGTGACCTACGAAATGCGTCTTTGCTTTTTCCTAGAAGTCACTGACATGCTTTAGGACATTAAGTTAATGCCAAGGTCACACTGTTAGGCCAAGCAGCATCCCTTATTCTGAACCCCATCTCAGTGACACCCTGTTATGCAATGAAGCTTACCTACGAGATTGAGTGTCACATAGACCAGAAAGCAGTCACAAGATAGTCCAAATATCGTCAACACTAGGAGAAACACAAAGCCGTCCCTCACACGCACTGTTTCACACTAACCGCCTGTCCCCTTATAAAGCAATACCTGTCCTCTTAGATTTGGAGAAATTATACCCCCAAATGTGTACAAAGCGGCTCCCCACCCCACTTCCGCCCTCAGCTTGAGCCTCCCAGTCACGTGGTCCGGCTCCGGGCTGCCTGGAGCCTGGGTCTTCTCTTGAGCTGGGGACCAGGGCGTCTTCCCCCAGAGCCACAGCGGGCTCCCAACGTGGAGCTTCCCCCGAGTCCACCGTGAGGCGACCCCCGAGCCTCTCTCCCGCGCTCCCGTTTCCAAGGTCGCAGGAAGCCCTCAAGGTCGCAGGACGAGAGAACCCGTCCCTAGCCCACAGACGCAAGCACCAACAGGGGAAACCACCAAAGCAGCGAGACAGACGAAGCCGGAGCAGCAGCCTGGGCCGGGCACAGCCATAGGCAAAGGGCCGGCTCACCGGCGTGCACAGGCCGCATGGCCAGCCTTGGCCTATGGTGGCTCTGGCCCTGGTACGAGCAGCGCAACTGAAAACAGCGCCAAATGCAAACATAGCAGGACTTTTAAACACCACTTGGGTCGACCCAGCGGTTGGCGAGATGGCTGAGTTCCTGCCCTGCTCCCAGGCTGGGTCTCCTACCCTGGCTGGGCCGAGCGATGTGGAAACCTTCAAGGTGTCTGTTACCCCCTGCAGGCCTCTTTCTCCCCAGCTGCCACGGTACCCCTTCATCTGTGGGCACCTCTGCCTGGCAGGCAGACAGGAGAGAACTGAGCACAAGAGAAACTGATCTGCACACCTCCATCAGAGGCCCCACCCCCAGGACGGTGGCCCCACTGTGTCCTCCCCCATTCACACTTGATGAGCACCATGGTCCCACCTGAACAGCCTTGGCTGGAATCCAGGGGGCGTGAAGCCTGTACTCAGGCAGTCGTTTGGCAGGGCAATTGGGCAAACAGAGTTTACCACGAGTGGGTGGCAGTGGTCCAGGAACACCCCAGCAACCACGGAACAGCCTTGACTCTGCAAGGCAGCAGCTGCTTCAGAATGCAGTCACCTCCCAGCACCATCAAAACTCTGAGGAAGAGAGGACGGGCCCTAGGCCCCAACCTCCAGGCATCCCAAGACATAGGTCTCTGGGTGGGCGCTGACGCTGTCCTTCTGCAGTCAAGCCAGGACCATTCAGAACAGGGGCAGACGAACCAGGGTAGGACAGCCCATCTCCCCCGTGGCCCAGGTGGTCATGGACATGCGGTTCACTGGCATTGACACATGGGGGGGACAGCACACTCCAAAGGGCTTGGCCAAGTCTCATTCAGAAAGTGATTTCTGGGCGTCCCCCAGGAGGAAGCACAAGGCCATCCACCACTAAGAGGTAGAGCTTTGCCCCTCAGAATTAGGACACGAGTGCCAGTTCTGCACTGCCACCACATCAGGACCGAGGTAGTCTGCAGCTCTTTTCCTTTACAAATGCCACCAAGGCCCTGGCTGGGGCTGTTAGAGGCAGATACCCCCCTGCCTTAAGTGCTAATGCTGCACCCCAGAGAAGCCGGACTCCAGCTATGAGAGTCCATGTTTTCCTGCACAAAGACTGGACATGTGATGGACAGCCCAGACACAGGGAGGGCAGGCTACATGGAGGCTCTGGAGACAGACAGATGGTGGGGGTGGCTGAAATGGCCGAGGTGAAGGCCACATGTCACCTGAATGGAGAAGGGAATGAGTCTCGAGCTAGACAAGGCCCACCACCAAGTGACATGGGACAAAGAGGAGGGGTGACTGCACACTAGCAGCTGTCGGTGAGACCCACTGGAGGCCCAGGGCAGCAAAGCCAGCCACTGGCATCCAGCCCTCAGCCTGCAGTGGGTCTTAGGCAGGGATGTGCATGAATGTGCTGCCTGTGGGGCCTGGATGGAACTGCCCAGGGGTCCAAAGTCACAATAACCTTCTTTAACAGGCAAGCTCCGATTCTCTAAATTCCTGGCGCTATCAGAACACCGGCAGCTAAAGCCAGGCACTAAAGGAGGTGCACCCTCCGGGGGCTTTTCCCTTCAGCTGAAATATCGGTCTTTCCCAGCACAACAATGGGCATGACGACTGCGTGCTCATGTGCAGAGCGAAGCCTGCCCCTCTAATGCTGGAACTATTCTCCCAACAGTGGTCACTTGGCCACTGACAGCAGGGATGAGGCCCCTGCCTGCCACACTGGGCCCTGGCAGAGCTGGTGATCACCTATGGGCAGGAAGCCAGACCCCTCTCCAGGTACCCACATAAGCCACCAGCCTGGCCAAAGTGGCTTCTTTCTGTCATCAGTGAGAACAGGGCAGCCAGGCGGGTAGCCGCCGTGGGGGCCTGCAGAGGGTGGAGGAGGAGTCTCCATGAACCTAGTCAGGCTGGGAGAGGTCAGCCCAAATGGTCCGCAGGGTGCTGTGGAGTCGCTGTGACCGAGTAGCAGAGCTGTGGTCACTAGAAGAGCTGGGGTTGCAGGCAAGAGAGGGGAGACATGCGCTGAGGTGCAGGTACAAAGCTAGCACGTAACACTAGCAAGCAAGCTGGGTGACAGAGCGCCCAAGAGCCATGAAGGAAGATCTCCTCATGGAACAGGTCTGGAGGGGCAGGAAGTGACGTCCTCAAACGAGGGCGATGCTATGCTGTCGTTCCAACTTTTCTTCTACGCAGCAGCAAGTGGACGCTACCTGGGTGGCTGCAGAGACGACCAGGGTGGTGGCCGATTCTTAAAGGTTCCGTGCCCGGGTGGGCAAGGCCGGAGCCGGACTGGTCCCGTTGGAGGCTGGGTGCACAGGGCAGGGCCCGGTGCCCGTGGCGGCCAGCTGACGGCACAGCATCTGCCGCTCCCGAACAGCCCGATTCGAGGCGGAAGTCTTCCTGATCTGGGCGCGCCGTGCGTGCCGGAGCGGGGACTTGTAGGTTCGCCGCAACTCTGCCAGGAACCCCTGGTAGTTGTTGCGCAACGGGCTGTCGGGTTGCATGTGCGGGATGGCCCACTTCTCCGCCTCCCCAGTCAGCCGGGACACAAGGAACGCCACTCGCTCGGCCTCCCCGGGGAAACGGGAGGCCTGGAAGATCATGAACCTGTCCATCTGCATCAAGAACCCCGCCAGCTGGCCCGGGTCCCCGGAAAAGGGTTCGGGCAGAGAGGTCGGAGGCGTGGTCATCGGTCGGGTCCCATTGGAGGCAATGGCCGAGATGGGCGGGGTGATCTGCAGCGCCCCCGGAATCCGAGCCCTGGTGCGCAGCAGGGTCAGCTCGGCCATCACGCTCTCCAGCATGTGGGTGAGGTTGGCCTTCTCCGCCCGCAGCGTGGAGGCCTCCCGCCTCAGCGCCGAGTTGGTGAGGCGCAGGGAGGTCAGGGTGTCGATGACGTCATCCATTTGGGCATTGGCAGCAGCCGCGGGGGCTGGGGTTTCAGCTTTTGATGTCTGGGGTTGGACCATGTTGGCCAGAGGTCGGCCGAAGGCGGAGACTGCGGGGGCGTGAGAAGGGGGTATGGAGCACTGAGCACCTGTGATGCCGAAACCGGGCAGGCCCAGGCAGAAATCAGGAGATGGGTCGGGTGCAAGACTCAGAGTGGCCGAGAGGTCCGGGCCAGGCAGGCGGTGCAGGCCCTTGCGGGTCGCCGCCTCCGGGACGCGGCTCCTCTGTCGCGGCCCTCGCAAGGCCAAGGCGGCTGCACCGGAGCCTGGACTCGTTCTGGGCCCTGAAGGATTAAAAAGATGTTTTTAAGAAGGTTGCGATCGCGGGCAGGGCTGGGAGCAGGGGACGCGGGGTGCGAGGGGCGGAGCGGGGGCCGGCGCCCACAGGGCAGAACAAAGGGGGGACGCCCCCGCGGCGGCGCCGGGCCCGGGCGCGCGTACCTGGGTCTCCGCGCTTCCTCCGCCGCTCCGTCTGCCGCGCCGGCCGCCACCAAGATGGCCCGAGCGGGGGACGCGGGCAGCGATGAGTCACGGCGGCGGCGGCCCGCGGAACTGCTTCCCGGTCAGGTCAGGCCGGGGCGCCGGGGGCGGGAGCACGAGCGGGCCGGGCCGGGGTCGCGGCGGAGGGCGGGGCGCGGCGCGGCCTGGGCGCGGGCGGGGCCGGCGAGGCGGCGGCGGTGGCGGCGGCGGCGCCGGGCAGGCCTCGCGCGGGCCCCGCTGGTTGCCATGGAGACCGCCCGCTCCCGCGCGTGGCGGCGGCCGAGGCCCCGCCCCGGAAGTGGAGTGGGCCCCGCCCCCGCGCCGCGCAGCCCCGCCTCCCGGGCCGCTGCTCCTCGTCCTTCCTCAGCAGCCAATCAGTGGTGACTGTGGTTACCGGTCTTTCATTAACGCTCCGGGTGCCTTCCTTTCTTCTCTGGTTGATGCTTCCCAACGCTGCCTGCCAGGCTCATTTTGTATATGTTGCAATTATTTTTTTAAATGAAGCTTGCTTTTCATGTATGTTCATTGTAGCAAATTTTTGATGTCACAAAAGTCTTTAAAAAGACCTTTATGTCACTCAGAGTCCCTCCACCTGCAAAGAACAAATAGTACTATTTCTGTGGTTCCATCCAGTCGTTTTTCTATGATGTATTCTATTACAAAATGTTAATTTTTCTACCCTTCGAACTATTTTGTAACCTTAATAACACACTGAATTTTGAGCATTTTCCCATGAAAGATGCGTGATTTTCAATTTTGAATTGCCTAGTGTTCCGCTGAAATCATGTGCCGCAATTTATTGGACCATACTCCTTTTGATAGATCTTTACCTGATTTTCCATGTGGAGGTTTTATAAACCACGCTTATTTATAAATCTCAGCCCCCTTCTCTGCCAGGTTGTCCAGGGTGAATGCCAAGGAGCGGAACTACTGGGCCAAAGGGTATGAGCTGTTTGACCTAGGATTTGGGTGGCTCTCCTGCTTGACCTTGCTCAGCTGCTTCTGAAAGGTCAATTCCAGGCTGGGACATGGCTGGAGAGAGAAGACACCCACTAAGCCAGTCTTTGGAGGACACAGTGTTCAAGGAGGCTGAACCTCTGGCAGCCACTTGTACTCCTCAGGCAGGCCTCTGACAAAGTCAAGTTCATTCATGCCTCATATCATTGGTGCAGCCCCAAACTGCTGGGCTGGGGAGAGAATGTAAAAGGGGCAGGAGGGTGGAGTACACACAGAGAGAAAGAAAGTGCAAGACAGCCTTTTACCCAAAAATGAGCCTAAAAATCAAAACTCTGAAGCCCATGAAAACATCTAATGCTAAGAATAATGGCCAACAAAATCAATAATCATAATATGAATTAACGCCAGATGAAATTAAAAGAATAGAATAATCTGAAAAAAAAAAGACTTTAAGACTTTAAAGTAAGCATATTTAGGATCCACAATGAGAACAATGGGGGGCCGGCCCCATGGCCTAGTGGTTAAGTTTGGTGCACTCCGCTTTGGTGGCCCAGGTTCGGTTCCCAGGCGTGGACCTACACTACTCGTCAGCAGCCATGCTGTGGGCATGACCCAGATACAAAACAGAGGAAGACAGGCAAAAGATGTCAGCTCAGGGCGAATCTTTCTCAGGAAAAAAAATAAAATAAAAACAATGAAGGGATGACACTTGTGAAAAGAACAGACATTGCGGGTGGGGGGAAGGAGGCAGAAATGTTACAAGATGAGGTGGCTGTGGAAAATTACCTTTTAAAAGGAAATATAGTCAACTTCCATTTCCAGGAAGATGGGGTAGGGTCTTCCTTATTCTTTCAACAAAGCACAACTGAAAACAACTCAAAATAAATGACTCCACAAGGTGGAGAGAAAAAGGCAGACTGGCTGGGTGGCTCAGGACCCAAGGAATGATAGAATGTTGAGTTCCCTGGGCATTCTTTTGCATCATATATCTCAGACTTAGAGTTGAAGAAGCTGGCAACCTGGAGATGCCATTGAGTGCAGACCAGAAACCTGCCTCCAAAAACCTGCTCTCTCAAGCCAAAGAACCTGAAAAGGGACAACCTAAGACAGAAAACTTTTAGACAATAACCACTGTACTCCAACCAAACACTGCAGAAAAATTAACGGTCCCACCACCACTCGTGCCAGCAAAGGCTGTGTGGGGAGCCTAGACTCCCGACCTTGCCAAGTTAAAGTGAGGTGCCCCACCCCACTCCCCAGCTGGAGTGGTATCAGAGAAGGCCAGAAACTTCCCGAATTTGATGAAATGCATTAAGCTGAACATCCAAGAAGCTCAACAAACTCCAAGTAGGATAAACTCAAACACCTAGACACATCATAGATGAACTCTCGCAAGTCACAGACAAAGAGAGAATCTTGAAGGCAGCAAAAGAGAAGCAAGTGGTCATGTATAAGGTGTTGTCAATAAAATTAACAGCTGGTTTCTCACAGTATAAATGTATTTTTGTTTGAAACTTTTTTCTCCTGTCTTATTTAGAAGACAACTGCATAAAGCAACACTTATAAATCTATGTTGATGAGGGTACAAAAATGTAATTTGCATGACAATAATAGCATAAAAGAGGTAGGGAGGAGATGGAGCTATTTAGGAGGAAAGTTTTCTAAACTATTGAAATTAAGTTGGTATTAATCCAAAGTAGATTTTTATAAGTTAAGATGTTAATTGTAATCATCAGGGCAACCATTAAGAATATAAGTCAAAAAATATGGACAAGAAACAACAAGAGAATTAAAATGATACACTAGAAAATATCTATTTCATGTAAAAAAAGGCAATAATGGAGGAATAGAGAAACAAAAGAATAGAACGTATAGAAAACAAATGACATAATGGCAATGTAAATCCTACCTTATCAGTAACATATTAAATGTAAGTGGATTAAACACTTCATTTAAAAGGCTGAGATTGGCAAAATGGATTTTTAAAAATAACCCAACTCAATACTGTCTGCAAGAGACACACTTATATTCAAAGAAACAAATGAGTTGAAAATGAGTGGGAAATGATATACTATTCAAACTAACCAAAAGAGAACTGGAATGGCTATACTAATAACAGACAAAACAGAATTTAAGACAAAAATTGTTACTAGAGAAAAAGAAAGACAGTTTGTAATGATAAAAGGACCAATCCATCAAGATAACTTAACAATTATAAACATATATACACCTAAGAACAGAGCTCCAAATACATGAAGCAAAACCAGACAGAAACAAAGGGAGAAATAGATAATTCAATGATGATAGTGAAAGTCTTCAATATACTTTCAGTAATGGAAAGAACTATACGTGAGACCGGCAAGGAAATAGAAGATTTGAACACACAATAAACCACAGATATCTGTAAAACACTCTGTTCAATGACAGCAGAACACATATTCTCAAGTATGTTCTCCATGATAGACCATATGTTAGGTCATATAACAAGTCTCAACAAATTTGAAAGGACTGAGATTATACAAGGTATAGTTGTATAATTGTGAATGATGTGAATTAGAATCAATGATGTGAAATTAGAAATCAGTAACAGAAGGGAATTCACAAATATGTGGAAATAAAACAACACAGTCTTAACAACTCTTAAATAACCACTGGATCAAAGAAGAAATCATGGGAAAAATTAGAAAATATTTTGAGACTAATGAAAATGAAACATAATACACCAAAATGTATGGAATGTAGCAAAAGCAGTACTTAGAGGGAAGTTTAAAGCTGTAAGAGGCTATTATAAAAAAAGAAGAAAGATATCAAATCAATAACCACCATTTCCACCTTAAGAAATTAGAAAAAAAAGAGCAAACTGAACCCAAAGCAAGCAGAAGTAAGGAAATAATAAAGATTAAAGCAGAGACACAAAATAAGGAAAAAGAAAAACAACAGATAAAATAAACAAAACCAGAAGTTGATTCTTTGAAAAGATTGACTAAGTTGACAAACCTTTAGCTAGGCTAACCAAGAAAAACAAGAGAGAAGACTCAAATTCTAAAATAAGGAATGAAAGAGGGGACATTACTAGTGACTTTACAGAAATAAAAAGAATTATAATGGAATACTACAGACAGTCGTATGCCAACAAATTAGATAATCTAGATGAAATGGATAAATTCCTAGAAAGACACAAGCTACCAAAACAAACTCAGAAAGAAATAGAAAATCTTAGTAGACCTAACAAGCAAAGAGAGTGAATTAGTAATCAAAAACTTTCCACAAAGAAAAACCCAGGACTAGATAGCTTCACTGGTGAATTCTACTAAACATTTAAAGAAGAATTAATGCCAATCCTTTTCAAATGCTTCCAAAAACTGGAAGAAAGTGGCCTCATTCCTGAGGCCAGTATTACTCTGATACCAAAACGAGACAAAAACATTACAAGAAAAGAAAACAGACCAGTAAACCTTATGAACGTAGACTCAAAAATCCTCAACAAAATACTAGAAAACCAAATCCAGCAACATTTTAAAAAGATTTTACACCATGACGAAGTGGGATTTATCCCAGAAATGCAAGATTGGTTCAACATACAAAAATCAATCAATGTATACGTCATATAGTAGAGTATAGGGCAAAAAACATACGATCATTTTAATAGACACACAAAAAAGCATTTGACAAAATCCAATATGCTTTCATGATAAAAAACACTTAAACTAGGAATAGAAGAGAACTCCCTCAGTCTGAGGAAGGGCATCAACAAAATATTTGTAGCTAACATCATACTTAATGGTGAAAGACCATATGCTTTTCCCCTAAGATCAGGAACAAGACAAGGACCTCTGATCTCACCACTTCTATTCATCATTATACTGGAGGTTCGAGCCAGAGCAGTTAGGCAAGAAAAAGAAATAAAAGGCATCCTGGTTGGAAAGGCAGAAGTATAATTATCTCTGTTCACAGATGACATGATCTTGTATATAGAAGACCTATAGGAATACACACACACAACTACTAGAGGTAATAAACAAGTACAGCAAGGTTGCAGGATGCAAAATCAATATATTAAAAATCAATTGCATTTCTGCACACTAGCAATGAACATTCTAAAAGTCAAATTAAGAAAACATTTCCATTTGAAATAGCATCAAAGAGAATAAAATATTTAGAAATCAACTTAACAAAAGAAGTGTAAGATGTGTACACCAAAAACCACAGAACATCATTGAAAGAAATTAGACTTAAATAAGTAGAAAGACATCCTGTGTTCATGAACTGGAAAACTTAACACTCTTAAGATGGCAGTACTTCTCACATTTATTTATAGATTCAACTTAATCTCTATCAGATTCCCAGCTGCTTTTTTTTTTTTTTTTTGCAGAAACACATCCTGATCCTCAAATTCATACAGAAATGTAAAGAACCAACATTAGCCAAGGCAGTCTTGAAAAGAGCAACTAAGTTGGCTGGTTCACACTTCTCAATTTCAAAACTTATCTACAAAGCTATAGTCATCAAGAATGTACAGTTCTGGCATAGATCAATGGAATAAGATTGAAAGTCTGGAAATAAACCCTAGCATTTATGTTTAATTAATTTTCAAAAGGAGTGCCAAGGGTCCGGCCCAGTGGCGCAAGTGGTTAAGTGCATGCACTCCGCTGCAGCGGCCCGGGGTTTGCCGGCTCGGATCCCGGGCGCACACCAACGCACTGCTTGGCAGGCCATGCTGTGGCGGCCTCCCGTATAAAGTGGAGGAAGATGGGCAGGGATGTTAGCCCAGGGCCAGTCTTCCTCAGCAAAAAGAGGAGGATTGGCAGATGTTAGCTCAGGGCTGATCTTCCTCACCAAAAAAAAAAAAAATCAGGAAAAAAAAAAGTGTGCCAAGACAATTCAATGAGCAAAGAATAGTCTTTTCTGAGACAACGGGGTATCCCCACCAAAAGAATGGAGTTAGACCCCCTACCTCACACCCTATACAAAAATTAACTCAAAATCAATCAAAGACCTAAATGTAAGAGCTAAAAATATAAAACTTTTTAGAGGAAAACCTAGGAGTAAATCTTTGTGACCTTGCATTGAGCAATTTTTTTTTTTTAGTTATGACACCAAAGTACAAGTGACAAAATAAAAAATGATAAACTGTATTTCACCAAAATTTAAAACTTTTGTGTTTTTACTACTATTAAGAAAATGAGAAGACAGCCCACAGAATGGCAGAAAATATTTGCAAATCATATATCTGATAAGGGTCTAATATCCAGAATATATAAAGAACTCTTACAATTCAATAATAAAAAGACAAATAATCTAATTTTTTAAATGGGCAAAGTATTTGAATAGACATTTCTCTAAAGAAGATATACAAATGGCCAGTAAGCACATGAAAAGATGCTAAACATCATTAGTTTTTGGCAAAATGCAAATCAAAACCATAATGAGATATCACTTCACACACCCCCGCCCCATATTGCTATAAACTAAAAGACAGACAGTAACAAATGTTGGTGAAGATGTGGAAAAATTGAAACCCGCACACATTGCTGATGGGAATGTAAAATGGTGCAGCTACCATAAAACAGTTTGACGGTTCCTGAAAAAGTTAAACATAGAGTTTCCATATAACTTAGCAATTCCACTCCTGGGCGTATGCCAAGATCATTGAAAATGTGTCTGCACAAAAACTTGTACATGAATGTTCAAAAAAGCATTATTTGTAATAGACCAAAAAAAAAAGAAAATGAAACCAAGCTACATGTCCACCAGTTGATGAATGAATAAATAAAATGTGATATCACTTTACAGTGGAATATTAATCAGCCATAAAAAGTAATGAAATACTGATACGTGCTACAACATGAACCCTGAAAGCATTATGCTAAGTGAAAGAAGTTAGACACAAAGGCCACATAGTGTATGTTTTTATTTATATAAAATGTCCAGAATAGGCTAATCCATAGAGACAGAAAGTAGATTAGGGTTTGCCAGGGGCTTGGGAGAAGGAGAGAATGGAGAATGACTGCTGATGGGTCACAGGTTCTTATTGGGATGATGAAAATGTTCTGGAGTTAGTGTTGATGGTTGCACAACATTAGGAATATACTAAAAACCATTAAATTATTTACTTTTACAAAGTGAATTTTATGGTATGTGAATTAAATCTGAAAAAAATCAATTGCCATTTATGATCAGCACTCACAGGAAAATGGGCACAGAAGGGAAATTCCTCAACTTCTTAGGGAGTATCTACAAGAACCCTATGGCTAACCTTAGACCTACTGGTCGAAGACTGAGTGCTTTTCTCCTAAGATTGGGAACAAGGCAAGGATGTCTGCTCTCACCACTTTTATTCAACCTGGTGCTGCAAGTTCTAGCCAGAGCGCTGAGGCAAAAAAGGAAATAAAAGACATGCAGAATGGAAAGGAAAAAATGAAACTGTCCTCACTTGGATGGCATGATTGTGCATAGGAAATTCCAAGGCATTTACCAAAACAACAAACAAAAAAACCCCACTTCCCAGAACTAACAAGTGAGTTCAGCAAAATCACAAGATACAAGATGAATAGACAAAAATCAATTTTATTTGTGTATGCCAGCAAGGAACACATGCACAGCAAAATTAAAAATACAATAGCCATGTACAACCACTCAAAAAATACTCAGCTATAAATCTAACAAAACATGTACAGGATTTGTATGCAGAAAACAACAAAACACCGAGGAAAGAAGAAGATTTAAATAAAGAGACACACAGTGACGTGGGTTGGAAGAATCAACAGAGTAAAGATGTCAGTTCCCCCCAAATTGGTACATAGATTTATTGCAATGTCCATCAAAATCTAAGCAAGATTTTTTGTAAATGTGGAGAAGATTATTCTAAAATGTATATGGAAAGGCAAAAGACTAGAATAGTTAAAACAATTTTGAAAAGGAATAATAAAGTGGGAGGTAACAGTCTACCTGATTCCAAGACTTATTGCATAGCTGCAGTAATTAAGACCGTGTTTTGTAGGTGGAGGGATAGACACCACCCAGGTCAATGGATCAGAATACAGAATCTGTACAAGTGTGCCCAACTTGTTTTTGACAAAGATACAAAGCAATCCAATGGAGGAAAGACAGCCTTTTCAACAAATGGTCATGGAGCAATTGAACATCAGTAGGTTAAAAAAAAAAACCTCAATGTAAGTCTCATATCTTCTCCAAAAATTATCTCAAATGGATCACAGACTTAAATGTAAAACATAAAACTATAAAACTTTAAAAATATATATATATATAGGATAAAAATCTTTGCAATGTAGGGCTAGACAAAGAATTCTTGGACTTGACAACAAAAGCATGATTCATAAAACGAAAAATTGATAAATTGGACTCCATCACAATTTAAAACTTTTCTTCTGTGAAGGACCCTGTTAGGATGAGAATACAAGCCAGAGACTGGGAGAAAATATTTTCAAACCCCACATTCTGCAAAGGACTAGTATCTTTATAAAACATATAAAGAACTCTCATAACTCAACAGTGAAACAAACAATCCGATTAGAAAATGGGTGAAAGACATGAAGAGACATTTCACCCAAGAGGATATACAGATGGCAAATAAGCACGTGGAGAAATGCTTAGCGTCATTAGCCATTAGGGAAATGAAAATTAAAACCTTACTGAGATGTCATCACACACATATTAGAATGGCTAAAATAAAAAATACTGACACCACCACACGACGGTGAGGATGCAAGAAACTGGATACATCGCTGATGGGAATGCAAAATGGTACAGCCACTCTGGTGAAGAGTTGGGCGATTTCTTAAAAATAACACAACACGCAACTGCCAAACACCCAGCGATTGCACTCCAGGCATTTATCCCAGAGAGATGAACACTTGAGGAGGCCCCGGGGTGGAGGGGAAGTGGGCGTGCCCATAAGAGGTCAGCGGGAGGATATGTATCTTGACTGTATCAGTGTCAATATCCTGGTCATGATGTTGCACTGTGATTCTGCAAGATGTTACCATTGGCGGAAACTGAGTGGAGGGCACACCAGGTCTGTCTCTGCTATTTCTTACAACGGCATGTGCAACGGGCTTTGGTGGGGAGGACGTCACTGAGAGTTGAGTTTGAGAGATTTTTCAATATCTTCAAGTGGGTGTCAGGCTGGCTCTGGATGTGAGTCTGGAGTTCTGGGGAGAGTCCACTGGAAAGTCATTAATAGACAGATGGAATTTAAAGCTAGGAGGAGAATGTAAACAGAAAAGAAAAGAGATCAAGAATGGTGCAATCCATGGTTTAGAGGTCTAGGACGTGGGGAGGAGCCTGCTGAAGACTGGCCATAGGGGTAGAAGGAAACCATGGAGCCTAAAGCCAAGAATCGGCTTTCGGGGGGGGGGGGGGGGGAGGCGGGTGGCCAACCATGTCAGTCTTCACATGGGCAGGGTCACCATTCAAACTGAGACGCTTGTCAGAGCAAAACAAGTTGCTAAGGATAATTAAACTAATGCATTTTCTGAAACGTTATTTATGGCCCAACAAATTAATTTATGATACTGATGGACCTATATCTATGGCCATGTCACTGATATTTTTCTGAAGAATGCTTTTTTCTTCAATATGGTCTTATTATTGTTCATTTTGTCATAAAATCACTTGCAGTCTTACTCAAAGTTGCATTCTGTGGTGATAAATTTAAGTCTGATGACATTTTCCATTAAGTCTTCCTTGTAGACTATATTTTAATTGAGAAAATCCTCTTCCTACAGATACTAAGGGACCAGATAAGCTCAGGAAAGCTCTAGTAAATGGAAGATGTTCTCAACTCTATTTTTTCTATTAAAATGTATAAATATTCAACGATCTCCATAAGTTCAGTCATTTTCACTCCATTCAGGGTACTGTTCTGCAACAAATATTTTACAAGCCAAAACTTGTCCCCCTCAAAATTTGTTTATTATTCTTTTCAACATTTCATCAAATTTAGATGCTGCAAAACTGTAGGCCTACTTGAGTTCCTTCCGTTCCAGTATGGAATATAAATTTATCCAATTAAAACTAGGAATCTCATAAAAAGATTCTTCCCACATGTTGAGACATTCCAAAAACAATTATGGAATTTGAAAATTAGACCTCGAACACCATTGGAGCTCTCAGCATTTAATTTCTTCAGCTCCTCTCTTGCTTTCGTGGGGATGAATTTCAACATTTCCCCATTGGCAGGGATTGTTTCTAATAATTAGAGTTTGCTAAAACTTCAAAGCTCAGAATTCTTGGCACCCATTTAGTGAATACTTTGATTAAAGATTTCCAACAGAGTTTGGACACAATGCAACAAAAATTTAGAGGACTCGTTTACAAAAAGTTCAGTCCCACTGTAGGGCATTAGATCAATGTGCAAAGTAGATCTCCAAGGACTCCCAGATTTTGAGGGTCTGATTAATGACTGCAGCAAAGACAGCAAGGTCACACGGGGACCCTGACATCCGTTTTTGTATTCAATTCTAACTTTGTCACAAAAATTTTTGTAGCCTAATTTCTCTAACTGTGTATACATAAAAATATTTCTAAATACTGATAACTACAGCTCCTACTTTGGTGGGTAAAATATCACACATTATTTGGATGCTGCTGTGAATATTGTGTTCTCTGCAACCACTCCCGGTACATCTGTGCTCCACTGGTTTTTCAATTGAGTGAAAACATTCCTTTTTCTAGGGACACTGTTATAAATCGTCTCTGTTATCAAACTCTCCTCCTTTACCTGGATTGAGTGTCTTTCGTTTTCTGTTTGGACCCAGGCTGATATCAGTCACTTCTGAAAACAACCCCGTATGAATTAGGAAAGAAGAAATGGGCAGGGCTGGAGTGCCTCCCCTAGATCTCATGCACGAGGGCCCTGGGAAACCTGTGGGAGACAGTTCCTAGAGGCGATGTTTATAAAAGCAAAAGCCTGGAAATAATGCACGTGCCCATCACCAGTGGGCTGGAAAATAAAGTGGAACAATGTAGAGCAGTGACTCTCAGATTGTAGCAGACATCAGAATTGCCTGGAAGTGTTGACCCCACACCCAGTTTCTGATTCATTCAATAGGTCTGGGGTGGGCCCGAGAATCTGCATTTCTAACAAGGTCTCAGGTGACGCCCATGCTGCTGATCTGGGAACCCCACTTTGAGAAGCACTGCTGCAGAGCAATGACATGAATTTTTTCAGGTATATTTTCCAATTCTTTAATTTTTTCTCTTTTCCCTGCTGTATTGGAGGGTGTGGCATATTATTTCTATATGTTATACAAAAATTAATTGCACATGGATTAAAGACCTAAAAGTGAGTAGCAGAATTCTAAAACTTTTAGAAGAAAAATAGGAGTACATCATTTTGGCCAGAGGATTAGGAGGGATCCGTTAAATGGACACCAAAACTCAAACTACAAGAGAGGGATTGATAAATTCAGTTCATTGAAATGAAACACTTCTGTGCATGCACACACTCACACACACACACACACACACACAACAGGAAATGAAAGCAAGCCAAACTAAAGATGAGAGGAGGTGACTGCACAAGTTATAACCAACAAAGATTAGCGTCCAGAATGTATCGAGAACGCCCACTGATCACTAGGAAAAAGAGAATCACCCAATAGACAAATGAAGAAAGACTGAAGAGGCAAGTCTTAGAAGAGGAGACCCGAAAGGCTAGCAAACGGATTTAAAACTGTTCAGCTTTGCTAGCCATCTAGAAAACACAACTTCAGTCCACCGTGGATGGCCGCGTTCTTGTGCTGTCTCCGTGGGTTCCTCGCCGGTCCTCTCTTCAAGGCTGTTGCTTTTATCTACGTCTGACGTGAACGTAGGTTAAAAGATCAAGTCATCGTACAATTCTTCTTGCCTAAAATCAGCAATCCTTGCTCCCCAGCCCCTGCCCCGCTTCCCAAAACATGTACTCCTGCCCGTTTTTTTACATTTACCTTTAAATCTTTAAATAGCATCCCTGTGTTGTTATTGATTACTTAGATTTAGGCGTTATCTATCAGCTTCCCATTATGGAAGATGATTTAGCTTCCTGTCGTGGCTGCACACACCACACAACCTCTCTCTCACACACACAGGGCCTTCCTTTCCCTCCGCGCAAGGTGTCTACGTTGTAATTGTAGTTAGATCAATAAGCTTATGTCCATCTTCCCTCCTGCTCCCCAAATCTTATTTCCATTCTCTTCTGTCTCTTTGTCCTTGTGGATTCATGTGTTTTAAAAATCCACATTTTTTAATGTCATGCTAGTGGGTTTGAAGAGGAAGGATAAAAAATAGTGTGTGTCTCATAGACCACCTTCAGCATCCCAATTTCCATCCTAATGTCTTCATCTATTTTTATCTTGTTTACTGTGGACACAGTGTTTCCATAATTCTAAGACACGTAATTTTTCAAAGTGTAAATATTTCTGAAATGAGTGAATTCATCTTGCAATTGATGTCAGAGATCTGGCCAGTCCCCAGGCCTAGAGTGAGGCAGAGGGTGACCAACCGTCGTCCACTTTCCCCAGAACTGGGGGTGGGGGGCCCGGGATGTGGGACGTCCCATTTTAAAAGCAGATGAGTCGGTCATCCTGCTCAGGGGTGACCTAGTTGCAGAGGCCAAGATGTGACCTCAGCCCTGCTTCAGTGTCTGCCATCCTCATCTCCTCGGCTAACCTATGGACACTGGTGACACCACGAGCATTTAAATTTGAACCTAAAGGTACAGACCTCATTTCACCTTATTTTTTTTTAATACGGGGAAGTAAAAACTGTTTCTCCTGTGAACACTCTACTTTAAAGGAAAATTCTGTTTCCTTCGACTCCTCAATACTCTGGCCACCAAATGTGTGGAGTTTTTCCCCACACCAAGTAATTCCCCAGTTCTCGGTGGACACTTCTGGGGGTCCTACAATAACTCAATTCTGACACTGTCTACCTGGAGAGAGCATCAGACCCTATGGGTTAAGTAAGGGCTCAGTCCCACAAGCCTGCCCCCACTTTAGGTGCCTAGCACAAGTCCCAGGTTGTCACCTGTGCTTCTGACCAACAAGCTATAAATCGGACGTTCTGACACCACCCTCCTCAGGTTCCATAATGTGTGAGAGCAGCTCACAGAACTCAGGAAAACGGTTTACTTACTAGATGACCGTCTATTATAAAGGATACGATTTAGGAACAGCCAGATGGGAGAGATGCACAGGGCAGCTTTGGGGGAAGGAGCTGGAGCCGCCATGCCCTCTCTGGGTGCACCTTCTCCCAGCACCTCCATGTGTTCGGCCGCTTGGAAGCTCTCTGGACCCCACACTTGAGGGATATTTATGGAGGCTTCATTACAGAGGCCTGAGTGATTAATCATTAGCCATTGGTGATTCACCCGACCTCTAGCCCCTCTCCCGTCTCCAGAGGTCAGGGGTGGGGCTGAAAGTTCCAGCCCTCTAATCACATGTTGGTTCCCTGGCAAACAGCCTCCATTCTTAGGGGCTTTCTAAAAGTCTAAACGTCTTAACATAAACTCAACTGTTGTTGGAAAGGGCTTCTTATGAATAACAAAAGACACTCCCTTCTCCTTTACGCTCTGATGAATAAATGAAAAGCAATATGATGTTGAAGTATGAGGAAGCCATTTGGTTTCAAACTAATTCAGCCTGACCTTGTTTTTCCAGAAAGGCCTGATGTGGCCTGTCGAGCATGCAGTGTACATCTGCTTTAAACATTTACCATGTCCCAAAGCCAAGAATGATGCCCTTAAAGATAGGGATGTTGCCTCCCCCCACACCAGCATTCCTTTATAGATAAGCATCTCTTCCCAGCAGCTAAGCATTCATTACTGGCCTACTCTGCTCACCTTGGGACCACTGACCTGCTGTGCATCTCGTGCACCTCCTAAGCATCTCGTGGCGATAGTGAAAGGGATATTCCTGTCACATGAGTGTCCTTGTTCCAAGACGGTATATACCCACTCTGTACACCCCACTTCTTTGGAGTGCTTACTTCCTTGGGGAAGGTAGTTGCTCCCGGGCTATAGTCCTCAAAACTGGCTGGTATAATAAACTCACCTCAATTCTGATTTATAGATTGATTATGGATTATTTGCCTCAACAGCTCTTAGGAAATTCCAAGGGTTTTAGGAGCTCTGTGCCAGGAACTGGGACGAAGACCAAATATATATTTCTTACTATAAGTCACAATTTACAATAGGACAAGAGGATGAAGCATTGAAAGCAAAAGTTCTCTCCTAGTTGGTTCCCCATGTTGCCTGGAAAAACCATGAATCGTCTGTGTAGACGTGAAGCCTGAGGCAGATGTCCATGTGGTCAGCAGGTTCGTCCCAAGTCAACGCCTGCTCTTTGGCGAGTTTGTCTGTTAATTTGAGGCTTATATATGACACCGTGTCAGTGTCGGCTGAAATAAAGAATCTTAGGAGAGGTTAAGTCAATAATCAAGAGTGAGGATGGCGCCCCGGAAACAGTTGAACGGGGTGCCCTGAAGAAGCTGTTCCAGGGTATACGGATCTGAGAAAGTTTGTCAACAGTTAGACACACCAAAGGGGTGTCTGTCGTCCGTGACAGGGTACATCTGGTTTTTCTCTAGAATAAGAATTTCTTGGTTATATATCCTGGAGTGTTAATGTTATCTGCGCAGATGTTATCTGCGCGGAGGGAGACAAGTACCAGGCTTGCTAATTATCCCTCAACCTAAAAATGTAGCTAAGGGATATGAGAGCCAGGTGCCCTGTATCTCTTCCTGCTGCAGATCTTTCCCTGCTGGCGTGTTGGGTCATGAGGTGAAGGGTTCAAGGTCATTCTGACACAGGCTTAGGATGACCTGTGAGGCTGCTTCACAGTACAGCATAGACTTTGTGCTGACTCTGAGCCTATGCAGCTTTCTTGCTAGTTTCGCCTGCTGGATGGGGGAGAGGGGTCCCAATTACTTGTTCACATCAGTATCTGTAGCAGTCAGCTATAGTCATAATAATGGTGTGTAACAAATTACCCCAAAACTCAATGGCTTAAAACACTCATCGTTTATTTTGTCTCACATGCCTGTGGTTGGTTGGAGGTCAGCTGACAAGGACTGGCCTGGGCTGGACTCAGCTGCAGGTGGAATCCAGGTGTGCTCCACCTGTGTTCATTCAGGGCTGCAGGCTAAAGAGGCAGCAGCTATCCAAGGTGAAGCTCTTCTCGTGGATGGCAGAAGCCCAAAATGGTAAGCTGTCCTCATGGCCACATCCAAGACTTTGCTGCAGCACATCCACTAGTATCCGTTGGGCCAAAACAAGTCACAGGGCTAAACCTGAGGTCATGGAATGGAGAATTAGGATCACCCAACCCAGAGCTAAAGCAGGTCACGTGACCAGGCCCGGCATCTGTGAGATGGAGAGGCATCCTCATCCCTGGTAGCGGGGGAGAGGGAGTGAATATTCTGGAACAATAATCTAATCGATCTCAGCATCTTTATATCACAGCCTGTATCTCTTAATTAGCCATACCGTGGACCTACAGAAGAGCTTCAGTTTCAGTTCTTTGAGACAATGATTGCCTCTATCTTTGAGGCTCTTCCTCTGCTTTCCCCAAATGAATTTTGCAATTACTTCTTAGAATACATTCTATGTCAGACCATCCCAAACATATTCTCCAAATTCTGTGAGTTTATTCCTGAGCTACAATTGCAGACAAAACGACTGAAAGTTAATTTTGTGTGTAAGACCCATTCTTGTCACACACCTGCCAATGCATAAGACAGGTGACATTGCCGCATCACTGAGAATTGATTCTAGAAGTTCCTAGGCTTGAAGAGGTTCTGGTGACCCATTCATTTGTCAAAAGGAATATCACTCAGGAGCCAAACAGCCGTCTGTCTAAAGCTGCTGGCTGCCTTTCAGAAGAAGCTGTTCAACTCCTGGTGATAAGCAGTTCAATTAAGGGGGAAATGAAACTCCCACTCCCATTCCAAACCCCTGGATTCCTCGCACAGTTCAGCTGCCTCCTCCCCATTCTGAAAGAGGTCAGATCACTAACACAGGTTTGGAAAAGCAACAGTGTGGTGCTGTGTACCACTGCAACAGCCACGCGTGATTCAGAAGAAATTTTAGACTCAACTTTTGGTGGTGGTAAGCAGAAAGAAATCGAGAAGTTGGGATGGAGTTGTGTGGATGGGGTGATGCACTTGTCAGTGAGGTTTTTTTTTTTTGTAATCTTGCATTGACAGTAGTGTTTGTTAGTTTCCTGAAAAACTACAGTGGAGCACCTTAGCCTTGGGGACATCTTAGGGACGAGGAAATAGAATCTGTGTGCCGCCTTGAATCTTTTGGGGAAGAAGGCTGAGGTGGGTGGAGGGATGGAGGAACAGCTAACGCAGTTTGTAAGCTATAAAGCACCAGGGTAACCGTAGGAGGGTGGGGCAGTCTGCAAATCCAGGAGCTGGGGCCACACAGGTCGAGATTTACCCAGAAAAGGTTGAGTGAGATTCTCAAGGGAAGGGGCCTGGAGGACAGGGGTCTGGGGTTGGGTCCTGGAAGCAGCTGGGACCCTACGGATGTATCCCAGATACTCTGCCACTTCCCGGAGATGGGACAGCCCAGGCTACTGAGCCCTTCCTGAGACAGCCATCCTTGGGGTAGACGGGTGGCCGCTGGCAGGCAGGAAACCTTCCCCAACAGTTAGGATTCCCCACCACACGGACTGTGGGCTGAGTTTGCTCCCGCCACTGTTCTAGACCTGGGGATGCGGCTGTGAACAAGACAGACAAATGTCCTGCTCTCATAGAGTTCAGATTCTAGTGGAGGTGGGGCAGGCAACACATAAGGGAACAAATATGTGGCCGAGATAATTCTGGACAGTTCCAGGTGCCGTGTGGTGTTGCCGGCAATGCCCCAGAGGCTCATTTAGGTTGGGGGGCCAGGGCAGGACTCTCGGGGGAGATGACATGCCAGCTAGAAGGAGAATGGTAAGGAGTCAGCAATGTGAAGAAGGGCAAAACCGTTCTGGGCAGAGGGAGTGGTGGGCGCAGAGGCCCTAAGCTGGGAGTGACCTGGGTGTGTTCTAGAACAGGAAGGAGGCTCATGGCTGCAGCGGGCAAGGCAGGCAGTGGGGGAGGCGGGGCAGTAGATGGGGCCGGCTCAGGCAGGGCTTGGCCAGCCAGGTGAGAAGGGAGGTTCTATTAGAAGGGAAATAGGAAGCTTGGGGATTTTCAACCGGGGGAATGATGATGGGACTCTGTGGACCTGGGGGTGGGCACGCAGCAGCATCTCAGCCGTGCGTGGGCCGCATCCACCACCCCTCGATGGCTCCACGTCCGTGGACCACCTCCCAGCTCACTACTCAACAAACTCCTTCACGTTTATCTTCAAATCAAAGTTCACTTATAATACAAACCTTAGTGCTTGATTTAGCCTTAGGGCAGGTCGTTCTAGTTATACTTTTTAGTGTGGTGTGCTTTAGAATAAACAGGAAATGTGTCAGTTTAGGTCTCTTCAGAAGCGCCCTGCGTGCTGGCCAAGGCCTGACCCCCAGATTTGCCACTTTTCGAGTCAGACGGTTGATTACTGACAGAGACAGTGAGTGGAAGAGGAGCCGGCGGTGCGGCCCCGGGTCCTGGTCACGCTCATCCGGAAGGACAGCGCTGAGACAAGAGGGGCCGGTGACTGCGAGTCGGTTGTGGGACGGCCTGCCGTGGACGAGCCCCGTCCGGGCTGCAGCTGAGCGGATTTACATCTGCACCGCGGGCCGGGGCGAAAGCTCCCACCTCTCCAGCGCCGGAAGCTGGGGGACTGTGGGAGCCGCTTTACCCCGGAGAGGGGGGTGGGGGGGTATTTATACACCGACCCCACCAGTCACGGGGTGAGGGCTGCTCCCAGCAGGCGTGAATCTCAGCACTCTGACCGGGGCTGTGTTGCGAAGGGGTGCTGCGGAGCAGAGAAACGGTTTCGGCCTTTGTTCTAACAACGTGTGACCTTGAGCAAGCCGCTGACCTCCCTGGGCCTCTGTTTCCATGTCTGCAAAATGGAGATGACAGCAGCACCTTCTGGAGCAAGAGGCGGCCCCAGGCTGCCCCCTGGCCCCATCCGGGCAGCCTCAGCCAGGCCGCTGCTGATGCCCAGCCTCCGGCGCCCCCCGAGGCTCTGCAGGAGGAGAGAAGGGGAGCAGACCCCCAGCCCCCGCCACTCCGGGTGTTGTTTTCTCTAGAACATCATCCCACTTTCTAAAAGCAAAGCGAAGGCAGTGCTTTCAAAATGAGTGATAAAAATTGTCATTTCCTGTAAATCTGAGAGATTAAATCATTCTAAATTTTTACGGAGGTGCTGTGGCCCTCTCAAGAATGGAGAGATGGAGTTGTAGATGAATTTTCTTTCCTAACTCGTTGTTTCTACTGAATTAGATAATCCCAGCTCACGATGACCAGGCTCCACATGGCAGGAGCATGCAGTGGCTCTTTCTAACGCCCATCCGACATGGCTGGTCACGATGGAGAGGTGCCGTATCTATATAGAATATATAGTATATACACAAACCTAATATAAAGCTCACAGATCCTAATATAAAGCTCCCAGATCCTAATATAAACCTCACAGAACACGCATTCCAACTCTTTACCACTCTGCCAGACACTCGAACCCCAGAAAGTGGAGCAGTGAAGAGTAGGAGATAATGGTGAATGGGCTCCTAACCCACTTCTTTCCTGCGCTCAGTTCTGGAAGTATTTCAGGTTCTGTTGCAGCTCGTGGATGTGATTTTTTAAATGTGTCCAATCCTCAGTTTCTTTTTTCAACATTTCTCGCTATGGTTGGTCTTTTTAAAGCGTCTGTGACTTTTCTGTCCTGAAGTGACAGATCCAGGGTCTTCATGTTGCTAAATAGATACTAACTAGATGCTCAAGACACTTGAATGAGCCCCGTGAAATCCTAGGCGTGGTGTTAACTTGCTTTATCCGTATCAAGAAGAAAAGTCTCATCTCTGCCCTCATTTCAAAATAAACATGTGCGCATTTGATGCCAATTAATCCACTCTGAGGACTGAAAGACGCCAGCTCAGCAGCTGCACTTGGTCACATGGATTATTTGTGGTTTTTCCTTCAATGTGAGACAGGATCAGGGCACGCACGGTTGACTGTTAACTCTTCGCTGTGAACAGGAGGAGGGGGCTGGGCAGCCTCTTATTCCTTCCACGATGTCCTTTCTTGCTGTTCACAGAGTCGGTGCTGAGTCAGAACTGATTCTAACACTCCTTTTCCCGTCCATATCATGGCTACGGAAAATAATAATAATTTAACTTCATGAAAAACCTCTTTTCCTGAAATGTGGGCCCTCAGTAGTTAAGGAGGAAAAAGCCACTTCTCGCTCACCTTGGGGCAGAGCTGTTTGCCACCAAGGTAAGAACGGTGTGGACACCGCCACCTGCCACCTGTGTCACCTGGGGCAAGCCAGCTCACCTCCACGGGCCCTGGGCTCGCCAACTCTAAAATGTGGATAATAAAACTAACTTTTTAAATAAATTAGTTAATGTAATAAAAATTAGTAGATAAAAGTACTGGTCGCTTGACTCTCATCAAGTGTGTGGAGCGCTCCCCGGCCGCGCCCGTGCTCAGTGAATGCCGGCCCGCCGGTCGACTGGGACTTTCTCCCAAGCCACCCGCGTTTGCGCCGGTCCCGCCAGCAGCTGATCCATCCTCTTCGCAGCAGAGGTTTCCTGCACAGAGATGCATCTGCCGGCAGGTGCACATGCAGGAATTGCTCTTGGGCGCGGGCCCTTGCCGTGAGGCAGCATCCCACAGTGTCGTCTGACGGAGGATTCTGCAGCAGGTCTGCTTGTCTCCCTGTGCGTGACATTTGGCGTTGGCGTTGGCTCTGTGGTTAGTGACGAAGCAGTAACTTCGCTGCCTCTGCTGTTGGTACAGACAGGGCAGCTCTGAATGATGTAGTTTTTGCCTCATTTCAGCCTTAATGAGTAAAATTACTCAATTTTGCACTGGTGGGTCTTGTTTTGTGCTTGTTCTGAAAAGCTGCATGGCTTCCTGTGAGAGATCTCTACTTTTTTTTTAAAGAAGTAAAATGTTCTTCACCTTCAGGCTGCTGTTTGGCAAAGCTTCATAACCGATAATGTCTCGAGGCCTGGGGACGAGAGTTCGTCAGTACAATGAAATCAATTTTTCAGACATTTGCTGATATTTTAGCAGCAAATGCTTTTGCTTTTTGGCTTCTCGTGCAAAATCATCGTGTGGGCACATTCACCTCCCGGGACCTGCACAGCCACTTCTTTCTGTTGGTTCACGGGTGTAAACTCCTCCTGCGTTCTAGTCCATTATGCTACTTCTGTGTTGTAAGGAACCATGTCTGGGCCACTGACGCAATTTAGGAATATAACACAGCAAATGTAACTGTGATAAGTGTAAGTTAACTCAAGGAAATAATTACAGAGAAATGATGTGAAAATACAGCACAGAGACGAGCTCCCCCACTCGCTGATCATCCCCTGCAGTGCTGTGGGCAGGAACAGCACCTGTGGTCTGGTGCCCTCTATCTCTTCCATTGACAGATGGGCCCCAGGGCTGCGAACACCGTTGGCACACAGCTGAATGCATGAAGAATGCAGCATGGCATCTGGCGGTCAAAGCTACCCTGGCATTGCCATCTGAGTATGGTGTCACAGTCGTGTTGGCTCTTCTAAGGACCTTTCAGTTGACCCCCAAGGGCCAGGAGCCCCGATGATTTAGAAGGTGGATACAGAAAAGCAGAATGTGAGGAATGGCCCCAGGGACCGATGCCTTATTATCACAGATGCTCAGTGGCGTGAGCACAGAGCCTGGCTTTTGGAGGCCACGTCTAGTGCGCCAGGCTGCCAAGTGCTTCACGTCATCTCATTTGATCCTCTCACCCTGGGAAGTAGTCGCCATCATTATCCCGTTTTACTGCTGCGGAGATGGAGGTGCAAGAAGGGGAAGCGACTCACTCAGCCACAGCAGCTAATAAGTGGCAGAGCCCGGCTTGCAGGCCGGCCCCACGGCCCCCGCCCGTCACCACCTCGCTAACCTCTACCAGGGACAGCGGTTTCATTTCCAGGAATGGAGACCTCTTGGCTCTCGTTTCCCAAGAGCTAAGCAGAGCCAACTCCTCTCTACCGCAGGAATTCAGATGGCAGAGCCAATCACCTGATGCGGCTCTTTCTACATCTTTCTGGCAAAACCAAGCTATTTGCATATCAAAGGTTCTCCTGTTCAGAGTCTGAGAGCAGGTGGGGAAGGTGAGGATAAGTAAGAGAGGCAGAGCCTTCCCACGGAGCCTGCAGCACAGCAGGTGTTCAAAAATGGGAGGCTTAGCGTGAGAAGAACCACCATAAACAGTTACATCTCCGTGATTTTTGAAAACAGCTTTAATCACTAGGCACACCATATTTTACAAAAACTATAATTTTACAAAAATGCATGAATGTGATCCCATGATGGATTGCAACAGGATATATAGTAGTGAAAACTGGAAACTTCTGGGGCCGGCCCGGTGGTGTGGTGGTGAAGTTCGCGTGCTCTGCTTCAGCAGCCCAGGGTTCACAGGTTCAGATCCGGGCACTGATCTACACACTGCTCATCAAGCCATGCTGTGGTGGCATCCCACATACAAAATAGAGGAAGATTGGCATGAATGTTAGCTCAAGGCCACTCTTCCTCACACACCCACACACACAAAAAAGTGGAAACTACCTAAATGCCCAAGTAAAATGCTAGAGCAGGAAATTATATACTATTAGAAATTAGTAGAAGAGCCCAGGATTCGGTGACATTTCCTTCATTCATTCATGTATTTGTTCATTCAACATATATTAGTTGATACAGGAGTATGTTAAGTAAGGCCCCTTCTTTCTTGGAACTTATATTCCAGTAGGGAAGGCGCATAATAAACATAAGGTAGACAGGATAATTTACTAAGTGTTCTGATTCTGAAGACAGAAAAAGGGGGATTACTGGAAAGTTCTGGAGACTGATGTGGGGGAGCCTGTTAGATGGAATGGTCAAGCCTTCTTTGACCTCTGACTTGAGACCTGAACAGGAGTCGTCTCCCCCACATAAATACTTGGAGTACAGTGTTCCAGTAGCAGAGTAGCAAGTGCAAAGGCCCCGACAACCAGGGGTCAAGTCCCAACGGCACTCCGACCCCGCTGCCACACCCAACTCATGAAGAGCTCCCCACCCCGCCCCCCGAGCTGCAGGTCCTCATGTGCGAGGCGGGGAGAGCTGTGAGCGTCTCCTGAGTCTCTCCGCGGGGGCTGCAGAGCACGTTGGGTAAGGAGCTTGGCACAGACCCTGCTGCGGAACCGTCATTCTGGTTCTTCCTCCCGGGGGGAGGGGGGAGGGGGGAGGGGGAGGAAGCACCAGGCCGGCTCTCCTCGTGTGCCAGGGTGTGTGAAACTTTGTCTGCTTTGTTAAGTTGTTTTGTACAGAAGCACGTTTGAATGGCATGAACACCGATCAACGTGACTCGCTCTTTCCTTCACCAAGTTGCACCCCGATGGAATCACGGCCTCTCCGTCCCCATCCCCATACACAAACACGCGTGCGCACACACACACGCGCGCGCACACACACGCGCGCACCCTAAATCTGAGTTCCGGCTCTGCCACTGACAGCTTGCACAATTGTGAACAAGGTGTCTCTCTGTCTGATCTGTTTCCTTGTCTGTAAAATGGGATGTTCCAACTAGATTACCCCTAAATCTGACTTCTTAATAATCTGGCCCAACAAGATAATTCAGTTTCCACCAAGCAGCCTTTCCCCCGATGCCTCCACGACTTTGCCACGATCTTCACCTGCTAGAAACCCTTACTTCACCTGGCAAGCTTTTCATGTCCGTTTTAGTTTATGATTGATAAATAATGTAAATGTATAATTTACACGTAGTAAAAGGCATAGATCTCAAGTACAGTTGAGTTGAGGTTAGAAAGCCTGAACTCAAAGCTGAACATTTCAAGCCATCCTTTCCCTACATTTGCCTGAGGTGCTCTGGACCCACATTCCCTCCAGCTGTCTTCCCATGCTCTCTCTTGGCCAGTTGGTGAACTCCTAGTCAATGATCAAAACCCAGCTCCCATGTCCCTCCCCAACGGCCAGCCCCCACCCTCCTTTGCACCTGCCTGATTCATGGCATGCCTGGTGCGACCCTAAGATGGTTGGTCGGCATAGCTGGCTCCCCACTGGGCTGTGGCCTCCTTGAGGTCAAGGACCACACCCTGTCACCTCCATGTCCCCAGGCCCGGAGCTGAAGCGCATCCTGACCCACGTAGAACTTCGAAATCCACAAACCCATTGCCTCACTTCATCCCCCACATCCTCCCCAGGAGGAAGGCGTCATCTCAGCCCACCCCTGGGGAATTGAGAGGTGACAGGGCCCCTTGGTCCACATCGGGGTGGGACGGAGGCAGAGCTGGGACTCCAGCCAGATTTGATCAATTCCAAAGATGAGGCCCGTTCTACAGGCCCAGCAGCCCGAGGAAAGCTCTACCAAACTGTTTGCTGAATCATTTTCTAAATTGCTTCCCTCTCAGGAGGGTAAAAGCTTCTGGCACAAAAAAGACGGCGATCTAAAACACAGCTTCGGAGCCCATCCGCCCCAGCGGCGGCCACTCCTCAGAGGCTCTGTGAGGTGGCCCACGCTCTCCTGGGGATGCCATTGGGCCACCCCCCCCCGGTGAGGTATGACCCTAACTCACAGCCAGTGTCCCCCTCAGCTCAGTCTTGGCAGCTGACAGCGTTGGTGCTGGAGTCAGACAGCCCCAGGGCCCCCAGCCTGGCCCGGCCTGCTTCTGGCAGTATGACCTTGGGAACCTCTCTGATGGATGCTGACACTAACCCCCAGGCCCTGGTGATCACAGGTGATCATTTGTGTCCAGCGTACCAGGTGCTCGATTCTGGAAGCTTAGTCAACGCAGGGGGTGTTTGGTTCACTCCCAGACTCCCCCCTCCAGGGGCAAGGCTTCCCCCCTGCACCTGCTGATGGGTGCCACTGCATCTCTCCAGGAACCGACTTCACTGAAGGGAGCGCCATGCCCAAGGTCATCCCCTTCCCGGAAGAAGCCTGCATCCAATGACCGGTCACTGCACCGGTGCAAAGGGCTGGCCCCTGGCCTCAGTGCAGGGCCCTCCCAGCTCCGGGGCTCCCCGGGTTGGCTGAGGTGTCCGCTGCAGCTCCACCACAGACCAGCCTCTCGCTCTGCCCGGTCCTGTGTCCCTCACTCCCGCTGGAGCGGACCTTGACCACTCTCCCCAGTCAACCTGCACACAGGAGCCCCACCTGAGAAAGTGCGTTATTTCTTATCATCCAGGTCCTTCCATTCGTAAACCGGGGGCCTTCATATCCCCGGGGAGAGGGAGATGTCCATCCAATCACGTACTGCACTGGGCAGGTTTCTTGGTCCTTTGCAGCAAGCAACATTGTTCCTTGTTCTTGGCCATGAAGCTGTGGCTCAGCTGAGATGGACCCCACGTGTCTCCTCATTCCAGCCCCGGCAGGAAGGGGTGGCCGCCATCCAGGACATGCCGTTGTCGTGGGGGAGGAGGAGCAAGGCAAGGCAAGGCAGAGCAAACCACTGGAGTGCATTTAAGCCGCTGGGGCATGGCGTGTTCCCTGGCCGGCACCGGTCACATGGCCAAGCCCCTCGTGAGAGGGGAGGCTCGCCTGCCTACAGCCCGGTGCAGGAGGGGAGGAGGGAACTGGTGAAAATGACCGCTCCTATCTGGGGTCCTTCCGACTTCACACGCCCCAGACCTCCCCATAGAAATCCCAGTCGGTGATGTATGCGACGCTGTCATCGCTGTCATCATCGTCGTCATGTTTCCCTCTCCGCTTGGCAAAGATGGAAACAAATAATTCACTGCATACAGGCTGGAGCTGTGGGTCAGGCTCACGCCCTTCTAGTAGGAATGTAACTTGGGCAGTCTCCCTCGAGGGCAATTCAGAAACGTCTTATGAAGGGACAGGAAAATGCTCATATGACTCATGGGGCATTACCTTTCCAGGAATTTAATCAAACAGAAGTAATATGTTTCCATGTGAAGGACCGTAGAGCCAGGTTGTGTAGAGTGGGGAGGAGCTCGCATCATTTTTACGGTCTCCGTTCCCTCCCCCACCCTCACCATGGCTCCCTGTGCTGGGAGTCAGCTTCTCTGATCCACTGACTCCAGGCTTGGTCAAGAAACCGGCTGTGCGGCCTGGAGTGTGTGCAGACTGACAGGACTCAGAAGTAATGCCTCAGGTGGCCCCGCTCCTTGCTCCTGGGTTCCAGAACAAGAGACGGGGAGACAGGTGGAGTGGCCCTGACGCCAGCCACAGCCCAGAGCAGAGTATAGTCCTGGCTGTTGAACACCGCTGTCTACTTGTTAAGCAGCTATTACAGCAAAAGCCGACTAATAAAATGGGGGACACTTTTAAACAACAGAGAGAGTGGAAAGCATTTATCAGATGCTTCCTGTGTTCCGGGCCCTTGCCAGGTGCCTTACAAATGACAACTCATTTCATGCTCACAGCCACCTTACCGGGTATGTGCCGTGTTTGGCTCACTTTGCTGATGAGAAAAGTGGGGCCCCAACAGGTTAATTAACTTGCCCGTGATCAATCACTCGCACCTGGGGGAGCCCAGATCTGAACTGTGCAGCCCTGGTGCCCACGTGGTTACCACACCAATCTCAGAGATTCGGTTACATAAGCCACAAACAGACTCTGTGCAGCCGTTAAAAAGATACAGACACATCGTCTAAATGACCAGACCTCACCTTTTCCTTCTGCTGGAGCACCCACTTGGACGGCATCCACATGCCTCCCCTCCCCTTAGCCACCCCGTGGGGCGTGGCCTGCACTTCCTGTCACATGATTGCAACCACCCCTCATCTCCACCCGAACAAGCCCCTCAGAGCGCCTGTGTCTGACAGCGACCTGAACCCACTCGATTTGTGAAGAAGGTAATGGATCCTCCAAAGCATTGATACTTGAACTATTAATAGGTACAAACCCCTCGCGAGCCTTCATGTTGTTGCCGGACGCAAACGTAGGTTCCTTACCCACCACACAAGAGGGGCCAAATAAAACTGGAATGCCAGGCTTATGGCAAGGAAGGAGTTTTTATTTCGGATGACGTCAGCCGGGAGATGAGAGCTCTCAAATTTGTCCCGTCTCCCCAAAAGATGGGAGGCAAGGGGTTTTAAAGGTTGTGAGGAATGTGGCTGCTTGTAGGGAGGGGGAGCCTGTGGCCTTGCTGGTCAGCACTTTCCCCCCAGCCCGCGTTTGGCCCTGTGAGGCTGCCTGGAGGGAGGGGGATGGCAAGATAAGGGAACTGCAGGTGGGTGTCCTTCAACTGTCTCTGTCTTCCTGGGGAGGGTGGATTCTGGTGCCAGGCAGCTGAGGACTTGGGGTCTGGGAAGCTTTAGCTTCTTGATATTCTCTGGACATCAGTTTCCCTGTAATAAAACTTCAAAAGACCCATAATTAGCCAAAACTTTAGTGCAAGCCCAGTGTGAGGCCACCTGGGCTTTTAACAATTTGTAACTTCTATTTGCCTTGTGAAGTTCAGGGATGCAAAGGTTTAAAAAAAAGCGCTATTCACATATGAATGAAACTTAGAGGAGCAGGGAAAGGAGACGAGTGCTTTCGGTTTTAAACCCATATATGCTGGGTTTAACGTAGGGGAACTGACATCAGGGCTGGCTTCAATGTGACAGTGGCCTGCACCATTTTGAAGGGCATTATTTCCCGACGCAGAGAAAAAGCTGGGGTGGGTGTGCGCGTGTGTGTGGGTGTGTGTGTGTGTGCGTGTGTGTGCGCGCGCGCGTGTGTGTGTGCGCGCGTGTGCGTGTGTGTGTGCGCGCGTGTGTGTGTGCGCGCGTGTGTATGTGCGCGCGCGTGTGTGCGTGTGTGTGTGCGCG
>JABWHU010000011.1:42228243-42271795 GCA_014189135.1 Dicerorhinus sumatrensis harrissoni
GTGCGTGTGTGCGTGCGTGTGTGTGTGCGCGTGTGTGTGTGTGCGCGTGTGTGTGTGTGCGTGTGTGTGTAGAGAAAGAGAGATCTCAAATTTGGAAGGAAGGAAGGAGGGAAGGAGGGAGGGAGGGAACGAAAGAAAGTAGAAAAAGAAACAAAACAAGAATCTGGCACAGTTGGGTCCCTTTGCCTGTTTCTGCCTCGCGTGTAAATGTCACCCCAGAGCGTCTTCTCTTTTCCGTCTGGCGCCTTCCGCTCAACATTCTGAGATTCGTCGTTGCTGCCACGTGTCTGTTCAACTTTCATTCTTGTTGCTATGAAGACTCCACTGCGTGAATATCCTGTTTATTTGTCCATCCACTGTGACGGACATATGGGTGGTTTCCAGCTTCAGGAGATCATGAACCTTCCAGAATGTATCTTAGCATCTTTGGTGAGCGTCCATGTGCATTTCCGCCAGGTCTATACCTAGGAGAGGGATTGCTGGGTCGTTTAGGGACCTCGGTTCAGCCTAGTAGATATTGCCAAGCAGTTTGCTGCTGTCCCAGCAGCATTGTATCTGGAGTACGGAGGGGGGGCGGCTGCAGGGAAGGGCAGATGCTGGAAGGGGGTGTGGGGGAAGCTTTTGAGGCGCTGCTGTCTCATTTCTGGACCTGGGTGCTGGGTCCATGGGTGTGTAACCGGTGAAAATTCATCCAGCCGTACACTTGGGGTTTGTGTGCTTTTCAATCTGTATATTATACTTCAATAAAATCTTCTAGAAAAAATATGTCTACAAGTATATAGATATATATATACGTATACACATGTGAATGAAATGTCTCCACGTCCTCTAGCCATTGTGGGCACCTCTTCCTTTAACTTCAAACATTTCCCGATCACTGGCTCGTGCCAGGCACTGTGAACACAGTGGTACACCCATCGGGCGCGGTGCCTGCCCCCCCAGGGTGGACATGCTGGTGGCAGAGGAAAATCACTAGCAAGTGACCGGAGGAGCACATCCATAAGGACGGATGTGACGTGCGCTCTGAAAGGACGGGGTGCTGGACAGCGAGGAATGAGGAGCGAGGCCGGGGGCATCTGGAAAGATCAGTCCTGCTGCGGTCAGGTGGGGTCGGGGCGAGGAGGGAGGGGAGGGTGGCAAGTGTCCCGGGCATTGGGAACAGCAGGGGAAGACATCGGGGCGTTGGAGGAGGGCAAAGAGGCTGGAGAGCCAGGGGCAGAGAGCGAGGGGCCGGTGGAAGAAGGTGAGGCGAGGTGCGGGAGGGGCCAGCCAGGCCCGTGGGGCCGAGGCAGCCAGAGTCCAGTGCCAAGAGCAGCGGTGAGCCACCGAGTGGTCAGGCAGGAGAGTGACCTCCCAGGATGGCCCCATTCAGGCCGTGGTCTCTCCTGCAGGATTCCTGCCCCCCGCCCCGAATTCCTGGCCCACCACACTCACATCCACATGCCCCTAGAAGGACTGGGAGGACCTGCCGCAAAATGCTTAGTCCTAGTCGTCTCTGGGAGGAAGGGAAATCTAACCGTGCTTCTTAAGATGCGGTTTGCCACCAGACTTTCTTCAATGCGTATGTATGAATTACAAACGTTTTACATTACATATAAGCACATATTAATACATATGTTAATAAATAATATGTATTTGTAAAGGGTTTTAAATGATTATTATTCATTCAAAGGAGGTTTTTAAAAGATATGCCAGTAAGTGTTGAGTATCAGGCTCCAGTCCCACCTACGGGCGCCTGGGAGGAATGGGGCTGGGAACCACAGGAGCCCTGGGAGAGGAGTCACATGTCCCCACCCGGGTATCCCCCGGCCCCAGTGGAAGATACGTGCTGTGTATGTCTGCCCAGAGTCCCTTCCTTCGGGGAACCCCACACACTTCTTCTGGGAAGACTTTCTGCAAACCGGGTCATTCTCCCACCCTTGCCCTGGGAGCCTCAGTTTCCCCCCATGTAAAACAGGGCAGACTGATGTGAGGACTCAGTGAGAACACCTGGAAAGTTCCCTGTGGAGGTGGGTCCTAGGCAGACGCAGGACCCTTCCATTCTTACCAACAGCTTGTAACTGGGCGTCCAGGCCACCAGCTGCTCCCCCTGCAGGGGCGGACGCCCTGCACTCCCGCCTCACAAGTGCAGGGACTGGTCCTCATGATCCCATCCCGCAGGCTTCCCGAGCCGGGGCCCCCGGGACACATCAGTGAGCAGAGGAGTAGGGGTCCGGCTCCTCGGAGCTCGTCTTCCAGCAGGAAGGGACAGACAGCAAAGCGGAAGAACTCAGTGAGTCAGGGCTGACCATCAGGTGGAGACGAGAGGAGACAGCGCAGGGCAGGGGCGGGGTGCCCCGGGCGTCAGGGGTCCCCTGGGAAGGCGGCCAGGGGCAGCCTGCAGGCACCCCAAGGGAAAACTCCACAGGCAGAGCCAGGCCCTGGGGCGGCGTTCCTGGCGCGGACAGGGGAGCGAGAGCAGAGATCGGAGGTCAGGAGAGGGGATCCCGGGGCCCCTGAGGACCCGCCTTTACTCTGAGTGAGGCAGACCCTCTGGCTGCCATGCTGAGAAGCCCCCTGAGCACCAAGGGCAGAAGTGGGGAGACCCCAGACGGCCTCTGCGGGAGGAGAGGAGGGGCGGCTCAGGGCGGGGTGGCAGCAGTGGGCCCTGAGAAGCGCCGGGTCTGGGCGTGTTCTGTTCGTGGGCGCTCGGAAGCCCCTGTGGCCCTGGCTGCATGCGGGCAGGAGAGAGGGGGCTGACCTGCCACCCCCCTCGCTGTCGTTGTCCACTGCCTGGCCCCCGGGCGGTTGGTTCGCCACGCCCACCGGCTCCCTGCAGGCCTGGCCCTGCTGCCTCAGCCCGGGCACTGCGCCTTCTCGAGTCCGTGCCCTGTCCTGGCTTCCAAGTTGAGACACTGCAGACCCTTGTCCAGGCGTCCACACGGGCCCCCACGTGAAGCCCCCGTGAGGAGGCTGTCCTGCATCCAGGCCAGGAAATGCCATCTCCCCTGAGAAACCCTGTCATCTACTTTCCTTCCGCGGGGAGCCAGGGAACTGCCCTCACTGCCTTCGCCCGGCTGAGAAGGTGCAGACTTGCCCTCAACCCCGGCAGCTCTGTTCACCGTGACCGCCTGCTCCTCGTGTTCGCTCCCCTTGACTCCAAGTGGGGTCGTTATATTAGAGGCTGGAGGGCCAGGCAGCCTGAGGAACGCCTGGGAGCAGAGCCGACCCCCTGGGCCCGGCTTCCCTCTCCCGATCTCAGACGGCTCTCTCCTGCAGCAGGATACCAAGAGAGAGAGACGTGCCTCAGTCTCCCCGGCCCTCGGTTTCCCTGAGTCCCAGCCTCAGGTTTCCATGGACTACGTGCCCAGCCCTGAAGCATCGTGTCCACCCAGGGCCAGAGGCGGCAGTCCCCACAGAGCCAGCCGGGTGGGGGAGGGACAGGTGCAGTTCCCAGGCTGGGTGACAGTAGGCGCCCAGCCCCCCGTCTTTGCTTTGACTTCTCTCTTCTGTTCTTATCCTGTGAACCCTTTTCAACAGGCCTATTCTGGAAACATCTATTGAGCAGCAAAGGTGTTTTGTCTCATGATCTAATTTCATGTTCACTAGAGCCTTGCAATGAAGGCACTGCATGTGCCCATTGTACAGATGAGGAAACCAAGGCTCAGAGAGGTCCAACGACTTGCCCAAGGACACACAGCTAGAAAGTGACAGAACAGGATTCCTACACGGTCCTTTCTGTCTCCAAAAATCATGCGGGCGTGCACATGCGTGTAGGGGTGTTTATTTTTCTGTTTCAAGACAAACTTGATCTTATGGCCACTTCAAATCCTCTCTGGAACATAGGAAGAGTACCAAGGCGTTCGATAAACAAATAAAAGCGTTAGAATGCCTGGAGCCTCACGCCCAGCTGTCTGGGGCCCTGTGTTCAGACAGAGCCCGACGCTTCAGTTCCCCGCTGACGGCGGAGCATGATCTCCCATCTTCGGCAAAAAGCCCCAAACGTCAAAACCTGATTTTAATTAGCAGAAGTCTTTGGGTGCACGCGGCGCCAGGGTGCATCTGGAGCACAGGGAGCGACAGCTGTTTATGAGCTCGGCTGCCAGCGGCATGCACGGCCAGGTTCCTGCAACGGCCAAGGAGCCCACACCGCTGGCTCCTCGGGGGACGCGGCTTCCTGGGAGGGGAGGAAGCTGAGCTCCCGTGTCCCCCGCCCCCGTGGCACACCTGGCGGTGGCATCACCTGCACTGGCTGTCCCCGGGCCCCAAGTCCTAGAAACTCTTGGTGCCGATGAGGGAGCGTGTCACCGGGGGAGGGAACCAAGAGCTGTGCTGGCCGTCATTGGCCTCAAAGTTGGGGACGTCTCGTCAGTGTCCCTCCTGGTGGCCTTTTCAAAGGCCCCAGTTATCCCTGACCTGGTCCAGGGGGTACCTCGGCCCGCTGAAACACTAGGCTCGTTAAAAGCAGCTGACAACAGCTTGTCACCCAGAAGCTGCCGCGTCTGAGCAGGCAGCTGCAGTGCACCTTTTCAAGGCCAATTAGAAAGGCGTCCCCGGCGGGATTGGAGACCTGTGTCTGCCTGTCAAGAATTTGCATCCGTGCTGTTATTTCCTCAAGCTGGTCTCCCCTAGTTGGGGGGTAGGGGGGTAAATATATGACAGGGCTCTCCAGATGATTCACAGGATATTAATCTTAACCAACACTTGCAGGCCCTGCTCAAACCACTGTACTCACATCACTTGCTTGACTCTCCCAACAACCCTAAGAAGGAAGTAGTGTAGCTCTCTGCTCCGCTCCCACTTACAAGTGGGGAAGCTGTGGCACAGAGAGGAGAAGTGTCCAAGGTTGCACATCTAGTAAGTGGCAGAGCAAGGATTTGAGTGCTGGTGACCAGACCCTGGAACCCCTAGCCAACCAGGACATGCCCCAGTGCCTTTGCTCCTGCCATTGTTCCCTCCACATTGGTTGTCCACCAGGCCAACCGTCTCAGCCTCATGACTCAGCTCAAACTTGGTGCCTTCTGGAGAGGCATCCATGAGATGCCAGGAGATTAGTGTTCCCACCGCTTGACCTTCTGTGTCCACCTTACTGTACCCCCTGCCCAGCCCCAACCCGCCTGGTTCATCTCTGCTTATCCAGGGCAGAACTTCAGAATGTTGTGGAGGGAAGGAAGGGCAGAGGCATCACATCCCCATGTGAGACGCTCTCATAACTGGGCAGCCACTGGCCATCGCTGGTTCCACCTCAGCCCCAGCTCCTAAGCACAGCCGATCAAGCTGCCCCAGCCAGGCAGGACTGTCCCCTGGAGAATAATGACAGTGATGACGAAAGCTATCCCAGTGGACCACTTACTGTGTGCAGACACCGTTCTGATGTGTCTGATGTGTCGAGTCACCCCAGGGTGACCACCGTCCCGACGTCACAGATGTAGCAGTGGAGGCTCGGCAAGGCAGCAAAGAGTGAGGAAAGTCAGTACAAAGTTCTAGGGCTTGAGGTCTGCCAGGGACGGGGTTTGACTCTGCTTAGCATCCTTAGGTATGGCACAGAGTGCACACAAGTATTGGAGGGAGGGAGGGAGGGAGGGAGGGATAGGTGTGTGGGTGGATGGATGGATAGACGATGGATGATGGATGGATGGATGGATGGATGGATGGATGGATGGATGGATGGATGGGTGGATGGATGGATGGGTGGGTGGATGGATGGATGGGTGGATGGGTGGGTGGGTGGATGGATGGGTGGATGAGTGAATACAGGAATGGGTGGAAGGAAGGAATAGAACAGACATCCTGTGCTTTAATGTGAAATCAGCTTTCTTTCTTCTACAGCAGGCTGACCCCTAACTGCCGCCCTGCCCTGCCACCTAGTAGCGTTAAGAACTTTCTCTGGGCTCCCTCTGCCCTCCCTGATCTCCCTTGTGCCACAGCCCTGAGCACAATGTGTGGCCACCCTCTGGGTCTGCATTTGTGCCCCCACCGGACTGTGAGACCCTGAGGGTGGACCCTGTGTCCCCATAGGTGAGCATGGCCAGTGGTCTCACTTGCTGGGTCTCTGTTCAGTGCCACCTCCTCAGAGGGCCTCCCATCTCCCCGTGGACAGCACTTGGAACTATGCCTAAAGGACAGCTGACACTTGGGGCCAGCCTGGTGGTATAGCGGTTAAGTTCACATGCTCCACTTCAGCGGCCTGGGGTTCACAGGCTCAGACCCTGGGCGTGGACCTACGCACCGCTTACCCGGCCATGCTGTGGCGGCATCCCACATGTAAAGTAGAGGAAGATGGGCACGTATGTTAGCCAAGGGCCAATCTTCCTCAGGAAAAAGAAGAGGATTGGCAACAGATGTTAGCTTAGGGCTGGTCTTCCTCACACACACACACAAAAAAAAAGACAGCAGAAACTCAACTGGTGGTAGCTGACGTCATGTCCTTCATTTACACAGGGCATTTTGGCAGCACCAGGAGTGAGGGAGTACCTGCTTGGGGGAACTGGAAAGGCTTCACAAAGGAGGGAGTATTCGTGGGTTTTGAAAGATGCATAGGAGTTGGCCTGATCAGGAAGGAAGACCTCACAGTTCCAGCATCAGGACAGGTATTTGTTCATAGAAGGCAGCGTAGAAGAGTTGACCAAGAAGCAGGGACAGATTTGAAAGTAAATGAAAGAAGACAGAGTGGTTGATGTGAGGGGAGGCATAGGGCTACTTGTGCCCACCCGAGGCCTGCCCAGGGTGTGGCACACAGTAGGTCCTCATAGGGGCGCACACATGCAGGCCAGTTTGCTTGGAGGAGCTGAGATTCTGGGTGGTCCTGGGCAGTGGCTTCCCCAGCCAAAGCAGAAGGGGTCCTGCAGTCGGCCCAGAGATGCAGCCATCAGAGCAGCCGCTCAGAGGGAGTTTTCACAAAAACTAGGTCAGTCTGGAAACACAAACACTCTGTTTGCCTCGGATCCTTTGTGGCCCAAGAACACAGACAGAGGTTCAAACGCTTAACTTTGTAGAAAGACTGAACCCTCAGCACTGGGTAGGAACATGCCGAGGCTGCCCCGCTCATCGCAGACCCCCAAGAATGGCTGCCGAGCAAGGGCCCAGTGCTCTTGGGGCAGACGGAGGTGGGCCCAGCCGGGCTCTGCTCTGGCTCTCCCTGGTGGGGAGGGTGGATGGATAGATGGATGGACAGGTGGATGGATGGCCCATTCGCCCCTGGGAGGGGGCAATGGTACCAGCCCTTTCCCCACCTTGGCACAGGAGCCAGCATCAGACTCTTCACCAGTGCCCAGCTCCTGTGACTGTGCAAACTCATGTCCCTCATTTCAGCTCTGCCCCCAGCGGTATGCCTCCAGCTCTGGAACCTTCTCAGGCTCAGCTTTATCCCCAGCCAGATGCAACAGAGCCTCTGACCCTGAACCAACTGGGGTGGACTCCACATGCTCACGAACCAGGAGGACAAGCTTGGCTGCTCGGAGCAGGGTCCCTTCCCTGCATGTAACCACTAGGTTCCTGGGTCCAGGGCAGCTCCCTGGCCAGCAGCAGAGGCTATAGAGTAAGATTGATCTGGGTTCGAACCATCACCCTGCCATTTACCAGCCACGCGAACTTGGGCAAGTAATTCACCACTCAGAGCCTCGATTTGCTCATCTCTAAAATGGGCGCACAGTGCCTCCCTCATGGCATTGCTGTGCAGATTAAATGGGAGACTGTAGAGTTTCTTGACATACCAGAAGCCCTCAGTTAATGCTGCCGTTTTCCCAGCGGCATCATCTGGCCAGCATACTCCAGGTCTTAGTTTAAACATCACTGCCCCGGAGCAGCTGTCCCCGCCCCTCAGCCCACTCCCCGTCCCAGTGAGGTTCCCCACGCGCATCCCCCACGTGTACCCACTTGCTCAGCATCTCTCGTCCCCCGCGGGCTGTGAGCATCGCGGAGGCAGACACAGCTGAGAGCATGGCACGTAGCAAAATGCAACGAGGGAAAAATAAGGTGCTTTTCTTAAGCGGAGACTTTTAATACATTTTCTTATTTTACTCTTTTAACTTTCCAAATAAGTAACCCATTCAAAACACAAACAAATTCACAGGTTATAACTTTGAGAAGCCTCCCTCACATCTGTGTCCCTGCCCCTAATCTAGTCATTTTTATTCATTTCTTTTTGCATTTTCCGAATGTGTTTATTTATGCAAATACAAGCAAATCTATATTCTTACACAAAAGGTAGCAGGCTATATACAGTCCATGCCTGCTTTTTTCACTTAACAGCGTATTCTGGAGATCTTCCATCATTGGTAAGTGGTGATCTTTCTAATTCTTTTCAGCCGTATGGCACTCTACAGTTTGTTCAATCAGCCCCTGTAGAGAGATTCTCGGGCTGTTTCCATTTTTTTATTGCTACAACTCGTGCTGCATGAACATCCTTGACCAGTCCCTTCCGTAAGTGGGCGGGGCTTCCTGGAGGAGGGCTTCCCAGAGGCCAGCTTGTTGGGTCAGGGTATGTGCACCGGGTAATTTTGGCAGACACAGCCAGATTCCCTTCCCAAGGGGACCACCTCACACCTCAGGCCACCACACATCAGGGCACCTCTTCCCCTGGCCTCACCCACAGAGGCGAGGCCAAAGTTTTCTGCAGCTTGGTAACTACTGAACTGTCAAGAGTGTCCCAGAGCTGGGCTGGGCTGGGTCAGCGGATGCGCCGTGGGGACAGGCAGCTTGCTATTATAGAGCAGCTCAGTGGATCACAGAGCCTGGGCTCTGCTCCTCGACCTGGCCTGATCCCGTGGATGATCCGCCACTACCTAGATAAAGCGACTGCCATCTCTCACCCCCCAGAAGTGTCACAGCCTCAGTCCTGCACTGCTTACCCCGCAACTGTCCTCCACACTCCACCCAGCCCACCTGTGCCCAAGCCTCTTGGCCCCTGACCTCTTGACACATGCTTTGTTTGCACAGAGAGGTTAAGTAACTTGCCCAAGGTCACACAGCTAAGGAGTAGCAGACCCTGGATGAAAATGGGACAGCCTGACTCCAGGGTCCCTGCTCTCACCCAGGGACTTCCCATCATGAGCTCTGCTCTGGAGGTGTTGGGTTTGAGAGGCCTGGAGACCAACTTGCTGGAGGTGCGGGCAGGAGGACGGGAAGGGTTCGGGATGGAGGTGGTCATGGGGGTGCTGTGTTCAGTGTACTGAAGGGGCTTGAAGCCACTGAGAGATTTCATAGCCCAGGAAGAAGCAGAGAGAACTTTGAGGATGGGACACTGGGGAAGGCCAGCCCCACCGAGCCCAGCCGCCGTCCACTGAGCCCTGTTGACTCTGCGATCACTCGGCACATGCTCGCGATGACATTCCGCTCGTCCTCACTGCCCAGCTGGAATGTCTCCGCCTCCAACCTCCGGATGCTGGGCCAGCACCTCCTCTGGCCCCCAGCCCTGGGCACCCTGCTCTCTGAGCCAAGCACCGGGGCTCTGGCTCCTCCACACACCCCCAAGCTCCGCAAGGGCAGGGCCCAGCCAGACCCGTCCCTCTGTCCCCAGCATGTCCAGCCAGGCTGGACGTGGGCAGGTGGCACAGAGGGACATTCACCCAACCAGGTTCCCCCACTGCTGCCAAGGGCTGTGGGGGCAGAGCCGGGGGCTGTGAGGTCATGGGGTGGACCGGGGCCTTGGGCTGCTGTCAGCCGTGGGAGCCAGGCACGTGTGCTGGGAGCCTCCTGGGGCTGCGTTCACACCGAGGGGCCAGAAGCCCCCGTGGAGGTGCCATTCATTCAACAGTCTGTGTGGAACGCCTGCTCTGGGCCAGGCACTGTTCCAGGCACTGGGGATCCAGCCGTGCACCAGGCAGTGGGGGCCCTCCCTCCTGGAGCTGAGGTCTGGGATGGAAGATGGGGAGCCGGCTGAGGATGGGGCAGGGGTCAGGCTGGGAGCCAGACAAGGGTAAGGGGGTTTCATTTACAGACACAGCAGCTGGGGCAGGTAGCGAGAGGAGGGTCCGCCCAGCAGGCAGCTCACATGTCACAGTAGGTCCATAACTGGTGGGCACGTCCACCCACCAGCCCAGGCTCCTGTCGCTAGCAGGGAAGTGGGGATCCACGGTGGGGTCTGGGGGGACTGGCAGACTTAGGGAAGAGGGCCCAGGCAAGGGTGTGAGACCACGGAGGGCTGAGCAGCAGAGCCAGAGCCAGGATTTGGGACCTGCAGACCCGGCTCTGCCACTGAAGAGCGGGGTGTATTAGCTATCTTAGCTACATTGCCGTGTAACAAGTCGCCCCAACATTCAGCAGCTTAGAACCGTAAACGTGCCTTCTGTCGCCCAGTTCTGAGGTCAGGGGTCTGGCAGGGGCTCGGTGGGGTGGCCCTCGCTCCGGGTCTCCTGAGGCTGTGTCAAGCTGAGGGCTGCAGCTGCCACCATCTGACTGCTTGACCCGGCAGGGGATCCTCCTTCGTGTCCACTCACGGGGCTGCTGGCGGGTCCTCGGTTCCTCGTCACATGCTTCTCTATAGGGCTGCGTACAGGATGGAACAGGTTTCCCCAGAACAAGTGATCGCAGAGACAGAACAGCCAAGACAGAAACACAGAGTCTTTACACCCTAATCTCGGAGGTCACACACCATCTCTTCTGCTGAACTCTGTGGGGCAAACACACCGACCCCGGTGTGGGAGGAGACGACACTGTGCGTTGTCACTGTGTGATCTTGGGCAAGCCCTTCCCCTCTCTGAGCCCCGAGTCCCTCGATTGTAAAGGGGGTGATACCACCCAACTTCCAGGGCATGCTGGTCCTCCCCCACCAGACTGGGAGCTCCCTGAGGGTGGGCCAGGCTCTTTTTCAACTCTGAAGTCCAGCCCACATGCACGATGAGTGATCCATTCTGTGAATTACTGATCTGTGTTCCCCCTCTGCTTCAACCCTTTCAGCAGCTCCGCAGGACCCCAGGGCAGAATCCAAACTCATTAGCCCAACACGCAGAGCTCTGCAGGACTGCCCCTGCTTATCCCTCCAGCCTCATATCCTATCCCGACTGCACCCCTGCCCTGTGCTCTTGCAACTTCCAGAGGCAAGGACATCTTTCACCCACCTCATCCACTTGGTGAACTCCTACTCATCCTTTAAAACGCAGCCCGGACATCACCTCTCCTGTCACCCCAGGCTGCCGTTCCAGACCTGGGCTCCCACAGCTCTCTTGTTCCTGAGAATCACCCTACCTTCTAACTGTCTGGGTGTCAGTCTCCCCACCACACAGGGATAGCTCAACTCTGTGTCCCCAGCGGCCAGCGCAGGGCCCGGCCACCCACAGTCAGCATTCATCAAGGTCCACGGACATGAAGGAGGTGGTTTGGCTTCGGAATTGGCCGGGCTGGGAAGCTTGGCTGAGATGCTGAGAAGATTCAAAGGCTGCCCGGCTCTGCCAACCCTAACCACTGCCCTTCCCAGCCCATCCCTCGGCTCTCAGCCTCATGGAAGGCTGCTCATTAGAGGACAGCCAGGTCCCCTCTGCCAAGATATCTATGAGGCTGAATAACTTATAGGCCTCTTACATGGAGCGTTGGTCAAGTATTTCGATGGAGCCGAGATTATTCATCAAAGTTGGCGTCATGCAGGGCTGCCCTGTCCTCAGGGCGCCACCCAGGGAGTCGGCCTTTCTTAAAAATAGAAGTGTCATTATGGGCTCTCCATCCACGAGGCAGCCCAAGAGGTCGTTTTCAAATGCAAATCCCATCCTCTCGCTGCCTCCCTGAAAGCCCATCCATCTCTGCATGCTGGTCGCTGGGCCCGGGATGAAATCGGATCCGCGGGTGGCTGGTCTGCAGGACGAGGACCGAGCCCTGCTGGCCCCCGCAGCCTACGCCCGCCGCGGCTGCTCTCTGCCCTCCCTGGGGAAGCGACATTTGGACTGAGATCACCAGAACTTATTTCCAAGGAAGGGGAGGGAAAGACTGTTTCAAGCAGAGGAGGCAGACGGGCCCAGGCCCTGACGCGGCAGCAGTCTGCTCGTTGGAGAGGGTCATCTCCTCCGCCTGGGCTCCCAGGAGGGCCGCATTCCCACCCGCCCTCGTGCTGAGCTGGGGTCGCGTCCCTGCGTCCTGGCCAGAGGAGTGGGAGCAGATCTGCCCACCCAGGGCGACGCTCCAGCTCCCTTTCCCCCCACCACAGAGACCGAGCAGAACGTGCATTGATGGTGGAAGCGGCCTGGGGCCCGGAGTCTCTGCACAGAGGACTCCACCCAGGAGAGCTACGAGCTTCCGCTAGACTTTTCGTGAGGAAGAAATAAACTGTAATTGTGTTAAGCCACTGAGATTTAAGAACATATTTGTTATTGCAACATCGCCCACCCCAGACTGACGAATTCAATGCATAAATGAATAAAAATGGGTTTCCTTGGTCAGCAGCGTGGAACTTGGGAGGGAGACATTTAACTTCCAAGTAAAGACAGGAGCAAAGTCAGGCTTCTCCCTGACGTGATGCGACCCTTCCTTATCAAATCAACAGCGCGCTGACCTTTCCGTCTCCCTCCACACACCCTGCCATCTGGGGAGGACCTCCACTCCTCTCCTAGCTGAGTCGCACCCCCTCCTTAAGATGCTGCAGCTTAAATACCAAGATGCATGGTCAATCACTATCAACACACCTCATGTCAGGGTTAGGAGGAAGCGAGAAGGGAAAAAAGAAAGAAGGGGAATTGCTTGATGTATTTTAATGTCATGGTAACAGCAACATAAGCAATCAGAGCCCCTCACAATCACGCCTTCATCTCGGCAGCTGTCCCCCTGGCCGCGGCTGCTCTTCACAGCGCCCTCCCCCTCATTCTGCCCATGTTCCCATCGCCCGCCCGAAGCAAGCCCTGCCCCTGGCCTCCTTCCTGGGGTGGGGGTGACCCACGACTTCATTCCCGAACGGCCTGTGCCTGCTCTGTGAGCTCGCTGTGGTTTCCACTAACTTTTATCAGAGGACCTAGGCATTCAAAATATGTCGCCCAGGGTCCCCTGATGCCAGATGCGACCCTCCCTGGGTGATAGCATCCGAATCCCTCCCGGTGGGTTCACAGCCTCACACCAGCTCGGGCAGGAATGCCTCTCCCGGCCTGGCCTGCGGGTTCAGTGTCACGAGGAGCCCGAACTGGCCAGGCGACATTCTCAGCTGGCCCATGGGACCATGTTGGGCTCCTGATGGAAGCATTCTTGCCTGGGGAGGTGACACCCCTGGACCAGCAGACCCCAGGGGTGCAGAAAGGGGAAACAAGATTCCTTCTTTTCAGCTTTATTGAAGTATAATTGACAAATAAATTTGTATACATTTAAGATGTGCGTGATGGTTTGATATACATCTACATTGTGAAACGACTGTCAAATCAAGTTCATTAACACGTTGATCACTTCACATAGCTATCCTTTGTGTGTGTGTGTGTGTGTGTCTATGTGTGTTTGTGTGGTCAGAACACTTAAGATCTCCTCTCTTAGCAAATTTCCAGTAATACAGTACAGTACTGTTAACTATCGTCACCATGCTGTACATTACATCCCCAGAACTTACTAGTCTTATAACTGAAAGTTTGTGCCTTTTGACCAACATCTCCTCATTTCCCCCAAACCCAGCCCCTGGCAACCTCCATTCTAATCTCTGTTTCTATAAGCCCAACTTTTTTTTGGCTTACGCTATATAATTTTTTGGATTACATTATATGAAGGAGACCATATAGCATTTGCAACAAACATGAGGGTGCAGATATCTTTTCCAATTAGTGTTTTTGTTTTTTTAGGATAAATATCCAGAAGTGGAATTGCTGGATCACAGGGTTGTTCTATTTTTAATTTTTTGAGGAAACTCCATACTGTTTTCCATAGTGGCTGCACCAATTTACATTCCCACCAACAGTGCACAGGGTTCCCTTTTCTCCACATCCTCGCCAGCGTTTGTTATCTCTTGTCTTTTGATGATAGCCACTCTAACAGGCGTGAGGGGATACCGCATTGCGGTGTTGATTTGCATTTCCCTGATGATTAGTGATGTGGAGCCCCTTTTCATTTACCTGTTGGTTGTTGTGTGGAGTCTGTATGTTGCTGTGTGGAGTGCTGTGAATAAGGCACTCTGTCAAACTGTGGACTGTGGTTTTGACAGAAGCATTGTGAACAGGGAAGGCACATCCATATCTATTCCAGAGAGAACATAGAAAGTGGTCCAATGTCATCAACCAGCCTCCAGGCAAACGGCTGGTCCCCTGGGGAATGGCACCATGTTGGGAGTCCGGCGTTGGCCTCTGCTGTGGGCAGACTGGGCCGTCAGCCTGGCCGTGGCCAGGTCAGCCTTGGTGAGTGGAAGTCCAAGTTGCTGAGCCCACGCGTAACTCCTAACCCTACCGCATGACTTCGAGCTCCGTAGGCGAGGACGGGGTGGCTGGGGAGAGAAGCTGACTATTCTGTCACTCTCAGCCTATCGATAGTGATGCTGTCGGCCAGGACTGCCCAGGGCCCTGATGAATAAATGACAAGCAATAGGATACATTGGAGGATATGAGGAAGCCTTTTCGGTTAAAACTAATTCGGCCCGACCTTGTTTTTCCAAAAGGGCCTGACGTGGCCTGTTGAGCAGGCACTGTACATCTGCTTTAAACATTTACGATGTCCCCAAGACAAGAAGGATGCCCTTAAAGACAGGGATGCAGCTTCCCCGACACTGGCATTCCCATAAGGATAAGCATCTCTGCCTGGGAACTAAGGATTAATCGCCGACCCGCTGTGCTCACCTCGTGACCACTCACCTGCTGACCACTGACCTGCTGTGCCAGCTACACCTCTCATGACAGTAGTAAAAGGGACATTCCTGTCATGTGTGATGTATGCTCTTTGTTCCAAGACGGTATATAACCACTCTGTACACCCCACTTCTTTGGTGCCCTTCCTTCTTGGGGAAAGAAGGCCCGGGGGTATAGTCCTCAGACCTGGCTCATAATAAGCTCACCCCAACTTTGATGTATAGACTGATTATGGATTACTTGCATTGACAGCCCTCACCTGGGCCCATACTACTTGTGGCAGCCCCCACAGACATTTCCCCAACCGGAGCCAATGTTGTGGCTGGACCAGCCCTTGAGGTTCTTATTATGATTGCAAGACAGACCTCAGCAACGACCATCAGGGAATCTGAAAAAACAGGGTTTATTACTCACTAGTCCTGGAGGGTACACGGCACACCCGGGCCACACGGCGAGGTCACAGATAAAGAGAGAGTGTGGACCTGGGCTCTACCTCACTGGGGTCGAGGGTGGGGGCCTAGGGTTTCTTGGGTTCACTCTTTATTGGTGAGTTTAAAACGTAAGAACAGAAATTAAAGTGCAGGAAGGGAAAAGCGAGGTCACTCCAGCGGTCAGTTACCTCGGTCACGCAGGGCTTTCTAAAGAGGAACTTCCCGGGCGGGCAGCCGGCTCTTCTTCTGGCTGTGCAGCTGGCCATGGGTTTATCAGAGATGGATGTCCTTGAAACGGACGCCTCAGCAATCAAACGCCTAACACAGGCTCTAGCATCACAATCAAAAAAGCCAACTGTCAGGCGCTCGGACGCTGACTGGTGGGGAAGGAGTCGTCTCGTCCTCCTGAGTAGTGAGACCCTCCTCTGCTGAGGTGGCGCTGTGGTCAACGGTCCTATAAAACACGATATCTTTGTACTGTGTGCCCCTCAGGTGGTTGGTCCACATACTCTTCCTCAAACCTGCTTGTCACCAATCTTCCGATCTCTTCTTTCTAGCCCTTCACCACCCAGTCAAACCATTAGAGAGCGCCCAGGAAGAGGGTGCTGTGGACTGAATGCTTGTGCCCCCCAGATTCATATGCTGACCTCCTAACCCCCAGTGTGACGGTGTGAAGAGAGGGGCCGTTGGGGGGTGCTTAGCTCACGAGGGTGGAGCCCTCATGACGGGATTAGTGTCCCTATTAAAGAGACCCCAGAGCTCCCCTTGCCCCTGCCACCATGTGAGGACACGGCCGTCTATGAACCAGGAAGTGGGCCCTCATCACCCTCACCCGACACCGAATCTGCTGGTGCCTTGATCTTGGACTTCCTGGCCTCCAAAATTAGGAGAGAGAAATGTGAAGCCCCGCCCTCTGTGGCATTTTTGTTACAGCAGCCGGAGCTGACGGAGACCATGGAGACTTGTAACTCTAATGCCCCGTCCTTCCAGCAAAGAGGACAACCAGGCGCGCTGCTCACAGTCCTGCCGCCAGGGAACTGTCCTGCACCCCTGTCCTGGGGCTCAGGGGTGCAGCAGCCCGCGTCAGGGATGCCCACACGTTGCTCAGGACCACTGCAGACCAGAACTGCGTTTTCTCTTCCTCAGATAACTGTGTAGGGAACCCCCCAGGAGGGCATAGGTGTGCGTGGAGAGAAGGGAGGCCACCCAGCAGGAGCAGGAGCCACGGGACTCTGGCCCGCTCCCTCACGCAACTCACCTTGCCTTCAGGAGCTGTTCCAGCCCCATCTTGCAGAGACCACTTCCACTTGACGGCTTGGTGGCTTGGTAGGTCGGACAACTCCCACAATGGGCAGCTCAGGTTGCATGGTCCCCGGGTGGCCCCGTGGCAAGCCAGAAGCTATTTCTCAAAAGGAGATAGTCATCTGCAGAGGATCACATAGCTTTGCTCCAAAATCCTACAGGACTCTGCTGTGATTTATCTATAGGGGGCTGCCGAGGTCCACACACTGTCCCTATCTGCCAGACACCTCAGCACCAGTGCCTGCTGGGTCACACGTGGTAGAGCAGCTTGCACGGCGGGCCAGGCCTCAGTGTCAACCCCTGGTAAATGGCCACAGGTCCTTCTGGGAAGGCCAGAAAAGGAAAAGTTCATGTAGACATTTGGGGCATCGTAAAAGGATCCATCCTCAAGGGGACCCACTCTGTTCAAAGGGTGCTGGCTCTTCGGATGGGATCAAGTCTGAAGATTGTCTGAGAGCCTGGGAGTATTTCTTTTTGGTGATTCAAGTCAGACCTAGAGCCTTCTGCTTATACACGTGAAGACGGATTTCAGCAGACTGGCCAGCTCTCTCACCCTCAGGGAAACCTTGATAGGTTAAGCCGTAGCAAAGATCTCTGCGCAGCTAACCCTCTGTCCACTGCTGTGGCTCTACTGCCCCTTACGGAAGGCACGCCTGGGACAAAGGCAGCCCTTACTCACCATAGACAGGCGGGCAGAGCTCCCGCTCCAGCGCTCCAATTTCCCCAAGCCCTTGGACACCTTCCTCTATGGAATACCAGGGAATTCTTGCACCTCAGCTTCAGTCAGTGTAGCTCATATTTGGGTCAAGTTCCTTCCCCCAGGGAAGCAAACTGTTAGAGCACCCCCAGCCACTTGAAATAACACACAAGCCCCAGATCTTTGCTCAACGCACCCACATCAACAAATCCGCTTGACGCAACATTCTGTTCCTTACAATTTAACCCAACACCCTTAGGATCCATTTCCGTGCACACTCCCAGGCTTCTGTGATACAAATTGACAAGTCTGAACGATGCTTTCGGTATACATGGTACCTCCTCACGGCTCCTGCTCTGTACCCAGGCCCCTGGGGCCTGTCAGACGGGAGTCTAGTGACAGGTCTGGGAGAAGTTCAAGGTGGTGGGTGTGGGTCTGGAGGAGCATTAGCAGGGCTCTCTATGACCTCAGGACAGGTCTTTGCAGGTTCTCGACGCCGTGGGAAACCAAGCTGCTCCGACAGGGAGGAAGGGCTGCTTCTCTGAGCTGAGGATGCTTGGCAGAATTTGGGGGTGACTGGCACCCAGCTTCATCAGAACCTGCCCGTGTGTCACTCATTCCAATTCTTAGAGTCTCACCCCTTCCCGGTCCATACCCCGATTTAACATAAGAGACCTTGTGAATTAAACTGCATTGTACTCCATTCCTCTGCAGCACTGGACTCTGGGTTCAGTTTTCAAAAATCTCTCAACCCTGCAGCTACAAGAAGCAGAGTATCTTTCGAGGAGGAAGCTGTAGACACTGTCGGGTTCCCAACTTTGACCTTGTGCTGGGAATTTATCACCCTGAGCGCATCGTTTTCTTTCTCCAAATTCCCCCAAAGACTCGGAAGTCACCAAGCAGACCCCCAGTCCACGTACTCCTCATGGCCACTAGAACGTTCTAGGGCAGCAGCTCTCGGTCACCAGAACGCTTGCCTTCCGTGGGCACCCGATCCAGGAAACTCCCGGTGACCGTTTACATAACTGCTTTGCCAACGCATGTGACGGGTGACGAGGCTCCTGTTTACCGCCGGCGACGGGCCCATTGATGCCTTTAAACCTGGTCAGATGAGAAAACCAATTCCAGATCTCTAGGCCAAGTTTCTGTTCCCTGAACCACTTCAGGGGCCAAAAATTGCATCCGACAGCCTTGGGACGGGGAGGCAGAGCCACCCCGGGTGCCACGGGGAGTTACTGCAGAAGTCAGGCCTTGCGTCGTTGTGGGAGGAGCCAGGGAAGGGAAGGTCCAGACGGGGAGGGGAGGATCCCAAGAGGAGCCGCTGACCCACCTCCTGAGGCAGGACGCACGTGGACAGGTCAGGGCCGCTGGGGAGCCCCCGGAGCCAGACACATCCAGACACCGACGGGGAGCACATCAGAGGCGTTGGAGGGGACGTCTGCGAGAAGGGGTGGCCTCGGGGGCGCCTGGCGCTGCTGGTGGTCAGCAGGCCAGCAGGGAGGAAGATGAGTGTGTATGAAGAGGAAAAGACCGGAAACAAGCTGGAGTGTACCGGGCACTTCTGGAACTCTACCGTTTTGTCTGACCCGAGAGAATCCAGAAAGTAATGCTGCTGCTTCCTTCTGCCTCCCAAGTCCCACAGATTGTCCGCCTTTGGCCAGTTCTAATTCAGACTACATGGGGAAGGAGTTCTGTTCACAGAGTTCACGCAGGACAATTGGCAGGACCCCGGCATAGGATTCTGCAGGAGCCGCTCCACGGCCTCTCGCTCCCAAAGCTGCTGCTGAGAACGTAAAGACGTTCGTCATCCTGACCCGTCGTGTGTAGCTGTCTCCCTGCCCTGGGTTTGTTTCTTGGTCCCTAGCATTCGGGAGGGTCAAGGTAACGTGTTCTGCTCTTGGTCCATTTTCATCAGCGTCTCTGGGCACCCAGTGGTCTTGGCAGAGTAGAAAATTTTTTCATTTTTTCGTGGGTAGTTTCTTCCCTCTGCTTCCCCGTTCTCTCCCTGCAGAACGTCGATGTCTGGTTGCTCGCCTCCTGGACTTCTCTCTGGTTTCCCAACATTTTCTCTCCTATTTTCTACCTCCGTGTCTCTTTCACTCTTCTTTCTACAAGATTGGATCATATCTCGTGTCCAGCTCTTCTACTGAGTTTTTCATTTCTGCTGTAATAGTTTCATGTTCTAAGAACTCGTTCAGTTCTCGGAACGTCCCTGTCTTACGGCACCTTGTTTTACATAAGGATCTCTTATTCCCCTGAGCGTATCACTGAAAAGCAAAACGTCCATTTCCCGTAAAACACCTGGCTTGTGACCACGCCCTTCTGCTCCCAGCCAGGTGTCCAGTTACAGAACGAAAGCCGTGTCCACATGAAGACTGTACAAGAACGTTCACAGCAGCTTTGTTTGCAATCGCCCAAAACCGTCAACAACGGAGTGTCCATCAGCAGGAGGATGGGTAAACCAGGTATGCTCTATCTGAACTGGGGAATCTATTCAACCTTGAAAGGAGCAAACCACTGACACGTGTGACGTCGGGGTTGACTCAGAGCGTTACGCTGAGTGAGAGACGCCCGACGCAAAAGTGTAGATGCTGTGCATCCACTTATGTGAACTTGCAGAACAGACAGAACTTTCTGCCAGTGACAGAAATCAGAGCAGTGTTTGCCTGGGTGGCAGGGGCGGGTGCCAGGAATGGGGATTACCTGTGCCACGGGCTGGAGATAGGCTGTCCAGGAGGATGGGGATGTCTGACACCTGGAGACAGGGGTGTGTTACGTGGTGTCTACATGTGTCAAAACTCGTCAAACTGCGCCCTCGAGATCCGTGAGCTTCACTCAACATAAATGTTGTTGAAAAAAAAAGAGAAAGCTGATGAGAAGCGCTGAGCCCTTGGGTAGCGTGTGCCAATGGTGGTCTTCATGGCCGGGCCAGTTCCTGGGGGGCCGTCCAGGGCCAGAGTGTTGGTCTTTCCACTTGGAAAGGTCGGGTTCCCTGAAATGACCTCTGACCTCCTCCTGCCAGGGATGAGGCCTGGCTGCCAGCTCTCCAGCAGCTGTGAAGGGGACGGGGACAAGGGACCTTAGTACTCCGTATGTCCCCTGCTTTCCACGTGGTCCCCTGTCCTCAAGGGGTGCCCCTGAGTTACCCCCAGTCCAGAGCCCCCTGCTTTACCCTCACTGCAGTCTGAATGCCTGTGTCCCCCCAAAACCCGTATGCTGAAATCCTAACCCCTGATGTGGTGGTATTAGGAGGCGGGGCCTTTGGGAGCCACTTAGGTCCTGAGGGTGGCGCCCGCCTGAATGGCATTAGTGCCCTTAAAAGAGACCCCAGAGAGCGCCCGGGCCCTTCCGCCACATGAGGACACAGCGAGAGGACGGCCATGAAGCGGGAAGGGGGCCCTCACCAGAAAATGACTGTGCCGGCCCCTTGATCCTGGACTTCCAGCCTGGCAGAAATAAACGTCTGTGGTTTATAAGCCGCCCAGGCTGGGTACTGAGCGGACTAAGACAGCACTCTCTCAAACACCAACCTCAGGCTTTCTCCGGGCTCAGGAAGGGGCGGTCGCCCAGCCGCGTGAGCAGTGGAGGGACACCGATGGCTCTTGTTTCAGATAATCCTCCTTTGCTCCCCCTTCCAGGGTATTTAGTGTCACCAGTGTCTGAGCCGTTCGTTGCTTCTCAGCCTTCCGCACTGCCAGCTGAGTTTCCACTCTCTCAGACCTGCCTAGTGGGCTACCGCCCATCCACCAGATTTCCAGCTTCCAAACGCAGCTTTGGTCTCCTCTCCTTTCCTCTTTGTAAGTGAGAGTGATGCCTTAGAGTGATCTTCACCCCAATTTTAGCGAGGTTTCAAGAAGAGGCAAATGTACCTGTATGTGTCTATGCCACTCCTTCTTTCCCAGGAGGCCCAGCCTTTTCTTTGTTCTACCACTGGTGATACAGCTTCTGTACTCATGATCACAACATGGCTGCTCCTGCTCTGGGCATCAAATCCGCATTCCAGGGGGGAAGAAGAAGGGTTTGTGATGGCTGAGACCATCCCCTCTGATGGGAGAGCAAGCCATCAGACTTCCTCTCACATCACGTGGCCACTCCTAGCTGCAAGGGAGCGTGGTAACATCCATTTTTAGGTGGGCACATTGCCTCTTCAACAAAACAGGCTCTGTTAAAGGTGGAGAATGGCCGTGTGCCCGTTCCTGAGTCAATCCCTGAACCGGGGGAATGGAGCCCGGGTTCCATGCCCACTCCCCTAACAGCAGAGGGGCGCGGGGCTGGCACAGCGTCACATGGGGGACAGCTGACTCCCCAGAGGAACGTGGTGCTGGCCCCGAAGCCGGGGTAGCACTGCTGCGCGGGCAGAGTCGTGTGTGAATCGGTGTCCAGCCCATAGTGGGCGCTCACGGCTCATCCATCCCCTCTCTCCCCACTCCCCATCCTGTCTCTCACTCCGTGCTGACCCCGCCCGGGCCGGGGTGGGGCTGAGAGGGGAGGGCCCGCACTTTGCTGAGCCCCACGGAGAGGTGACCCTGGACTTCCGGGCCGATGCTCTCGCCCATGTGAAGGAGGCACCGGTTCCTGAGTGTCGACGAGATCCTAACACCAGCCAGGCCCGACGCCGGCCTGATGGGAGACGCTCAAGACAGCAGCTCATTCCAGAACCTCATCAGGGGAGAAGGGCCAACGAGTGCAGGTTTGCAGGGGCTGATGGGTGGGGGAGGGGATGAGGAGAGGGTCTGGACTGCAAGGCCTGAGCCCTGGGGACAGCTGTGGCCTGCCATGTGCCACCACCCACAAGAATGCCACCGGCCCCCGTGGCTGGCCCCAGGCCCTGCTGGGCCCGCCCCTTCCACCCCCTCTCCTCCCCACATGGCGAGGTGTCTGCTCCCTGGAGTTTGGCCTGCCCGGGGAAGGAGGAGGAAGTGGCCGTGTCCCCTGAGAGCCCACTACATGCCCGGGCCCGACGCTCCCCATGCCTCACGCCTTGGAAACTTTGCCACCGCCCTGCACATTTTAGATGAGAAATTGGTGTCCCTGTCATTTTGTGATGCCCCTCCACTGGGCAGGGCAGCCCAGAGGCTGGGCCCCCGGCTCTGGAGCCAGCCCGCCTGGGTTCAAATCCCGCATCTGCCCTGTCCTGGCTGCCGACCCCTGGCAAGCACATGCCCCCTCTGGGCCTCAGTGTCCTCACTGTAAAATGGGGCACTGACGGTACCCACCCCGTGGGGTTCTTGTGAGGATAGAGGGAAGTGATGCCCCTCGAGAGCCTGGACCAGCGCCTGGCGCGGGGAGGGCTGTGTCAGGGTCGGGGCTACCGTTACCATGGACACTGCGGGTCCCACAGCGGCGGGTGTGGGGCCAGGTTTGGGTCCAGGCCTTTCCGCGCCCAGTCTGGGCACTTTTCCGTGGCCCAACAGCAGGGTCTGCAGTTGCAGGCGATCCTGGCAGCAGGACACGAGGAGCACTGGGGGGTCTGCAGGCTTGGCTTCCAGCCCCGGAGCCCCCGGTCCAGGGACCACCACCTTGAGTGTTGCCAGGCTCAGGACCCCGATCCCGCGCCCGGCCACGGTGGGAAGCCCCGCCCCCCAGGGTCAGGGGTCTGCACGCTAGCAAAGAGCAAAGGCCGTCGCAGGATGCAGTCGTCCCAGGGAGGGGACATGTGGCCTCGCTGGGAAACTCACTGATGGCCCCACATCAGCGCTGGGCACATCTGAGGACCCCACAAAGGCAGCATCGCTGAGCATGTGCCCAGCTGGGCCCACGGCACCTAGGCTCACCCTGGGGCCTGGCTTGAGGTGGGCACTTAGGGGCCCTCAGTGAGTTTCCTCTCTCCTGCCCCAGTGCCTGCAGCCCCGGTGTGGGTACCCGGCCTGGCACTCGGCGGTGCTCAGTGAGTTCCCCAACCATCGATGCCAGCCACAAACAGGACAGGACTCGGGCTTCCCGCCCACGCCCCGCCCTCGCCACGGCCTCCGAGGAGAGTCACACCGCCCCCTCCTTAGAGATGAGACCTAGGCCTGGAGAGGCCGCCCAGCCCTGGCCAGTTAGGGGGAGCCAGGTCCTGAACCAGGTCTGTGCCCACGGCCCCCGCCCCCCAGAACCCAGCACCTGGGGCCACACATGGGGAAGCACTTCAATTTTGAGGCTTTCTCTGTCAGTTTCCATCATGCATGATGGAAGAACACGTTTCTGGGGGAGACATGAATGCTCAGAGAAGCCCAGCAGCCTGCTGGGGGTCACACAGCAGTGAGTGCCAGGCCAGGCTGGCCCCTAGGCTTCTACCCTGACTGCCGCCCAAGGGGCAGGCGTGTGAGCTCCTGGTCCCGTCCACCAGGGACTGACCACAACACAACTGCAGAGGTGCCTTTCCTGACGTAGAGCGTGTGCTTGTCACTGTGCACAGCTGAGTCACAGTGCAGCTGTGACAGCCTGTGCCGGCCTCAGCGGGGAGCCCCAGAGAGGGGCGTGGCAGTGCTCACCCAGGAGACAGTCACTCTCAGGGAGCAGGACGCGGGGAGCAGACAGCGGTCCTGCAGCAAAGGCCACAGGGTTGGCGAGAAGATGCCAGCGTGGGCTGAGTCACCCAGGAGGGCTGCCTGCAGCTAGTGTCCCGGCTCGGCCTGGAAGAAATTCCCCTCAAGAGGTCGGCGGTCAGAAATGAGGGGGAGAACCTTTGGGTGCGGATAATGTTCCAGTGGGAAGGGACAGAGTGACAAGCAGCGGGGAGGCTGCCAGGACGCTTGGGCTGATCCCCAGACCTGGGCAGAGTGTGAAGGCAGAGCAGGGGTGACAAAGGGTGTTGAGCAGGCCTCAGAGGTGTGGCCTGCTGAACAATGGCCCCCAAAGATACCCACGTCCTCATCCCCGGAACCTGTGGACCTGTCGCTTTGCAGGGTCAACTCTGGAGCCGCTGCAGACGACTGTCCCCAGGCTAGCTGACAGAAGGAAGCAGGACAGATGTACCACAGGGCGTCAGGCAGCCCGCGCATTTCGGGGAGCCCACCTGGGGTATCACACGTGGCCGGAAGAGACACTCACCCTCCCCGCCTGGGGGCTTCAGTCTGAGTCCCCTGCTGCCACACTCTCCCCCGAGGCCCACGACACCAGGGCCTGGTCACAAAGTGACTTCTTATCAGTGAAGTCAGGAGGTCCCCGCAGGCAGCTCTTTAAGGCCCCGCCTCCACACAGGGACCGGGAGGAGCAGGGCTCGGCCAATGGGAGCCGTGCTTATTGATCCAGCCTGGTTTTAAAAAGTTGGTGTAATTTATGCGCGACATATGTCGCGTGTGTTACGCATTTTATACGTAATTTGTGTTTGTGTATGTAACGCTGTGTGGGTGGAGGGCTGGTTCCTGGAGGTTCCTGGGCGAGGTTTCCGGCGTCTGCCGCCAGCGCGCCCGCCGTGCACGGAAGGCCACGCTGCAGGGTTGAGGGTCACGGCCGGATCACACACTGTCCCCGCCACTAGGACGTCCCCCTATGCGGCCAGTGGGCGCTTGGGAAGTGGGCCTGGTCGCCTTCCAGTGATATCAGGGAACAGACTCATTATCCTGACAGCTGGAAAATACAGGCACGAATCCAGCACCTCCCCCGTCTTTCTCACGGGGGTACCGCCTGGTAACCAAATACTGGACGAGGGGCAGTCTCTCCACATAAAACTATAACAAATGGCGTGATGGAGCCAGACTGTCGCCGCTCTGCAACCCCCAGTGAACCAACACCCTGAGCGGCAACAGCTGCCAACATAGAAGACAGGGGACGACCAGCCATCACGCCTCCTGACGGAGGACGGATCACAGTCCTAGCGAGCGGGAACCGCGGACACAGGACACGCTGGACGGCCCCAGGAGGACGCAGCCGGCAAACTGCCCACTGGCGCCAAGTCCACGGTCGAGCAGCCCCCGTTCTTCAGCAGCCACGTGGAGGAAAGTAGAGGGATGGAGCGGCCTGTGAATCAAGAGAATTGAAGGACATAGAAACTTTCAAAGGATGACGGCTTCTGCTTGGATGATAAAACCACAAGCAACGCAAGTAATTGCTCGCTGTGGAAGTCGGAACAGAGGTTGCCTAGGGACACACAGCAAAGCTGTTCATTCAATCATTCATTCAACAAATTTGTATCACACGCCTGCTATTTGCCAAGGAGCATAGAAGACAGAAAAACCCTGTTCTCGTGGAGCTTACAGTCATTAAACAAGGCAACACAAAAACAATTATAAAACTGCAACTGAGACATGTGCTATGAAAGAGAGTTATTCGGGGCTGTGAGAGCCCAGCTGGCAGAGACTGCTAGAGGCCTGCCCAACATCCCTTCTTCCCTCTTCCTTAGTAACTGACTCTGCCTGCACTGGGGGTCATAATGAACCCAGCTTAAAGACTATATGTCCCAGCCTTCCTTGCAGCCAGTGGCCAATGGAAGTTGTTGGTTGTGACTTCTAGGAGATGTTGTTAAAGTTGCCACTTTTGTCCCTTTCCCTTCTCTTTCTTCCTGCTTGGCACACAGATGAGATGACTGGAGCTCCAGCAGCCATGTTGTGATCATGAGGCACCCTTGAGGCTAGAAGCCACAGGGAAGAAAGACAGAAGGAGCCTGCGTCCATGTTGACTCTGTGGACTCACCATTCCAGCCCTAGATTGCTGGCCCCCAGGCTTCTTTTATGGGAGACTATAAACCCCTAATTTTCTTGGACCCCTGTAGCTGAGTCTCTGCTCCCAGCAGCTTAACTCAGTTCCTACCGATGCAGCTACAGGAGAAGGATTTGACCCTGCGGGGGATCAGAGAAGGCCTTCCTGAGAAAGTGAGTTTTGAGCTGAGATGTAACTAGTAAGTGAGAGTTAATAAGGCAGAGGAAAGAGGGAAAGGCACTCCCAGAAGAGGAGCAGCATCTTCAAAGGCTGTAGATGGAAGCGACAGCCCCATGCAGGTGTGGAAGCGAAGGCAGCCAGTGTGGCTGGAACGTGGCACGAGGGGCAGAGAAGTGAGAGAAACCCCAGGAAGGAGGATGGGGCCGAGGACCAACGGGGGGTTCTGGACCCCGGGCCTGACGCCGTCTCCTTGCAATGCTCCTTTTTCCCTGTCTCTGGAGACTTGACGGCCACAGCAACCCGGCCCACCGGGAGCCGTCTTCTGCCCGGAGCGAGGGGCCCAAGTCGTTCCCGGGGGTCCCTGCGGAGCCAGGCTGTGTGAACGGATCAGGGCTGGCGTGCTGACGGCAACCCTCTCAGGCCCGACCGGCTTCTCCCTCCTGCGCTGGGCGGGGGCTGCTTCTCCCGGCAGTCCTCCCCGTCCCCGTGCCTCAGCGTCCCCTCCACGGAGCCCTGGGCGGGACAGCCTGTGGGTTTCCCGTTTGACCTTCGCCCCCTGAGGGAGGCAGCTGAGAGCACCGAGGCTCAGAGAGGCAGAGCGGTCTGCCTCCGGCCACACAGCAGTAAATACACTGCAGGGCTGGAGCCTGGCCCACCGCCTCCTCCCGCTGCCCGGAGGGTGTGCGGGCTCGGGGGCGCTGAATCAGGCCAGGCCAAGGCCACAGCCGCCTGCTGGGGCGTCCTAGAGGGGACAGACCCCGAGGGGTCGGGCTGAGGAAGACAGGAGCCCTGCTCCGAGGTGACAAACGTCTTGGTGACGCGTGACGACCACCCTCGTCCTCCTCCACTTGTTCCTCCTTGTGGGGTCTTTGGACAGAGCAGTCACTCCCCAGTGACAGCCGCAGCCCCTCGTGTCCCTGCACCCGGCAGTCTCGGCTGGCGCCTGGGCACAGGGGCAGAATCCAGCCACACGACCCGGTGTCCGGCGCTGGGCTCCGGGAAGGCGGCGCCTTGTTGCTGAGACCCGGGCGCCACGGGCTTTTCCGGCGCCGGGGTGCGGGGAGGGCGGCGGGGGGAAGATGACACCCCGGACGGGCCTCCGACACAATGACTCCCGCTGGGGGGCGGAAGTCGCGTGTGCAGGCTCCGCGCCTCCCGGCGGTGCTCTCACGGGCTGGGACCTCTGGGCGCCGCCCTGACGCCGCTCATCCCCTCGTGCGCCAGCCCGGCCCGGACGACAGGGACGGTTTCCCGCCCCGACTCAGGCGAAGCGTGTGGTGGACGCCCGGGGCGGGGGGGGCAGCGGCTGGAGGCCGCGCGGACGGCGGGCTCGCGGCTCCCTGGCTGAGGGGTCGGGACGCGTCTACGCGGCCCACCCTCTGGGGCCGGGCTGGGCACCGCCCGCCTCGGGTGGGTCCTCGCATCCGGTTGGAGTCGCTTCCCAGATTTTGCAGAAGCGGAAGCTGACGTTCAGAGAGGCCCCCTGACTTTTGCGGGCCACACGGTTTAGTCGAGTCTGGTGCCCAGACCCTCCACCTCACCCGACCTCCAGGCACGCTTAGTCAGTCCGCAAACACTCGCCGAGCACTTACCCAGCACAGGCGCGTTCTAGGTGGTGAGCCCCCAGCAGCGAACAGAGCAGAGAAGACCACCTTCTCGCGGAGCCGACTGTCTGCTGGGGGACACGGACAACGGGGGGAGGAGGAGGAGGGGACGAGGAGGAGGAGGGGAGGAGGAGGGAAAGCGCGGGAGGGGGGGGGAGGGGGGGGGGGGGGGGGAGGAGAAGGAACTGAAGAGTGAGTGTGTTGTTCCGGGCTAAGGAGAGACAGGAACAGGACAGTGGTCAGTGAGGCCAGAGGATGAGAGGCCGCTTGAGATGGGCCGACCAGGGACGGCCTGCCTTACGAGGAGAGGACATCTGGGAGGATGCCCGAGTGAGGAGGAGCCAGCACGAGAAGATCCAGGGCAGTGGCATTCTAGGCAGAGGAAAGAGCAAGTGCAAAGGCCCTGAGGCAGGGGTGAGCTTGGTGTGCCGGCTTGGTGTGGCTGGAGCAGAGTGGAGGGAGAGATCCAGTTCCCTGCCCCGGGGAGAGGGAGGCCGTGGGTGGGATCGGCCTGTGAGGTGGGTCCTGCGTGGCCAGGTCTGCCGGAGGAACAGCTCCTGGCTGGTTTTGCAGGCCCCCAAAGCCTTGGTGGCAGGTCCATCTGGGACGGGGCAGGGCTGTGGCCAAGCCCCAAGCAGAAGCACGGTGGACGGTCAGCGGGGACAGACCACGAGGCAGCCAGGTGCCCGTGTGGCCAGCGGAGGTCTGTCAGAAAGGGGTGCAATATTTGGGGGATCCCCTTTCACCCCTGTAAGAGGAACCACCCTGCTGGGGTGCAGTCCAGGCCCTCAGAGACCCACAGGCACCAGCCCCAAGAGGGAAGATGGGCCCGAGCTGCAATGGTGAGGTTGCCCAGCACTGAGGCCGTGTTCCCTGGAGACACACAGGGACTGGAGGGGGCTGACCAGGGCGTCTCGGAGGGGAGATGGTCCTCGCAGAGGCCGGGGAGAGGGGGTACTCACCCGGCACCAGAGTGTCATCGCAGAGTTAACAGCACAGGTGGTGGAGCCACTCGACCTGGGCTGAGAGCCCACTCCCCGTGGACCGGCTGTGTGACCTTGGGCAAGTCACTGGCCCTCTCTGTGCCTTCGTGTTCTCACCTGTGAAACGGAGAGGAAATCTCTGACTCTCAGATTTCTTGTGAGGCACTGACGACCTGAGACATGAGAGGTCCCGGCCCTGTGCCTGTCCCCGAGGCCTCAGTAAATGAGGCCACTGTCATTAGCCACAGAACCAGTGGTGCAGCCAGCAAATGGGCGTGGGTGGTAGTGGGCGTCGGCATTTCTCTGGTGGATCCTGAAAGATTTCAGGCAGGTTGAAGAGAAGATCCCAGAGGGACGCTTCGCGGAGGCAGACTTCAGCTCAGACGGGACAGAGGGACCCCACGAGGGATGCACTGCCTGAGGGAGTGAGCTCCCCGTCACATGAGGATGCGAGCCAGGCCCCTGCATTAGCCAAGTCCAGACACCCAGGCTCGGGCCTGGGAACGTCCTCCAGCCCTCCTGCCCTAGGGCAGACGGCCCTCCCCAGACCCTGCAGACCGCCTGGGCCTGGGGGTTCAGGAGAAATGAAGGTGGTTCCCACACGGCTAAGAGGACGCGGTTGTTCCTCCAGGTCTGGAGGCCCAGGGAGCGCAGAAGCTTCGGAGGGCTGCTCACTGCAGCTGGGAGCACCCAGGCGCCGCCAGCCCGACCGCGCAGGTGCAGGCCTCAGGGTCAGCGGCCGGGGTCGGGCAGCCTCCAGGTCTGTCCAGGCGCAGGGCGTGCGCCCCTCACCCAGGGGCCTCTTCCAGGGCGTCTGCTGGGCCCCCACTGGCTGCCGCCTCCCCCGGCCCCTCTGTCTTCGGGAGGTCCCTGTCCTGCCCCCGCGTGGCTAGTGTCCAGTAGGCTGAGCCTGGACTCGGCTGGGGCCCACTCTGCAAGTCCAAGGGCCCCTGCTCCCGGCTCCCTCCTCAGCAGCTCAAACCCCCACAGAAGCTGCCGTCTACACCTTCCCTCCACTGCTGTCTACGTCTTCCCTCTGACATTGTCCAATTCTTTTGGACCCCTCACCCGCCAGGTTGGGGAAATGACACTGCCCCCTGCAGTGGCTCTCTGCAGGCCCGGGGTCACCCACCCCTGCATCTACAGACAGGCTCCCAGGGGCCTAGTCACACAGCTGGGGGAAGCTTCCGGAACTCAGCCTGCAGCCTCAGGAGCACTGGGCGGGGCCGGAGCAGGGAGCTCTCCTGGCACCACCGCGGCCTTGCGGGCACTCTGGGCACGTTGCTGTCCCTCTCGGGGCCTCGGTTTCCTCGTCCGTAGGATGCGGGGTGGAAGGAATGACCGGGGCCCTCCCATCTCCAGTCTCAGCGTTGCTGAGTGATCGGCCGACCCTCCTCTAGCCCCAGGTCAAACTTCAGGGAGCAGATGAGGCCTTAACTGAGGTTTTCACACACCCACTTGCCTGCAAAGGGGGTGGGGGGTGAGGGGGGGTCTTCAGGTTTGGGGCCTGAATCAGTGAAGAAATGAAGAAGCAAATTCTTCCCCAGGGCCCTCACTCCCCGCCCCTCCCTGATGCTGGAGCCCCTCAGGCTCCCTGAAGTCTGCAGCCCCAGGACCCTGGTCTCCCTCCGTCCCTTCCTGATCTCGCTGGGCCTCGCCCTGTCTCTCCGTCCCTCTGGGAGATGGATCACAGCAGACGACTCCCCACTTCCGTTACCCAGAAGCCCCATCTAATGGCCCATGACACTGTCAGGGCCACCCGGTCCCCTGACAACTTCCTGCTGCATCTCATTTGCATAGTGTCTGCAGCACTGCATGATGGGCAATTCCGGCTCAGGGGCGGAGGAAGATACTAGACAGTCCTGTCCTAACATGGGCCGAGTCCCCATCCCCTCAGACATCTCAGACCCCCTCACTGGAGCCCCCCCAATCCCTCCTCAACACTGCAGCCCAAGTATCAGCTAAAACACAACCTGACCGTGTCCCCCGGCCACCTGGCACTCTCCAGGGGCTCCCCATTGCCATGGGCAGCTCTCTCTCCCTACTTCACCAGTCAGATTAGGTCTAGCTACATAACAGGAAAACCTGAGACAAGAGAAGCTTAAACAAGACAGAAGCTCGTTCCTCATCCTTGAAAGCTCGGAGGTAGGACATCCAGAACCAGCGGGATGGCTGGGCTCACGGAAACACTAGCATTTGTATTTCTGCTCCACCATCCTCAACACGTGGCTTCCGTCCCCAAGGTCACCTCTTAATCCAAGATGGCTGCTGGAGCTCCAGCGATCGCATTCTCATTGCAGACTAGAAGGAAGAGGAAAAGCAGACAGATAACAAGGCCCCTCTTCCAGCTGAGCCAGTTCCCTTTAAGCATCAAAAGTCTCAACAGTATTTCTGCTTATATCTTATTAGCTAAACATCATGCTGAGGGCACAGCTATCTGCAGGGGGCCTGGCAAAGTAGTGCTTTATTCCCAGAGGTAATGTGTCCCTCCAAAGCTTCGGTCCTATGTGGTCCCTGGAGAATGGAAGAGTGGGTGCTGGGGGAACATCTGGCAGCCTCCGGCACATGAGCCTTCAGAGCTCCGTTCCTGCCCCACCTCCTCCAGGAAGCCCCCCACAACCTCTTCCCCTTGCCACCCTGTGGTCTTGGTCAAGGCCCCTCAGGGCTCTCACAGCCCCCATGAGTCCCTGACACACTCCCCAGGGCAGTGGACCCACCGCACTTTCATTCAACCACCACTCACGGCTCCCACGGGCGCCTGGCCACGGGTGGTGACAAGAGTGAGTCAGGCAGGTTCCTGTCCTCGAATCGTTCGACCTCAGGGTCTGCTGCTGGGGAAAACAGACTAGCCCGCGGTGCCTCCAGCCAGGCAGTGGGCTGGCTGAGAGCCTCGCCAGGGAAGCCCACGGTCTGGATCCTCCCAGGGCCTGTGGCTCACCTACCCGACATGGACAGGCCTTCAGCAGCCGAGCACCCCCAACTGCACTAACCACAGAGCCACTCTGTGTGTGTAAACCCAAGTGAAGAATCACAGAACCCACCCCAGAATAGCTGCTGTCACATGGAAAACCGGTAGGGACTTCTAAAGAGAGGAAGGGGTGGGCGGCTGTGTACAGCTCTGCAGGTTGTGCTCTGCACAACATATCATTCACCTAGACCCATTTTTCCCACGAGGAAATAAGGCTCAGACAAGTAAAGTGACTTCTTCAAAGTCCCACACTTGGGAAGTGGCCCAGGGTTTGAAACCTGATCTAACGTCGGTCCCAAGTGCCCCTCTGCAAACCCCTCCCCACTCTAGCACACTGCTCACACGAGGCTCTGAGCAGGAGAGGGGAGCCCACGTGAAACGCACTGGTTCCCAAACCCTGGCACACACATCAGAATCCCCTAGAGGATTGTGGTCCCACCCCCACAGCTTCTGATTCAGTAGGGCTGGGGTGGGCCCTGAAATGTGCATTTCTAGCAAGTTCCTAGCTGGTGCTTGCTGGCCCAGGAACCCCACTTTGAGAACCATTGGGGTGACGGGAAAAGGCAGTGCTGGTCTGGCAGGCAGGGTGTGGAGAGTGGGGTTTCCTATTGTTGTGTATAAAACACAGGTGGACAGCACTTTACAGTTTGCAAGATCGTGTCACATCTCATCTCCCCTCTCAATAGCCCTGCTACCCTGACCTCATCTCAGGTTTGCCCAGGGACGGTTGATGACCTGTCCAGGGTCCCCGGCTCGCTGGGTAAGTAGCGAGGATAGATGGGACCCAGACCTTGCACGTTTCCCCACTCCTCTCAGCCCCTCTCTTCATTCGGTCCACACATCTGCTCTCCCGGGAGGATTAGCCTCTTTCCTGAGCACCTACCCCGTGCCACGCGCTCGCTGCCACATCACACACATTGTCCCCCATGACCTGTGTCCCACTGCCCATGGGGGTTACGTTGTCCCCTTTCACGGAAGAGGAGGCTGAGGTTGGCCAGCCCCCTGCTCCACGGGAGCCGGAGTCGGGATCCAAATCCACATCATCTGGCTCCAGGCACCGGCCTCTCCCAGCCACTGAGCGCCGTCCACACGGGCGCACGAGAGCAGCGCCGCTCACAGCGGCCGTCGGTCCGGCGGGGTGGCAGGAGGGACCCCAGGGTCGGGGGCTCCTGTGGCCTCGCGCTGATTTGGCCACGGCTCGGGCCCCAGCCTTCCACGGCCAGAAGGCTCTGATCCCAGAGCTTTTCAGACAGACTCGCCCACCGCCTATTTCCCCATTTTGAGCTCACTTTTCTTGAGAACTCAGGTCAATAATGCCCAGACAGCAAATGACTTCTGACCCCAGAAAGCAGTCATTTCGGACGGCCTCTGGGGAGCAGGGGAGACTTTCTCCGCCTGGACGAGTCATTCCGGGAAACACCGGAGCAGAGCTGCGCTCAGCGCCGACGCCAGTGCGCCCCGGGACTCAGACCCTGTCACCCTCACTCCCTCTGCCCCCTCCCTCCCCTCCACCTCACCCCGGGACCTGACCCCACCGTCAGCAAGATCCCCAGACCCTCAGACTCCAGGAGAACATCGCCTCCACCTCCTGACTGCACCCAAGCCGGGTCTGTCCCCCGAGGACCCCGCTCTCGGTGGGTCCCCTCTCAGGGGCGGTCCCCTCTCCCACACCCACCCCACTGACCACCAAGCCTCCTTGTTCCTCACTGCTGCTCCAGGCCATTCTCCCTCCCTTCTCCCTAAGTGCCCTCCCCGTCTCAGGGTCTCAGGCCGTCAGATTGGGTCACCTGCCGCCCTCCTTGCTGCAGTCACCGCCCACCAGGTCACACTCTGCAGCTCCCGGAAGATTTTAGCTCCTGGATCGCTGCCATTCCTGACACAATTCCAAGTGATCAAGATACCCACAGACTTGACCCTCTGGCAGCCCGGCCTCTGGGATCCAGGGCCCTCTCTCCTCCCATGACCTTTCTCCCACCTGACCTCAGCCACTCACTCCCGGGGCAGGAGTGACTTCAGATCCCTAACAACCAGTGTGGCACAGGAGGTGACCTATCAGATGGCAGGGCTCAACCTGACATCCCCATCACCTAAGCCCACCACCTCACACCGCCCCGGCTCGTCCTTTAGTGCCCCACGCCCACCACCCTGCATTCTGAACACCTGGAGCAAAGCAGATCTTGAAAACAGCAAGGGGGGTGGGGTTCTGAGCTCCGTCCCTGTGGCCCTGACCACAGAGGAGTGGACACGGCTGTGGGGCCCCAAGAACGGGGCAGTGCACAGCGGGGCTGAGGCTCGTCGAGGGACATGAAGGCTCCAGAGTTGCAAACCGCACCGTGAGGGCGCCCCCTACCGGAGGGTCTTCTGTAGATGGGTGAGCTCCAGTGTAGACATTCAGCACCATCTCAGGGGAGAAAACAGCGGGTTTTCCAACCAGGACGGCATCACCTCTGCCCGCCCGAGGGCAGGGGCTGCACGCAGACAGCCACGGGGAACCAAACCCAGAGGAGAGAGGGGAGGGGCTGGTCACAGGGGCACCCCACAGTCACCCCTAGAGAGCGTGTATCGTCTTGCAAACACTGTGATGCGATTTTCAAAGAAAAACAGAGGAGAAAAATAAAAAAAGAAACTGGAAACAAATGTGCCGGTGCACCAGAACCAACAGGCTGTCAGGACGGGGTCGCACATGTGTGAGAAGGACGAAGGGACGCCATGGCAACCGCGCAAACACGGGCCTCCAAGGGAGAATGGGGGACTGGCGTGTGCGGGAGAGAGGCCCGCAGCCAACCCACACGACGTCGGCCAGAAACGGGAGGGAGGTCCTCCCCCTGCTCCACACTGCGTGCAGCATAGCTGACCGAGAATGTGAAGGCCCCAAGACCGAAACCCACAAGAAGGTCATAAGACAACAGAATGAGGTGAAACGGGAGATTCCAGACCTGAGCAAAGAAATTAGAGCAAAACGTGCCTGTGAGCCTCACAGATGAGCAGCAGCAAAGAGCCCACCTCCTTCCCGACTCAGCGCACGTGTCCCTCCTCACCAAGGTCCTCCTGACCCCACGCCTCCGCCTCATTTCCCTCACAGCCCTCATCCACCTCTCCAACACCCCAGGATGTATTTATGTAGCTAATCATCTCTCTCCCCCCCACAATTTCCAAGAGACTTTTACCTGCTGACAATAGTAAGCAATCGAGAAATACGTGGTGAATGAATGAATGAGCAGAAGAGTCACCGATGACAGTGGAATTAATGACGGAAAGGAAAACTTCGAGATGATCTCAGGGGTTGCAGTTGACAAAGAGACAAGAGAGAATTAGGGAAAAGTTTATGGACGTAGAAAACAATATAACACCAGGATAATTGGAGCCCCTGATTCACAGCCGTAATAAGTGCTACAAATCACATTGTGAAAACGATGTGAGCGAGAGCCCTTGAAATGGAGAAATAATTGAATCCAACATTCAAAAGAGCACTCCACATTTCAGAAAGATCTGCTGCAGAATGCTCCACATATTTCTTAGCAAAGTTATGAATTTCAAGGAAACAGAATCCTCCAAGCATTTAGGATGAAAAAGAAAATTGTTTACAAGGAAGAAAAGAGCTGGCTGCTTCAGGCTTCTGCCCAGCCACCCTCTGCTCCGTGAGACCATGAGGGACCAGGTTTCCAAGGGAAGAAAGTGTGACTGGAGAAAATGAGTCACATCCAGGATGCTGTTTATAAATATAGTCAAATGACAGAAAGAAATCAGAGAACACACCATGAGCCCTTCTTGGGAAAAAACTACAAATAAATTACAATAAAATCCAGCCGATTGAAGAACTGGTGAACATCCCATCAATTTAAATATGCAACAATTTAAACAATTGTAAATAATATACAATTTATATAATTGTATACAATGTATACAATTGTGTATAATTTAAACAATAGTAAACAATATAGTAAACAATTATAGGAATTATAGTTACAGAAAAGAATGTGAATGTCATACACTAAGATAATGTCAAAATAATAATAATATAACTATAAAAACCCTGGGCTGAAAGGAGAGGTGAGAGGAGGGGATGTGAGCGCTCACTTCATATTTCATAGCAGAGAACCGATAGACGCTGTCTGAAATTGGCGTGAGTAGGTAAATAAGTATCTACAATCATTCTAATCTTCTAATGTTTTTCAGAATCTCTTTTTTATCATTAAGGTATCTTTTAAGAAATAGTAGTTTACTTGAAGTTTAACAATTTCTTCTTAATTTTACCTGGATGTAAAAATTAAACATACTATTTTCATTAAGAACCTTGTGCGGTGAGACAACATCTTCGTCAAAGTCTCTCTCTCCCTCCCTTCACTTGTCTAGAACGACGTTCGCTTAACATGAAGGGTGGTTACTTGTGGAGAGTAGGGTGTGCGGGATTTTATTCCTTCGATGTTGTATTCCTCGTGCTTTATTTTGTCCTCTTTGACAGTGCGGTGGTCCTGCAGGCGCCATGCTCCAGATCCCTCCCTCAGGCAGCTGGCGGGACCTTCCCTGTCCCCTGGACGCCAGGTGTGGTCCTGCGACTTCCTGTGGCCTCTGGAATGTGAGAGAACCAGCGCTGTCCCGAGAGGAGAGCCTTCAAAGTCACCGATACTGGGGGGCTGTTTGTTCCTGCAGCACAAGCCAGGTTACTCCGACGGATGCCGTGAGCGTGTATTATTACATACAAACAACAGGGAGGGTTTCTCTATGAGGAGGAAGAAAAGGAGAGGGGGGAAGGAAGGAGGGAAGGAAGGAAGGAAGGAAGGAAGGAGGGAAGGAAGGAGGGAGGGAGGGAGGGAGGGAGGGAGGGAGGAAATTAGAAGCAAATATTCCAAAACATTAACGTGACTGACTCTGCGAGGTGGAAACCTCCCCACTGTCAGTCGTCTGACGTCCCCAGCAGAGAGGGTGGAAGAGGCGGACAACGCTCAGACCACCCAGCAGGACCTGTGGGCTCGGGGGAGGGGGAGGGGACTCCAGACACGCGGGGCCCCAGGCCGAGACCCTCCCAGCAGAGAAGCTCCTGGTGGTCGGAGTCACTGGACCCCTGTTAAGATCAGGGACGCCCCACCAGGCTGGTGGAGGTTTGCTCCTCGCTCCCGCCTCCCATTATCTAGAACCTTCCGCACAGTCTGAGGCACACAGTGGCCGATGAGAGACGGTGTTTTGGGGAAATCAAGGGCTGGAAGCAGGTGGGAGCCACAGTTGGGTCAACACAGGAGAGACGGGAAGAGACAGGGATGGGTCTGGAGCTGGAGAGTTTCCGCCGAAGCCGGAATCTGAGCGAGGGGAGACCAGGACTGTCTCACCGGGTCCCGGACTATCTCACCCCATTCCATCTCCAACACGGTGAGGAAAAGAATGTCGCATGCCCATAGTACAGACGAGGAAACTGAGTCTCAGAGAGAGGCTTGATTCCACCCAAGGTCACACAGCTGCAAGGGGCAAAAAGTGGGCACCCAGCCTCAGGTGGGGGCTTTCGTCCCCAAAGGAGGTGGGCGGGAAGAGTCTGAGGCCCACGACGGGACTGCTGACCAACAGCCCTGGCAGAGGTCCCGCCTCCACTTTGATTACAACCAGGCAGGGGCCCCGTTCTGTGAGTGGGAATTCCCTCACCGTCCGGGGCCCTATTATGCCGCCATCACCCCTGGGTGCCCTCTCGAGAGGCGTCCTGGCCTCACAGCTCGAGGAGGAACCAGCAGGTGGCAAGACTCGGTCCTAGGCCCACTGATCCTCTGCTGGGCCCCCAGCAGGTCACCCACCCTGAGTCCCCACGTCCCAGTCCTAGAAGGACTCGAATAATCACCACTCCCTCCTGATCCCGCCTGGAGACCAAATGAACCGACCACACCTGGGTTGGAGATATCCATCCCCCAAACCAGGGTCAGCGTCCTCCTCTGCCCGTCAGCTGCCCGCCTGCCTTGAAGACTGGGAGACAGAAATCGTCCCCTTTCACATCCTGCCAGGTCCATCCACTCTGGTGCCAGCAGGCGGTCCCCAACACACCCCCTGCCCCATTCTGCGCTGCGCAGGCCCCGCCCAGCCGCCGCCCTCGCCGCCCACCTGGAGACACTGAGAACCCAGGCTCCCCGGGCGACAGCCCCCCAAACTGTTACTACAACCCTTTGGAGCTACTTTTTTTTGCCAACGATCCCACAGGTAAAAGTACAGAGGCATGGGGAGGATGCCCCTCCTTTCCTGCACTTCTCACAAGCCCACCCGGCAGCAGGCTGCCTTTCTCGCGGCGTCTGGGAGTGCAGATGGAAGGGAACCGCTGATGGGGCAGAAACGAGGCAGCCGGCAGCAGCCTGCGGCGACACTGCAGGGTGAGGCGGGGCAGGCGAGGGGCCCTGAGCTGCTGAGCTGGCCCTTTCCCTCTGGGCAGTGGCTGCAGGGCGCAGCGGGGCCACCCCCTCCTGCCCCAGGTGGGGAAGAGCAGCTAATCCAGCCCCTCGGTTCTCAGCTGTGGGGTGAAGTCAGGCCTGGCACTTATTGGGGTCTACCACACGTCTGCACCGAGCACGGGGTGCCCCAACTACCATTGCAAGGAAGATACTGCACCCCATTTTTCAGAGGCAGCCTGGCCCAGACTGTGCAGCTGGTAAGTGACAGAGAGGATCTGAGCCCAGCGGGACTGGGGCTGGGGGAGGGCTTTGGAGGTGCGGAGGTTTTTAGAGGTCAGAAGTCTGAAATCAGTTTCCCGAAGCCAGAGCCAGGCGCAGGCGGGGCTGGCTCCTCCTGGAGGCTCGTGGGGAGAATCCACTCCTCGCCTCTTCCACCTTCCAGAGCCGCCTGCGTGCCTTGGCTGCCGGCCCCACGTCTCTCCGACCCCTGGTTCCGCCCTCCCGTCTCCTCTCCCACTCTGACTCTCTGACACTGGGCCCCCCGGATAATCCAGGGTAACCCCGCATCCCAAGATCCTTAACCTAATCACATCTGCAGAGTCCTTCTAACCATGTGAGACAACATAGTCACAGGTTCCGGGATTAGGATGTGGACGTCTTTGGGGGCCCTTATCTAGCCGACCACACTTCTCGGTAGGAAGGTGGCTAGAGGGAATGCTGATGTGAAGATGAGGGCGTGCGAGGCACCTGCACACATGAGCTCCTCCAGTCCTCACAGTGACCCCTGAAGCAGTGCCACTGCTGGCTCCATCTTACAGATGGGGAAACTGAGGCAGGACGTGGTGAAGTAACGTGTGCCAGTCACACTCGGGAAGTGATGGAGCCAGACTTCCCACGCAGACCATCGCCCAGAGTCTGTGCCCTTGACCTCTGGCCCCGTGAGCACCAGGGCCCCTGCCCCCGGGGTGTTTCCACTCAGCGGGCCTGGGGCAGGGGTGAGAATCTGTGTCTCTGGTGCATTCCAGGCGATGCTGATGTCACCAGAGCCGCTACTCCATGAGACAGGGAGGGCAGAGAGGCGGCCATCAGCCTGGGACCACAGGGAGAGAGCGGGACTGCCACGGGTGCCAACCCTGAATGCACAGTGACCCGGCCCACTACAGCCAGGGTTCAGGCATCAAACGGATAAATAATGGATAAAAACAGTGCCTGCCCCCCGCACACACCCCCTGGCCAGTCGGGAGGAGGAGGAGAAGATGGGCTCTGAGGCCAGGGCTCCCTTTTCCCTATATGTTGGGGCTGTTCACGGTATAGACCAATAACTCCCATTTTTCCATTGATGTGGGGAATGTTGGCATTAATAGGAAGTCCTTGGGTATTACCCGACTTCTGACTCAAATGCATTCTTTTAGAAGAACTTGCTTGTGCAAAAGGCATGTGCAGGGGTCGATTTTACATAATGAGGTTCTGGGAGTCGTAAAAGTACATTTAGGAAGCCCTGGAAGGGATTGTAATGGCCACCTGGCGACCCTGCCAACCTGAGGCTTGTCCCCGCCAGCACCCCCTGCCGGGCGCACACCCAAGCACAGGGAGCCTGCTCCCCCAGACCAGCCTGGGCCCCTGTTGGGAAGGGTCCCAGTACTGGCTGGAACCTGCCTCCTGTGGTCTCCCCATCAGGACCAGCTCCACCCCGGGCGCCTCAGACCCAGGGCCCCTGCCCAGGACAGCCAGGCAGCAGTTGGGAGCCAGCCCCAGCCCCCAGCCTGCTCTTCCCACGCTGTCCCTCAGGGGACGCCTGACTGACTCCCAGGCCCCCTCCTGCAGCAGAATTTTCAACCTCCCGAGTTTAATGGAGAAAAATGATTTCCCAATAAAATTTTTATGCCAGGCCAAGCCTAAAATAGGCTGGAAAGGATGGAGGGCGACTTTCGTCCAGCACAAATGATGTGATGTGAAACCATGAGGCTGGCTTCTCTGAGCTGTCCCTCCCCCCTCCCCACCCCACCAAAGGCCCTGAGAACCTCCAGCCAGGGGACTTCACCGGCGTGTGACCTGTACAGTGACCCAGGACCACCCACTCAGAAGGGCCCCAATTGGTTTAATGCTCTGTGGTCGACATCATGAAATTCTTAACAATTTTGGAGCAAAGAGCCCCACATTTTCATTTTGCACCACACCCCACAAATTACACAGCCATCCTGGCTGTCCGGGGAGACGCTAGCAGTCTGATTCTGAGGACACAAAGGCTCTCCTCTCAGGCAGGGCTGAGGTGATGACCACAGCCCCTGAGTGGCAGTCACCATCACATCCGTCACCTCGTTTCATCCTTAAACGAGCCTCATGAGTGAAATCAACAATAACAGAACGATGACCATCGCTCTCGTGAACTGGGGGACTAGCTCTGTGCCCAGCAGGTACCCAGGTCACCTCATCTGACCCTCCAACAGCTCAGAGGTGACTCCTCCTCACCCCTTCACAATGAGGAGCTTCAGCCCAGAGACAGAGTCCCTTGTCCGGTGCTTCGGAGGCCTTGAGTGGTAGGCATGGAATGTTCTGGAACTGACAGCAGGCCAGGGTGGATGGGACAGGAGAGGAAAGGTGTGAGCAGAGCAGGTGAGGTCAGAGGGGCTCGCAAAGGACTGGGAGCCCAATTTAAGGGTCTGGGTTTTGCACCAAAGGCATTTGAAAGCAGCCACCGTGTGCTACATGTGGAGGGGTGATGCAATGGGATTTGTGATTCAGAGAAATGCCTCTGGGGGAGGGATGTGGGGGACAAAGTCCCCACTGTTTGCACAGAGCCTGGGAAGCGCTGTCCCCTCCCCCACAACGGACCACACAGCCCCCACCGCGTCCTCAGAAGCTCCGCCAGAATCCCTCTCCTCCTCACCCACGGCAGCCCCTGCCCGACCTGAGATCCCGGGGCCTGTGCAGTAGCCACGTGCTTCTCAACCCCTCTCCCCGTGCTCCCAGCAACCCGTCGCTGCCATGCTCAAACCCTCAAGGCCTCCTCACAGGGGCCCCCAGGCCTCCGTCCCCTGAACAGCAAGGATGGCAACAGTAATAGTAGCAGCTGCTGGGCACCCACTATGTGCCGGGCTCTCATGCTGGGGGTGGCACTTGGAAATGGGCGTCCTGGGTCCCAGGGCCCAGGCTAACCCTCAGGAGGTAGCAGAGGGGCTTCAACTACCCGCCCCCATTGCCGCAGTACGTATTTGCATCCATGAATTTTCACAGAGATGGTGGAGTCTCCTGGAGGCAGAGGGCCTCAGACTCGGGCCTCCCATTGAGATTCTGCGTGGTGAAGGCTCTAGGGGAGGCCAGCAGAGCCCCCGGGTGAGAGAGGCCAGCCAGCTTGCCTCCTCCTCCTCGACGCCAGAGTTGTGGACCCCAGACATGCAGGGCCCAGGCCACGCTGGGGCCACACCAACCCTGGGGTGGGGCTCTGGGCCAACCCTGGGCCTGGGCCGTTCTGTGCCCAGTGAGAGGCTGCCCCACGCTGTAGGCCACACCAGTGGGAAGGGAAGGACAATGATCTGAAATGCTGGCTGAATTAGTGAATAAATGAATGAATGAATGTATGTGTGACAAAGAAACTACAAAGTTTGGCGAATGACCCTAAGAGCCACTCCAGGCCCACCCTTGGCCGGTCCCCGAGGTCCCCTCACATGGGGCTCAGGTGTGGTGTTATTTAGGCCCACCTGTGCTGTTATTTAGACTTTTTCCCAGTTGTCATCCCACGCTCCTGCTGGCGGCTTCTCCCGGGAGACCACCAAATTATGACGCAAATGTCACAGCGTTTGGCCGGCGGAAGCAATCACCACGGCTGTTCGTGTTTCTCTGCAGCCGTGACTCTGCCCGGTGCCTGACGGAGCAGCCCTGTTCCCAGGTCGTTTAACAGCCAGCCTGACATTTATAAGGCAGGTAGTGGCCGGGAGACGGGGCTGGAGCTGGTGCCAGGCAGCCTGACACGCCGGGGGGCGCGTGCCTCGCTCCAGCGCACCAGTAATCGCTCCTGGCCAGAAGCTGGAGGAGTGGGGAGCAGGGGCAGCCTGCAGGGGGGCCTGGGGGCGGGTGTCTGGGAGAGTGGTGGAAGCTTCTGGCCGGCTATGGCAATTCCTGGCCACCATCTGGAATTTCATCCACTTCTCCCATCGAAGCAGCACTTTGTGGCTTTAAAACACACTCCTGCATTTCTTTTTCTTCTTCATCTTCTAACCTGACCACGGAGAGGGCAGTGTGTGGCAGGGACTCAGCTGTCCCTGGGCCCATTAGCGGGGCTGATGGGGAGCCCACCAGGGGCTTAATTCAGATGACGGACCCAGAGATCCCTGGGAAAGATGTCACCTAAAGGATGGAGGGAGAAGGTGTGGCTGATCTGGCTTTCCCTGCATGGCCCCCGCTCACTAGTGGCCAGGGTTGCTGGTCCCCAGAGCAAACTGTCCCCTTCACCCCCGAGGCTGGTTGGCCACTGCTGGACAAGTTGGGTGAAATATGAACACTAACAGCCTGAGCCAACTGGTGCCAACTGAGATATGGACTCTTAGTGCCCACGTCCTGACCCCCACATCACAGGTGAGGACACGGAGCCAGAAGCCAGCCAATGACCCCCTGGGGGGCACGCGGGGGTCAAACTTGCTCCCTGGAGGCAGGAGACCGGCCATCTCGCCACGTTGCTCTGCTGCCCAGGCTCGCAGTGTGGGCTTGCTGGTTAATCAAGCCAATCCCGGCCCCACCTGGCCTTCGACCTTGTGTGCCATCCTCACTGTCAGGCACCAGGCAGGGGCCCCAATCCCAACCCCACACCCAGAGGATGGCGTGTCTGCGATCAGTCTAACAGCGGCCTCGAGCTGGCGTTTGCTGGCGGGACTCAGACCAGCCTCTGGGGACAGTGGGAGGTACCCAGGACGGCGTCCCCCTCGGGCCCAGTGGTGGCACCTGTTGCTTTAGGGATGCCCACAGCTGCAGGCAGCACAAAGGAGGTTCTCAGTAATGGCTGTCCCTCCCCTCTCCCCTGTCACCCCCTCTCCCCAGGACCACCGCCCGGCTGGTAATGCGGCCAGCGGAGGTCACGGACAGGAAGGCCTCCAGGACTAGGGTTGAGGATTGGCGGGTGTGGATGGTCTTCCTCCTCTGCCAGCTCTGCCCAGTAAGAAGACGGCACAGGGTGAGGTGGGGTGACCAGGGCACCCCTGAGCCAAGAGGCCAAACCTAGAAGGGTCGCCTTAGGTCACAGGGAGCTCACGGCCTCGGCCAGGCTGCCCCCCTGCGGAAGCCCAGGAAGCTCAGAGCAGCCCAGGCCTGGGAGGGAGAGGGCCTGGGCCCAGGGCACACAGCCAGGCTGCTCTGGGGCAGGGCCCCACCCCCGCAGGCTGCTCCGGGGCTGGGAGGGGCTCCGAGGAGGAGCAGCTAGGGAAGTGGGTGGGGAGGGAGGGTGGGTGTGCGTGGAGGCACAGGAGGCTGGAGTGACCACAGTGAGGGAGCACCTACTACACGTTCATTTAATCTTCACATTCGCCCTGAGAGGCTGATGTTATACCCATTTCACAGATGAGGCAGCTGAGATGGGAGAGTCAGGGGCTTGCCCAAGGTCGCATGGCCCAGGACTCAGGTCTGAGGGACCCCTCCCTGCCCCTGCGTGCACCCCCCGCCCCAGGCCCAGGTCTGCCGGCCTGGGTTTCCCTGCGTGCACCCCCCGCCC
>JABWHU010000011.1:42276476-42288601 GCA_014189135.1 Dicerorhinus sumatrensis harrissoni
GAAATAAGCCAGAGAGAGAAAGACAAACACGGCATGATTTCACTCATAAGTGGAAGATAAACCAACACACGGACAGAGAGAACAGTTTAGTGGTTACCAGGGGCAAGGGGGTTGGACGGTGGGCACAAGGGGTGAAGGGAAACATTTATATGGTGAGTGACAAACAATAATGTACAACTAAAATTTCCCAATGTTATAAACTATTATGATATCAATTAAAAATTAAGAAAAAAAAAAAGACACCTGGGCATGCCACTCCTCTCACGGCCCACCGCTCAGGTGTGTCACTGCCTGTCTCTGTCCACTTCCCCTGTCAGCCTGAGTGCCGCTTGGGCAGGCCGGCTGCAGAGGAGCTGGACCCTGCCACCTGGTGTTAAGGCAGGAGACCAAGTCTTGCGTCTCCATCACCTCTGATCAGCCGCTCCTGACCGCCAGTGCCTCTCAGGTAAGGGGGCAGGGGTGCTGCCGGAACAGAGGCACAGCTGGATGGGAGGAGCCCTGGCCTGGGGGAGTGGAGGGAATCGGGCTCTGGTCCCTGCTCTGCACCCCCGTGCCGGGGAGCCTTGGTCAGGTCACCTCCCCTGCATCGGTTTCCTGTGCTATGTAACGAGTTACCACAAACGGCAGCTCAAAGCAACACGTGTGAACTCACAGCTGTGTGGGTCCGGTGTCCAGCAAGGCAGGGCTGGGTTCTCAGCTCAGGGCCTAACCAGGCTAATGCACGCTGTCGGCCGGCCTTGTCCTCATCGGGAGCTCGGGAGCCGTTCCCCAGCACGGCTGGTTGTGGCGGAATTCAGACCCTCGCAGTCGGGGAACAGAGCCCTGATTCCTTCCTGGTGGTCAGCCGGGGCTCTCTCAGCTGCTGTGGGTTCCTTCTGAGCCTCTCTCTTTGGCTTGTAGGTGGCGTCTCTCCCTGTGTCCTCACACGGTCGTCCCTCTGGCTGTCTGTGTCCTAATCTCTTCTCATAAGGACACCAGTCAGCCCGGCTTAGGGCCCACCCTAGTGACCTCCTTTTACCTTAATCCCCTCTTTAAAGACCCTGTCTCCAAATACAGTCACATTCTGAGGTCCTGGGAGTTGGAACTTCAACATAGAATTTGGAGGAAGACACAATTCAACCCATAACACGTGACATATATCTCCTCGTTTTTGTAGAAGTCTGTCTCTGTTAGAAATCCCTACGGTGCACGTAAATGATCCATTTTTATTACCAGTTGATCTCCAGTAGTTGTGAAAGAGGAAGCTGTCAAGCAGACCACAGATGTTCTAACAGACCATCACAGAAGGCTAAGGACCTTCCCTTTGTGAGGAGGAAAAAGATTATCTTTCTTTCATTTGCACATAGAGAACTTGCAGGCTCGGTTTCACAGCTTTAACCACGAGTCAGAAGGAACACAGAACACAGAAACGTGCTGGTCGGTTGCCACAGCTCCACAAACAGGGAGATGAAAGACCTGGGCCTCGAAGGGCTGCCGTCCCTTCCAGTTGGCACAAACGCTTCCTTCTGGAGCGACTGTCTCGTAGGGACGTGCAAACAAGATATACAACATGGAAGGTTCTATCCGTGTTGGAAAAGACCGACAATACGCAAACACGTGTAGAAGAAGACACGAGAGCCCTCCCAAACCAGCATCACAATTGGTCATCGGCCCAACCAAACCAACGTCGTGGGACCTAGTGACAGAGAGACAGGTGTCACCAGGGCCAGAAGATAGCAGAATCCTCAAGGCACACAGACGAACAAAAGTAACAAACGTAAAAAGATAACCAGATTCCCGTCACCTGCCACCCAACCGAGAGCCAGTCAGGCCACTGAAACCGGCTTCCCAGCATCAAAATCCAGCAGCCGTGCACCAGTCAGAGGTGTCAGAAACACACACACACGCACACGCTCACACACAGCCAGAGTGGCTGCTCTTCTCTTGCCTCATGACCCCCTCCCCGGGCGTGGAGGGGGGTGCGCCGTGCACAGAGCCCGCGAGACGCGCTTCTTAGGCCGAGCACTTAGCCAACGCCGGCAGAAGTCTCATAGCCTCTCAGTGGAACCTCCCACAGCAGACATCCGAGAAACCGTCTGCTTCCAAAGAAGTCCGCAGCCTCAAGAGAGTCCGGACTTACGAAGGACGGCTTCCCAAATAAAAGGTGTTTAAAGGAAAGGTGACAGGTGTTTAAAGGAAAAACCAAGACCCAAGACGGCCAAGCGTCCTGGGTTCACTCTTTATGATGCAAACATAGCCGCTTCCTGCCATGGTCATCCTGTCCGCCAAGGCTGTCCCGCACTCCAGACAGTCAGCACCGCAAAGGCAGGGCAACGCGAGGAGCAGCAGCGACTCCTGTTAGGTGCTGACGGTATCGTGGACCCGGGAGATCAGCAGTAGCCGGGGCAGCCCCTCTGTCGTCACGGCCGTTTGGTGATCTTTTATCTCGGTGGCGAACCCTGATTTTCTCCTTCTTCCTGGCAGTGGGACGTGAGGACCACACTCACTCCAGCTGGAGGCAGGCAAGTTGTCAGTTTTGATTTCACGAGGGTCAAGGAGGAAAACCAGCCCTGGATGCTGCGAGATGCTGCGTCCAGCCAGAGGGATATCACGGTTTACTCCGCAAATATTCGTTGTCTCCTAAATGCCGGCACTGTTCTTGGGGCTGGGGATGCGGCAGTGAGAACAACGGTCCAGCCGCTGCCCCCGGGGAGCCCACACCCCAGTGTGGGAGGCAGACAGTGACCCAGAGGATGCGATTCGGTGTCAGGGAGGATGCGACGTGGCGTCTGGGAGGGCGAGTGCCGGGCTGGGAGACGGGCACCACACGGGAGAGGGTTGGGAGGGCCTGTCTGTATGGGGCGGGTTTCACATCCGTGGACCACTCAGGCAGCCTCGCCGAGAGGCAGGAATTCTAGATGCTGGGTTTGACCTTACTGTAACAAACTCAGAAACTTCCGGTCACCTCCTGGACTGCCCGAGTCGGCAGGGCCCTTAGAGATCCTCTCATTCAACTTCGTCATTGTCGATTTGGGGAGGGCCCCAGGAGGGAAGTGACGTGCCCGTCATCACAGGGCCAGATCATCGCAGAAGCAGGTGGAACCCCTCACTACGCCGTTGAGACTCTCAGCTCCTTCGAGGCCCCTCTGGGCTGGGAGAGCCCCCACCTCCCCATCGGGAATGGAAAGCTAAATTCTCACTTAACAGCAGGATGCTTCTGGGCCTCATTACCACGATGCAAATTAATATTTATTATGCAATTATTCATCTTTGTAATTGCTAGTATTTCAAAGGGAGCACAGAGGCTTTAATTAGAACACTTTGAATATCATTAAAACAAAATGTCAGAATGAAATGTGCCCCCTCTCCCTGCTGACAGCCCCTGTGTCACGCAGCCTCTGGAAGGTTCTCAGAACCTGGGTCCACACAAGCGCTGCTTCCGCACACAAATTCTCACCTGGTGTTTCGGCCCATTTTTTTCTCCTGACTTCTGGAAACCTTCTGGGGCATCTGAAACCAGAAACACAAGACTCAAGGGCCCGCGGTCAGTGCAGGATACTGCAGGGTGACTGTAAGGTGGGCAGCAGCATCCTGGGGGCAGAGGGCCTGGCACTCATGCCCCATGAAAGGACCAAGTGTCATAGGACCCCCCACCCCCACGACTGCTGCACCTCTGTGCCCACCCAGCCTGCCTCCCTGCCAGCTCTCCTGGGACACTTGGCCACACCGCCCTCCCTCGCCCCTGCCGGCCCCCCAGGTTTCCTTCCTCCTTTCCTCCCTCCTGCTTCCATTCGACAAACATTTCTCAAGCCCTACTAAAGTGTCCCTTGCCCTTTTAGGTTCACAGAACATTTTCAAATATTGGAGTTGTTGGTGGCAACCTCAGAGGATCAGAAGGTGGGCATCCGTTTTTAAAAAGGAAGATTTGGAAAACTGAGACAGCCCACCCAGCGCCAGCAGGATCCTGCAGTGCCTGCTGCCCCGTCACCCCCTGAGCAGACCTTCCAGGCCCTGGCCTCGCTATCTCACGTAGGCATAGGCGGGAGAGTGGAAGCTGAGGAGGCGGAGGCAGGGAGCAGAGAGGATGGTGACGCCTGAGCAGGGATGGAGCAGGGGGGCTGTCAGAGGTTGGGGAGGAGGGCTGGGGAGGAGGAGTCAGGGGAGAGTCAATCACGATGCCCAGGTGTCCGGCTTGGGTGGCTGAAATGGTAACACCGGGGGAAGGTGGCAGGCTCAGTTTGGGAGGTGCTGAGGGGCCCAAGGGCCTCCTCATGGGGATGCTGGGCCTGGGCGAGGGACCTGGGTCATGGGAGGGTCCAGGCCATGTCCCAGATGAGACAGTCACTGTGGCAGAGACTCCAGGAGGAACTGGAGAGCCCAAAACAGCCCAGGGAGAGGCACAGAGAGCCAAAGCAGCCAGGACACAGCCCTGAAACACGCATGGCAGAGAGGAGGCCTGGAAGGACCCATCACACAGGAAAGGGAGCACCGGGCGAGAAGGGGCCCTGCAAACAGTCGGAGGAGGGAGCTTCCAGCCAGCAGAGGCGCTCGGGGTCGGATGCAGAGAGGAGTGTCGTGCTTGACTTGTGTCCTGGGAAGATGCTAAAGTCCTAACCCCCAGCAGCTGTGGATGTGACCCTATTTGGAAATAGGGTCTTTGCTGATGATCGAGTTAGAATGCGGTCATTAGGGGGGGCCCTACTCCAATATGACTGTGCCCTTATTAAAGGGGAATTCGGACACAGAGGGAAAATGATGTGAAGACACAGAGAGAAGACAGCCATCCACATGCCAAGGAACGCCTAAGGCTAGAAGCTGGGAGACAGGAATGACAGATTCTCCCTCAAACCTGGGAAGAAACCAGCCCTGCTGACACCCTGATCTGGGACTTCCAGCCTCCCGACTGTGAGAGAATAAAGTTCTGTCGTTTAAGCCACCCCATCTGTGGTGCTGCGTTATGGTGGCCCCAGGACACTAACAGAGGGGTCAGAGAAGACGAGGCTGAGACGTGGACAATGGAGGAGGGAGGCTGCGGGGCCAGGCCACCTCTGCCCTCCACAGCGGAGAACTGCACTGACAGGACCTCTTCCTAAGACAGGCCTGGGCTCCAGCTTTGGTCCTCTCCAGCTGTGTGGCCCCAGGAAAGTCCCTTTACCTCTCTGAGCCTCCTTGTCGATGAAACGGGGATGAGCCCATCCTGCTTCCCTAGGGTCATTGATAAGGGGCTCCTGCAGCTGGGACTGGAAGGCAGGGTGGCGACAGCGCCCTTGAGGCCGGCACCTTCTGTCCAGGCTCCAATTTAGCCTCAGTTCCCTCCTCCTGCTCTGGACTCTTGCTGAGACCCCCCGCCTCCCACCTCCACGTCACCCGTGTATGTCAGTCACCACACTATGAACCCCGTGGGGGCAGACCCCTGCCCTCAGTGCCCCATCCAGGAGCCCAGCAGGTGTGCCCCATCCTGGGGCTCCCACAGACATCTGACCCCTCACCCCAGCAGGGCCCACACAGACGACCCCCTCTTCTGCTCTGTCACTTAGGCAGGGCCAGACAAAGGCAGGATCCTTTCCCGTCACTTTCCAGCGCTCCCAGACCAGCCCGAGGGGCCTCCTGCTCGAGGCCCAGACAACCTGCCCATCTCTGCCCAGCATTAATAGGCATGTGTGGGCATCAGCAAAGGCAGGCGATTCGCGTGACAGTCAGAGGGAATGACTCCCCTCTCCTGAACGGCTTCCAGAAGCAGCCCTATCCTGGTTCCCGGAGGCCAGCAGGGGAGGCCGTGGTGGGCTTTTCTGGACCCCCAAGTGCAACAGACAACCTGGCCCTCACCCTTGCTGCTTCCACCTAAGAGAGAACTCTGGGCCATCTTGGGCAGGGGGAGGACACGGCCGTGAGATGCTCACCTGCCTGCCTCCTGAATTACTTCCCCCAACAGGAGTTGTCCTCCCCCAGGAGGAACTCTGTCCCCACTCACCCAGGGGCCTTCCCTGAGCCTGTTTCCCCACCTGTGAAATGCAGAAGGTCAGGTGGTTACAAGGTGGTTTCCAGTTGCCATTGACGAGATCGGGGGAGAGTGTTCTGGAAAAAGCAACACCCTGCACAGATGATGCTTCCCATGATTCTTACTGGGCCAGCATCACGGAACCCCTTCCGTGGCCGTGCTGGGTGCTGGGCACACACAGTCACCTGGGCGGAGTCCCATACCCCCATGAGGGCTGGGCAGACAGTGGCCAGGTCATCTTGGTCACGCCCCGTCCTCCTCTCCTCCTGGGGGCTCTGGTGGGGTTTCCACACCCCCTCCCAAGGTTCCCAAGCAGCCAGGTCACTCTGCGGTCACTCCCCTTCCCTGTCCTGAGCCCCCTTCACCGGGGAGAAGCCCACCAGGGAGAGGCTGAGCTCTGCTCTCCAAATGCGTGTCAACAATGACGACGACAATGGTAATAACAGCCCTCGCACATCTGCCTGGCACCACCACATCCCCCTGTCCTCCAAGGGGCCCCTCAGTGGGCAGTGGGACAGTGAAGCTCGGGGGGAAGGCCCTTGTCCCAGCCCCACCGCCCATCAGGGTGAGAGCCAGGACAATCAGGGCTCATGCGGGCCAGCCTGGCTCTGCCCACCATGTCTGTGACCCCGCCCCCCATGGCCCTCATGTCAGCTTCCTGAGGAGGCTGTGGGGCCTGGAGGTGATCTTGTGGGTTCCTGGATGGGGCGCCAGGCAGGCAGGGTGGGCAAGGCTGCAGGCAGGGCCTGGGGGTCTGGGGGCTGGCTGTTCTCTTCTCCCACCACCCCCTGTCCACTCGGCGACCAGATGAATTCACTTGACCTCAGATGACAACCTCCGGCTTGCAGGGGAACCCAGTGGGTCAGCCTGGCATCAAGGCCATCCCTCCAGGTGAGGAAACAGGAGGCCCAATTAGGTGATGGCGCCCCTGGACCCAGGTGGGCGCTTGTTCCCTAATAATAACAATAATGTTAGGTGAATCATATAAAAGTACCCTTTTGTAGGTCAAAAATGACCATATGTTGGCGATTTCATATCCTTCAATCTAATAATAATAATGAAAGTGTCTAGAGCATTTACAATATACCAGACACTGTTCTTAGTTCTTTACATGTATTTCCTTGTTTAGAACTCACAACACCCCTATCAGTCAGCGTGTGACGAGGAAATCGGGCCTGGAGGAGTTAGGTAATTAACTCAAGACCACACCACTCATGTACATGAATCAGATGGCTAAAATTAAAAATAGTGACAACACTGAAGGCTGGCACGGATGTGAAGAAACTGGGTCATCCAGACTGCTGGTGCAAATGTCACGGTACAGCCGCTCTGGAGAACAGTTTGGCAATTTCTTAAATTGCCCTCCTCCCACCCCCTTCCCCTCGGGTAACAGGCTTGTGTCCTTAGTAGAGAATAAGAAAATAAATAAATTTATTATAAAGAAGAAAAATCTAAAATGCAACTACCGTGCAACTTCAGCATTTGCACTCCTGGGCATTTATCTCAGAGAAATGAAAATTTATGTTCACACAAAGAACTGTACGTAAATGTTCACAGCAGCTTTATTTGTAAGGTCCAAAAGCCGGAATCAGCCCAGATGTTCTTCGATAGATGAATGTTAGACAGATGGGTTCATCCACACCAGGGAACTCTACTCAGCAGCCCCAAGGATAGAATTATCGATACAGGAGACGGCTCGGGAGAATCTCCGGGGAGTTATGCTGGGTGAAAAAAAGGTTACATACCATATGATTCCATTTATACAATGTTTTTGAAATGACAGAATTTTGGAAGCAGAGGACAGATCAGTGGCTTCCAGGGATGAGGGATGTAGGAGGGAGGTGGGTGTGGCTATAAAAATACAACCTCGGATCCTTGTGAGGCTGGCAATGTTCAGTACCTTGGCTGTGGCCGTGGTGCAGGCACCTACAAGGGTGGCAAATTGTGCAGAACTTCCGCGCACATACAAAAACACACACCAACACCCACGAGTGCAAGTAAGATGGGACACCAGCACGGGATCAGTGGATGGTATCAATTCAGCATCCTCATTGTGACATTGCAGCTATTGTATTATTGTATTCTACATTGTACTATTGTTTTGTAAAATATTACCATTGGGGAAATCGGGCATAATATACAAAGTATCCCTCTGTACTGTTTCTTACAACTGCATGTGAATCTACAGTTATCTCCATTTTTTTAACTACTGTAACATACAAAAGTATATATATATGGCCAAAAAAGAGGCTGTCACAGCCCAGAGGAGCCTAAAGAGACACGAGATCTGCACGTGATGCCGTGTCCTGGATGGGATCCTGGAAAAGAGAAAGGACTTCAAGGAAAAGCTAAGGAAATCGGAGTGAAGTATGGACTTGGTTAATGAGACTGTTATCAGTACTGGTTCACTCACTGTGACAAATGCACCACGCTGATGCAAGGCGCTAACAAAAGGCAAGCTGGGCGCCGGGTACATGGCAACTCTCTGTGCTATCTTCTTAATTTTACCATAAATCTAAAACTGCTCTAAAAAATAGTCTATTTAAAAAAATTTTTTAAAGATGTCAAATGACTACTTTACAAAACGGTGTGGAAGTTTCTAGTAAAGCTAAGTATACCCCTACCCTATGGCCCGGCAATTCCACTCCTAAATATCTCCCCAAAAATAATGAGATCGTATGCCCACCAAAAGGCATACACAAGAATATTCGTAGCATCTTTTTTTCAAAATAGCCAAAAACTGAAAACAACAGGAGAGGGAGAAGTGATTATGACATATTCATGCAAAAGAAAAAAAATTGCTACCTTAAAGAAAAGGGGTAGATCTTCCAAACATAATGTTGAACAAAAGGATTCAGACAGAAACCACTCTGGCCGGCATGATTCCAGTTGTATGACGTTCAAGAGCAGGCAAAGCTGTCTGTGGGGAGAGAATCCTCAGGACATTACCTGTGTGGGAAAGGTGGGGAGGGGAAGGAGATATTCATGCAGTCTGTATTATAATGAAACAAGAAATGAATAAATAAGTAAAAAATCAATTAAAAAGAAAAAGATGACACATGTTATGGACTAATTGTTTGTCTCCCCCCAAAATTCATATGTTGAAGCCCTCACCCCCAATGTGACAGTGTTAGGAGGTGGGGCATTGGGGAGGCGATTAGGTTTAGATGAGGTCAGGAGGGTGGGGCCTCAGGATGGGCTTAGTGCCCTTAGAAGAAGAGGAAGAGACCAGATCTCTCTCTCTCCACTGTGTGAGGACAGAGTGAGAAGGTGGCTGTCTGCACCCAAGGAACGAATCCTCACCAGAACCCCACCATGCTGGCACCCTGATCTCAGACTTCCAGCCTCCAGAACTGTGAGAAAATAAACGTCTGTTGTGTAAGTCCCCTAGTCTATGGTATTTCGTTACAGCAGCTCAGACTAAGACAACTATATTAGTCAGTGTTTTCCAGGGAAACAGCACCAATAGGAGACTCTATATACACACGCATATATGATGTATTATAAGGAGTTGGTTCAGGTGCGTATGGAGTCTGAGAAGTCCCAGGAGCCACAAGCTGGAGACCCAGGAAAGCCGATGGTATCGTCCCAGACCAAGCCCAAGGGCCTGAGGACCAGGAGTGCCGACGTCCGAGCAGGAGAAGATGAAAGTCCCAGCCCAGGCAGAGGGGGGAGTTCACCCTGCCTCTGCCTTTTTGTTCTGTTCGGGCCCTCAGTGGGTTGGATGAGGCCCGCCTGCACTGGTGAGGGCTGCCTTCTTTACTCAGTCTTCCAGCTCAAACGTTAGTCTCCTCTGGACACAGCCTCACAGACACACAGAAGTAATGTTTTACCAGTCGTCAGGGCGTCCGTGAGCCCAGTCAGGTTGACACGTAGAATTCACCATCACAACCCAGCAGGAAAATGGCAAAGCCAAGCAGGAACCCAGACATCTGGTTTGCAGCCAAGACTTTAACCGTGACTCCCCCATCCTTACTGTCCCAAGAGGATTCTGGATACCTGGGCCCCCACCCTCCCAGGGCCTCCAAGCTACTCCAGGGCGACGCCGTAGGCCAGCGTGTTATGACCTTCTGCACTAGCTAATCGCTGCTGAGGGCTGTCCTGTGCATCCTGGGAGGTCGGGCAGCATCCCTGGCCTCTGCACGGTAATGCCCGTAGCCACCTGCCACCCGGCTATGACACCCAGAAACGTCTCCAGACACTGTCAAGTGTCCCTGGGGGCGAAAGCGTCCAGCTGAGCACTGCAGCTGTTGGAAGGTCGGCACAGAGCCGGGGAGTCAGTGCCGAAGAGGAATAATAGTTAAAGCCATGTTAGTAGATGCAACAGGAACAGTGCCTGTGGAACAACGATAATCCTGATCATCACAACTGGGACGGGAGGAACGCAGCAGCGACACCGACAGCACACGGCCCCAGGCGATGCAGCCTGACGTGGGCGGGTGCTGGTCAGCAACCCGCTGCCCGAGTTCGTCCCTGCCGGGCTCTCTCCAGGCTCGCGGCCCTGGGGAGGTGACTCCACCTCCGTTAGGACATGGCGCTCCTCGGGGGGTGGCTGTGTGGCTCAGCTGAGGCCACGAATGGAGAGCGCTTGGCCGGGCCAGCTCCCGGGGGCACGTGAGTGATACCTGAGCCCATCGGCCGCTCACAGGCCGGTGTAGCCACTAAGCCATGTGGCACCGAGCTGGGCAGAGTCCCAGCTACTGAGCCGGCGTCCAGAGCCGGGGTGGCTCTGTGTCCCTGCACACGGGCCTCGTGGCCTCCAGCAGTGTCTAAGCAGGACGGCTTCTAACGCCTGGTAAGGTCGCCAGAAAGCTTATCATCCACGCCAGCCTGGACACTTTTGAGCTAAACGGTGCAGCGCGGGGACTGTGGTCACTCTCTCCATAGGCCACGGCCCTGCATCGGGGATGGAGGGGGTCAGGCCCCCAGCTCGGCACGATGCCCCAGCGTAGCCTCTCACGGTCACTTTCCTTTGTACTGTCCATCTCTCTAGCGTCTCAGAGTAGACCTAACAGAGCATCTCGACACCCCCCTGAAACGTTCTGGAGGGGAAAGGAAAATTGTGAGTGTGGGAAATGTGGACACTCATTGTGACACCGTCACACAGTCTTGGCCACCAACACATACACCTCATGGACTTCTCTGAACTCAAATCAGCCATGAGGGGCGCCTGGGCCGGGCTGGGAAGGGGACTCTGGGGACCTAGTCCTGTGCTGATGGCCCTGGGCCCTGGGCCGTCCCTGCGCCTCCACGACGCACAGGCTTTTCCACATCCGCGCCACCGGGGGCGGGGGGTGGGGGGTCTCTTCTTAAGACTTAAACATCCTCATTTCTCCTGCCTCCACTTCCCCAGGAGGACCCCTCGTCTCCCATGCGTCACCCCTAGTCCTCCAGTGGCTCTGTGCACGGCTCGCCCAAGAGGCCCGAGGCTCCGTGTCCCGCCCCCCGCCCCAGCCCTTGCAGGCTGATGTGGTGGTGTCTAGAAGGACGAGTCAGGGTTCACTAAAGACAGGATGGAAAAGGCAGCCCAGGTGGAGAGAAAGGCACATTCAAAGGCTCCGTGTGAAAACGGAGGAGCTGCTGGAATTGGCTGAAAGTGGAGGGAGGTGGCTGGCCAAGGCTGAATGCCACCAAGGAGCCTGACCCTTCCCTGAGTGCAGAAGCAGGCGGGCACATGGAGCCCCCACTTCCCCAGCCCGCTGACCACGAGGGCACACCTGGGCCACCCCGAAACCTTCGAGACACCCACCCTTCCACCTGGGCCAGGAAATGGGGAGGAGGAAAGAGTGGGCGGGAAAGGCTCTGACCTCTGGTTCTGGAATATTCCACCCCACACACGCATTCACCCTTCCGCCTGGGAAATGAAAACCAAGACAGGAATCCCCAAGGCTCAGATGGGGGATGCGGGGGACACAGTCTTCCCGGGGGCCCTGTCCACAGGGCCCCTTCCTGTGCCCACAGGCCCCACAACCTCTGCATCTCCCTCCACTTCTGATCCTGCCTCCCTGCTCCACACACACGCGCACATGCACAGACACCACACGTGAATACACACACGCATGCACATATGCCACATATATACACACACACCAGACACACACCACATACACACACACACACCAGACACACACCACATACACACACACAC
>JABWHU010000011.1:42289066-42299254 GCA_014189135.1 Dicerorhinus sumatrensis harrissoni
ACACACACACACCAGACACACACCACATACACACACACACACCAGACACACACCACATACACACACACACACCAGACACACACCACATATACACACACACACCAGACACACACCACATATACACACACACACCACACACACACACCAGACACACACCACATATATACACACACATATGCATGCACCACATATACACACATGCACACACCACATAAGCACACACCACATATATACGCGCACACCACATATGCATACATACATACCACGCATGCACACATATGTGCCCACATCACACATACGCTCATGCCCATATGCCCACATACAACATATACACACACACACACCACACATAAGCCACATACACACACAAACACACACAACATACTGAGACACATTCATGCACACTCACAGACACAATGCACACACACACACACACACACACACAGGCTGTGGGTTCAGCAGTGAGGAGGTGACATCACAGCCATACACGGCAGACAACTGAAGATGAAGATGACACGATCCTGCTCTCTACAAAAGGAGTAAATGAAGCCTCTGTCCTTTTAGCAGCCTGGGACCAGCCCCCCAGGTTGCTGTGCTGTCCGCTCCTCCCCCAACACCCCCAGGGAGGCCCAGACACGTGCTCCCACCTCAGGCAGAGCGGCCACGCCTGCTCCAGCCTGTCCTCGGACTCAGGGTCTGCGTCCTCCAGTGACTCAGGGTCTGCGTCCTCCTGTGGCTAAGCTCGGGCTAATGGTCCAGCGGCCCCAGGCCAGGGCCTTCCCCGCCAGCTCCCCCAGGCTCCCGGGAAGGAGGGACTGGCCAGAGATGTGTCTCCTGCTGCCGGGGCAGAAGCAGCTACAGCCAGTGTGGGCTTGTGATTACCTGGCGCTGCAGAGGGGCCGGAGGGGACCAGAGAGGAGGGGGCTCCGTGTGGGAGTGGGGTGAGCATGCAGGGGAGGGGGCCGAGGAGGGGCCGCTCTCTGGGTAGTTCTGGTGGGGGGCTTCAATGGGCTGATGCCCCTTCAAGGTAGCCCCCCACAAGTCTAGTTGAATATTGGAATCCAGTGGAATTCCAAGCAGAGGGGGCCTGTGAGAGTGTGTGTCTGTGTGTATCTGTGTACATCTGTAGTGTGTGTGTAGTGTGTGTCTACGTGTCTATATCTCCGTGTATCTCTGTGAGGTGTGTCTACATCTGTGTGTTCTGCGTGTGTACAGAGGTGCTGCCTCTTCGTGACACCCAATGAAAGAAAGTCCATGGAGATAGAGCTAGGGTGGGGGTGCAGAAGGGCTGGGGGTGAGGATGGGCTGGAATTGAGGACAGGGTGGGTGTGTGGATGGGGTGGGGGCGACGACGGGGTGGATGTGAGGACGGGCTGGGGGCGAGGACGGCAGGGGGCTGGGAGGGACTCTGCTTCTCATGACCCATTTCCTCACTCACGAGCCTAATGACATCCAATAAACACAGGAAACAGGCCTGACCCCCTCGGTGGGGGTCAGGCAGGACCATCTGCACATCCTGCGGAAACGGAGTTTCCCACAACCCTCAGAGCCGCTGCGAGAGGTCCCGCGAGGCACAGCAACATGGCCATGTTGTGAGCAAGGCTGCAGTCATTTAACAGGACGTAAACAGAGGGCAGACCAGGTGGCCCCTGGGCTCCCTGTCCTCAGCCTGACCCCGGCCTCCCAGAGTGACCCTGGATGACCCCAGTGACGGCCACGCTGTGCTGCTGCTGCGTCCTTGCACACGGCCTGTTTGCGTGGTTGCCATGGCGACCGATAAGGGATGAGGAAAGCCTGGCAGCTTCACACATCCCCCTCCTCTGGCGGCAGCTGGGCCCCGCCACCCACGCAGGGCCCGGGGGTGCCTGGACACCCACAAACCCATCCAGAAGCCGACACACCAGGAACAGCGGAAGAACAGGAGTGGAATGGGTTGAGGATGGAGAGCAGACAATAGTGGGATGGGGCAACAGGAAGGGCCTGGGGGCCGGGCAGTGGCCAGGTGCAGAGTGCCCCAAGATGACACCTGCTCCACGGAGCTGTCGCCATGTGCCAGCACTGGGTGTCAGCTCATCCAGCACCCCTTAGCCTTGTGACTGGGTGGCTGATTTTCCCTCGGGCCACAGGTGAGGAAACTGAGGCCGTGAGAGGCAAAGAGGCCTGACCCCAAGCAGAGCTCCCTGGTTTGTCTTCGGTGTGCCCAGTGCTGGCTGGGCCGAGTGCCTCTTATCCTGACTGCTCGTCCTCCAGGAGTGTGCTCCGACCACCTCCACCTGAGAGCGAGGAGACCCAGGCACAGAGAGGCCAAGGGTCTGGTCCCAGGTCACACAGCACCATGGGGAAGGCCAGGTGTGCAGGGAGTGGGGGAGCTGTGGGGTTGCAGCCGAAACACCAGGTCCTGAGACGCAGCCAGGGGAGACGCATCCCAGGGGACTCGCTGACGTAGACAGAGGCGCTGGAAAGTCATGTAATTAAATACCTAGGAGACGGAGCTGGGCGAGGAGACGTTGGCGGGGGAGCCGAGTGGGGGGAGGCGGCCGAGTGGAAATGGGCGGAGAGAGCTGAGCCCATCCCCTGTCCCTGGGGTGCAGGCAGAGCCCCCCGCTGCTCCACCCATGGTCACAGCCCTTCTCTTTGCTGTCTCGAAGCAGCCCTTGAGGGGGCAGGAAAGGGAGGCTTGCACCCTGTCTCACAGGGAAACCAAGGCCCAGAGAGGCCAAGAGACTGGCTAAGGTCACCCAGCTTCCTAGCGGCAGAACCGGCCCCTGGCCTGGCTCTCCCGCCTCCTGGCCCCGCGAGCTTCCACTGGCACCCTTGTAATTTACCCAGTCTCTGATCGGGTGCCTAGTGCCGTGCCAGGCAGTAGGGGGATGCCCGGATGTGTGCAGTGCCTGGCACAGGGCAGACACTGGTGATTGGGGAAGGAAAAGCAGCCTCACCACCACATTTGGCAGATAGGGGAACCAAGGCACAAGCGAGTTGGTGAAGGAGGGAGGGGGGCAGATCCCAGGGCCCTGCCCCTGGGCCGCAGCGGCCCCTGGCCCCGCAGCCTGCGCCTCCATCCCACAGCCGCTGCCCCAAGAGAGGAGGGGCTCAGCAGGGAGCAAAGGCCCCAGGGGATGGACGGCTAGGTGGTCAGGGCAGAGCCCCCGCCATCCCCGCCCCCTCCCCTCATCTGCAGGGGGCGTGCTGAGGCTGCCGCTCCCTCTGAGGAGGCAGTGTTGCTATGGCGACCACTGTTACCTGGCAACCGAGCTGCATCGTCCTGGGCACCTGCTGTCTCTCCTCTGGCTCTGGGGACAGACGTGTCCAGAAGCCCCCTTGTCTCAGAAAACCCACCTGTGGGGACAAGCCAGGCAGGCCGGGGCAGGCGGGGCCGTGCAGAGACCCTCCTGGGTCTGTGAGAATCAAAAGTGAAACCCTCTCACACAGGCTTTCATTTTTTTCAAAACTGGGAATAATTATACTGACATGGGATAATAAAAATAACATGGTAAAGAAATTTTTTTCAAACAATACAGGAAAGTATACAAACGAAGATAAGAGTCACCATCATCTGTTTTGGTGGCATCTCCCGGTCACCCCTCTGCACTCTGTGTCAGGAGTAAAGGTGGACGTGGTCTCCAAGAGGGATCACGTTCCCACTTAGCACTGCGCTGGAACTGTCTCTGGGTCAGTGACTTCACTCCCCAGGGTGCCTGGGGTGACACACTGCTCAGGGCCCAGGCCGGGCACTGGGCTCCCGAGATCTGAGACCCCGTGCCTGAGGGGGCTCATGGGCCACTGGGCAGGGAGAGCTGTGACCAGCGTACCCACAACCCCAACGTAAAGAAGGGAGAACCCCACTCCACAAGAAGGGGCAGGCTGCAGGGTGCAGGGTTCAAAGGGAAGAGAAAGCACCCTCTGGTAGGAAATCAGGGTGGGCTTCCTGGAGGGGGCCCCTTTTTGGTGGAGATTAGAAAGATGGAAGGGATTAGGAGATGGAAATCATGAAAGTAGGGAGAGAAGGAGAAGAAGGGAACACGGCGTGGGCAGAGGCACAGAGGGGGGCCCGTGCTGGCCACCAACAGAGTCTCACTGACTTCATGGGGACCCGGGCACCCTGACCTGCCCTTCTCGGGGAAGGCTGGAGGGAGGGGATCACAAGGGCCTGGGAGCGGGGACAGGAGGGAGAGGAGGACGGGAGGAAGAGGGGGCCGAGGGGAGGGCAGATGGAGGAGGAGGTGGGACAGCGCACTGGCTGAGCGCTGACGGGGGCCAGATCCACATCACGCTTAACCCACTGCCCACACAGGCCCCGCGCTGCCCCGTTTCACAGAGCAGCAAACTGAGGCTCCGAGACGCTCAGGAAAACTTCCCAAAGACAATGGCCAGTGCGGGGTGGCACCGCAGTAGAACCCTCTCTGACCTCAGGCCCCACAGCCCGCTCCGGCCACCAGCTCAGGGCGGCCCTGCCCCCTCCCCACCGTTTGTCTCAGGAATCCATCTCCCGGGGCCCAGGCACGCTGCTCTCGCTCTCCGGGGTGAGCGTGCCCTGCAGCCAGGACTCGGGGACCACTCTTGGGGATGTTTGGTTGGTGTCCGGGCCCGTGCTGACCACCTGATGCCCAGGACACACGGTCGCGTGGGCCTGCCCGGAGGAGGCATCGTGCGGGAGGCCGCTACACAGGCCAGGAAGCGGTCTGGCGCCTGGAGGGCGAGGCTCCTCTGCCCCGGGGGGCCCTTCAGTGTGACAGAGGCGTGAGCCGTCCCTGCAGGCTGGAGGACGGAGTCTGTCACAGGGGTGAAAGCTGGATGGCCGCCTCCCTCCGCCCCTTTAAATTTAAATGAGCATCTAAGTTTAACCCGTTTAAAGGAGCACATTCTCCGTGCCAGGCTCTGTGTGCTCAGTCCTCTTCAAAGAAGGATTTCCCGAGCGTCTCTTCCTCCTGCCCCAGGAGAACTGCCCTCGCCCTCTCCAGCCCGCCCGGGGCTCTGCACACACGTCCACCTGCGACTCTTTCCTGCAGCTGTTTGCTCCCCTCCTGGTCACCGTGAGCCGTGAGCGCCCGTAGGGCGGGACTCCAGGGTGGCACCGTGCCGGACAGAGGCCCTGGCACTGTGGGAGCGTGAGGAAGGCACCTACTGTCCCCCAGCCTCTCCCACTCCCCCCAGCGGCCTTCCTCCCGTCGGCCCGGCCCCCTGCTCTTCTCAGTTTTGCTCTGTGAATACACGTCCCCCCACCTGGACCCTGTCCGAGGCGGGAGCCATGGGGGCCGGCGCGGAGGCACCAGGGGCCCGCCCCAGCCCTCCTGAGAGAAGCGGTGCCCTGCCCGCTCTGGGGCATGTGGGGGCCGGTCTGGCCAGGAGTTCCCAGGTCATGCTGTCCCCACAGTGAAGATGCCCCCCCAGGTGTCTCAGAGGTCCAGAGGTCCACTTCGAGGTGGGCCTTGAATGCCAGTGAGGAGCCCGGGTCTTCCTGGGGCAAAGCCCACGGCTCCCCCTCACCCCTCCAAACACACACAGGCGTGACTGAAGGACATGTGTGAACCCCACGCAGGTTCCTGGGAGGGCCCAGTCACGGAGTCTTCCAGCCTGGCCTGCAGACCCCATTTGATCTCATCAAGCATTCAGCAGGGACCCTTTCTGTTCCAGCCCTGAGAGGTCCTTCAGTCCCCTCCCGGGCGGGCTGCCAACATCCCTGCAGGTGGCCTCAGGTGGCAGGAAGGCTGTTCACACCCCCTATCCCCATGGCGAATTGGGGACTTCAGCCTGGCAGGAAGCAGGCTGCCTGGAAGAGCAGACAGGGGCAGGCGGCGGGCACACCTCCTAAGGCCTTGGTGGGCCCCTCACTCCTTGGGCATCCTCCGAGCATCTCCCCAGGACCACGGGCACAGGGGCCAGACTCACTCCTGCCTGGAGGAGCACCCAGTCTGAGCGTCACAGCCTGGAAGGGTCCAGGTGGGAGAGAGGGAGCCCAGAGGGTGGGGCCTGAGAGGGCTTTCCAGGGGGAGGCAGAGAGTGAGCCCAGCCTTGGCAACAACCGGGGCCAGGCAAGGAGGAGGATGGTAATATTCAGTCATGGGTTCCCTGAGCAAGCCTTCTGCTGCCAGCTGCACGCCAGGCCTGGGCTGGTGAAGGGGACTAGAGGCCCCTGCCAGACCCTGGGAGGGGAGAGGGGAGCCCAGAGAACTGGGGGTCCAGGGGGCTGGAGTGGGAAGCTGCCAATGCTCATGGGGAGGTGATACAGGACAGAAGCCCCCACTCCTCGGGCCAGGCGGGGCCCCCTGAGGAGGCAGCAGGGGCACGGGGATGGGCCAGGCTCCTGGGTTCTGGCCGGCTCTGCCCTGGCTGGTTTGGGCACTGCAATGGGATGAACGTCCAAGTCCTAAACCCCAGAACCCGTGAACGTGACCCTATTTGGACAAAGAGTATTGGCATCCTGGATTATCTGGTGGGGCTGAATCCATGACCAGTGTCCTTGTAAGCAGAGAAGACAGACGGGGGGGCCGTGCAAAGACGGAGCAGAGACTGGAGGACTCGGCCGCAAGCCCAGGAGGGCCTGGAGCCCCGGGGAGCTGGAAGAGGCGGGCAGCGTCCTCCCCTAGACCCTCCGTGGGGAGCACAGCCCTGCCGCCACCTCAATTCTGGACTTCCTGCCTCCAGACTGAGAGAGAATGAATTTCTATCATCTGAGGCCTCTCAGTTAGTGGCAATTTGTTACCGCAGCCCCAGGACAGTGACACGGGGACCTTGGGCGGTGGCAGCGCCTCTGTACACAGCCCCACGCCCAGCACCTGCCCGAGCTCCAGCCCGGGGAAAGGTGGGAAGGTGCCGGCAGGTGAGGGGGCACAGGAGGACGTGGCCCCACCGAGTCCAGGAGTGGGACAGGAGGGCCAACACTGCTCCTGAATAAACACTGCTCCTGGCCCCCCTTGGTCAAACTGTGGGGAAAGCAGAGGCCTGGGGAGGGCGGGGGCTCCAGCGGGATGTGGGGGTGCTGAGGGGGCCTGGAGCCCCAGACTCGGCGGGGCCCACACCCCCCAGAGCCCTGCCCAGGGCTGCCGCCTGGAGCCTGGTTGGCAGGCTCCCAGCACTCGGGTGGGGCGATGGCGCCCCCTGCTGGCCGCAGGGCCCTTCACCTGCCCCATTGACGCTTGAGAGGGAGCAGTTGGCGTCGACAACCAGGAAAACTGCTCCCCAGAATCCGGGGCCGTCCAGGGTGTCAGGGTGACGGGAACGAGCCAGTTACCGTTTGTTTAAGCGACTACATCCCTGTTTCTCATCATCATTTGTTGAATATTTCAGTGCCGGCTCCTTACTTGCCTTATCTCACAGAGTGCCCCCCACATCCTGTAAGGAAACTGGGGATCCGAGCCTGGAAGGCAGCCCGAGGCCACACAGCTAGCAGGTCGGGACCCGGCCTGGGACTCTGAGGGCCCAACCCGGGCTCCTGGGTGGTGATAATGGCTCTCGGGAGGAAGCCCCAGGAGATGGAAGAGGTGGTGGTCCCTCTGAGGTCCTTCCCCTCCCTGAGCCTCAGTTTCCTCATCTGTAAAACTGGTGTATGGACAGCCCCCGTCATTCTCCATCTGCCCATCAGGGGGCGCTGTGAGCATGCAGAGCAGTGGAGGAGGCTTTGTGGGCAGTGTACTCTGCACATAGTCTCCTTATCACACACGGGGTAGGAGCTGGCCAGCTTCTGGGTGTGCGGCCTGGGCAGTCGCACAGGTCCCCAGGCTCGGAAGGGCCCGAGCTTGGTTTTATGCTCTGCTCTCGCCATCTGTAAATTTAACCGTTTTTGAACAATGGCCCCTCAGATTCACTTTGCACTGGGCCCCCCAAATCAGGTCCTGGTCCTGAGTGTAAGAACTGCCATTGGGAGCCTTTGAGCTGGGGTATGCAGCCCTCACCCTAGGCTGACCCTGAACCTCTCACACTCCCCCCAGGGCGGCTGTCCCCACTGACTCCTTGGGCCTGTACTCCAGGACTGAGTCAAAGCACCTGGGGAGCCTTCCCTGACCATTGGGCTGAGCAAGACGCCTCCCCCAGGCTCACTCACCCCAGGCCTCCCTCTCACAGCCTGGACCACCCAGGGGCTGGGCCCTGCGCTGTGGTCCAATGCCATGGGAGTTCTGTTCCCCACACAGAGCCCTGCACACAGCAGGAAGGGTTTTGCTGCTGTGCTGAATGGTGGACCCTGGGGGGACGCTGAGAGGGTGCAGGTGAGGACACTCCAGCTCTGTCCCCGCAGGGCCCATGCCTGGGGCTTTCTTCCTCCAGACCTGTCCTGGATGGCGCCCACCCAAACTCTCTGAGCAGCCTCCAGGATGAGCCGTCAGCTCTCCAGCCCCGGTTCCTGGGTGGCCCAAGATGGGATCGGTGGGGCTCTGCTGCCACCTCGCGGCCAATGGGGAGAAGGTAGCACACCCACCTGGGGAGGCCCAGCAAAGGAGGTGGGGACAGGACATCAGGTGGGTGGGGACAGGGCCGCCAATGCAGGAGCGAAGTTTCTGGATGCTTCAGACAGCCGAACTACTGTCCCCTTCCCACCACCATTCTCCAAGTTACTGCTCCGTCTGCTCACCCTGTGGACAGGGGACCGAGGGGAAGTGAACATGGTCATGTGACTGGTGAGTGGCAGAGACCTCCAGGACCCCCAGGTGGGGGTAAGGAAAGACATATAGACGTTCAATCAGTCTTTTCAACAGATGGCGCTGGCACAGTTGGACATCCACGTGCAAAAGGCTGACACTGGACCCCACCTCACACCGCATACAAAAATTAACTCAAAATAGATCAAAGACCTAAACGAAAGAGCTGCAATCACACAACTCTTAGAAGAAAACAGGCACAAATTTCATGACCATGGATTCCACAATAGTTTCTTATATATGACACCAAAAACCCAAGCAACGAAGAAAAAAATAGATACGTTGAACATCATCAAAATTAAAACCTTTGTGCTTCAAGGTATGTGAAGAACTACTACAACTCAACAATTAAAGAAAACAACCCAATTAAAAAGTGAACAAAGGGTTTGAGGAGATGCTTCCCCAAAGAACATACACAGGCGGCCGATAAACACAAGACAAGACACTCAACATCGTTAGTTGTTAGGAAAATGCAAATCAAAACAGTAATGAGGTACCACTTCACCCCCACTAGGATGGCTATGCTAAAAAGAAAAAGAAAGAAAAAAGACACTAGCAGGTGTTGGCGAGGATATGGAGAAATTGGAACCCTAATACATTGCTGGGGGGATGTAAAATGGTACAGTCATTTTGAAAAACAGCCTGGCAGTTCCTTAAAACGTTAACCCTAGAGTTATAGTGTGACCCAGCAACTCCACCCCCAAGCATACAGTCAAGAGAATAGAAAACACATGTCCACACGAAAAATGTGTAACAGCTCTATTCACAACAGCCGAAAAGTAGAAACAACCAAATGTCCATCCACTGAGGAGTGGAAAAGCAAGATGTGGTCTGTCCCCACAATGGAATATTATTCAACCATACAAAGGGACGAAGTGCTGACGCACGCCACATCGTGGACCAACCGTGAAAAGATTGTGCTAAGTGAAAGGAGCCAGACACAAAGGCCAGATGTAATACATTTCCGTTTACATGAAATGTCCCAAGTAGGCAAATCCACGGAGACAGAAAGCAGATTGGCAGTTGCCAGGGGCTGGGGAGGAGAGAACAGGAGTGACTGCAATGGGTGCAGAGTTTCTTTGGGGACATGTAGATGTTCTAGAATTAGATGGTGTTGATGGTTGCACAACCTTGTGAATATAGTAGAAACCACATTGTACACTTTAAGAGGGTGAATTTTGTCGCATGTGAATTGATATCAGCTTTTTTTAAAGGCCCCCAGACTCCTTAGCCAGCATTTGGGACCCTCCAGGGCAGGCCCCACAGCCTCCCCTGCCTCATCTCCCACTCGAATCCCCCAGCCACATCCTCCAACATCCTAGAAATTCCAGGAGTCACAGCCCAGCCTCACTAGGCACCCCTCATCAGCTGGCATTGACGTGGGCCCTGTCTGCTTCCGTCTCCCCATCCCACCATGAGCTCCCCAAGGGCAGGGGCCAGACTGGCACCCCTGTGTCCACAGCACCCAGTGTGGCTTCACAGGGCAGGCATCAGACAGGGAGCAGCGATGGGTGGATGGAGGGATGGATGGACGATGGATTATGGATGGATGGAT
>JABWHU010000011.1:42300530-42361423 GCA_014189135.1 Dicerorhinus sumatrensis harrissoni
TGGATGGATGGATGGATGGATGGATGGATGGGTGAGTGGGTGGATGGATGGGTGGATGGGTGGATTATGGATGGATAGACAAGTGGATAGACAAGTGGATGGGTGGATGGATGGATGGATGGATGGATGGATGGATGGATGGATGGGTGAGTGGGTGGATGGGTGGATGGATGGATGGATGGATGGATGGATGGATGGATGGGTGGATGGGTTTTTAGGAGCCTAGAAAGTCCATCCAGTGGCCCTGTTTGGGGACCACCATTCACTTCAGCATCCTCTCTCTCCCTGCTGGCTCCAACGGCTCCAGGCTAGACAAGGGCGGAGGGAGGAAATGATCAGGCCAGATGGGCTGAGTTAAGGAGGCTAAGAGTCAGTGCCACACTTGCCCTGGATTTCACAGCCCAGCCAAGCTTCCTTGCTAGGGCTGCAGGCAGTGAGAGCAGGACCCATGGGAGGGCCCTCCAAGCAGACGAGCCAACCCTGCCCTAAGCCAAGTGGTGCCAAGGGCCCCGGCCTGGGGAGGGGGACAGAGGGAGGGCCCAGCCTGGCCTCTCTGCTGAGCCCGGGAAAGGCCAGGACTCAGAAAGTCTTGAGCAAGAGAGAGGACAGACACACCCCAGACTGGGCCTTAGCCGGCTAGACCCTCACAGATACACGACATCCCCCTCTGCACGCAGGCATGTGCATACACGCGCGCACACACACACACACACATACACACACATCGTCCAGCCAAACCGTATCTGGCTGGTTTGGACCACAGCCACCCCACCCCTGCTCTCAGAGTTGACCACACCACCACTCTGAGGTAGGTGTGGGATAATAGAAAATACGTATTGGTCTCTGCCCCCGCTTCCTGGCACAGGGCTCCTGAAACCCTTGTGAATTCCTAAGTGATAAGAGCGCCAGGAGCATCTTTTGTTCTAATGAGGCGACTCCAGGTGGGCTCCTCGATGGCTCCTGGGTGGGGCCTGGTCACCAGAAGGACCAAGACAGGATTAGAAGCTGGGAATTTTCAGGCCCACCCCCCATCCTCCAGAGAGGGGAGAGGGGCTGGAAATGGAGTTAATGATGGATCACGTCTACATGAGGAAGCCTCTGTGAAACACCAACAGTACAGGGTTTGGGGAGCTTCCAGGCTGGTGAACACACCCATGTCCAGGGAGAGCGACGCACCCCAACCCCACGAGGACAGAAGCGTCTGCGCTGGGGACCCTCCCAGACCTCGCCTCATGCACCTCTTCACGTGGCTGCGCATCTGTGTTCTCATCCTCTCCTTTAATAAAGTGGTAAGCCTCAGGAAGTGTTGCCCTGAGTTCTGCGAGCTGTTCTAGGAAGTAATCGCATCCAAGGGGGAGGACGTCATGGGAGTCTCTGATTTGTAGCCAAGACAGACAGAAGTGTGGGGAACCTGGGGACCTACTGCCCGCGATTGGCATCCGAACTGGAGGTCGGTCTTATGGGACTGAGCCCTTTACCTGCAGGATCTGACGCCATCTCCAGGTAGAGAGTGTCAGAACTGAGCTGAATTGCAGGACACCTGGGTGGTGTCACCGAATTGCTTGGTGCGGGGAAACCCCCCGCGTCTGGTGTCAGATGGATGTGGTAGCCATGTGAGAGTAAGGGAGAGGCACAGGAGGAGGAGGGTAGGTTTTCTAACTCACTAGACAAGACAGGGTTCACTGGGCCCATTTCACAGAAAAGCACACTGAGGCCCCACAGACTGAGTGGCTCAGTCTGGAGCCAGGATCCCTCGACCAGGAATCCTGCTCACTCATCTACAAAAACCAAGGACCCTGTCAAAGGGACCCTGCAGAGTCACCGTCCCGCCTGGGTGCATCCTCGCCGGCCCATCCGTGGGGGCAAAGCTCATCTTCAGTTTGTTCCCAGGGCTCATCCTGCAGAGTATCTTGAGTGCCTACTGTGTGCCCGGCACCATGTCCCGCACAGAAGGTACAAGAAGCAACAAACCCCGAGCCGTGGGCTCACGGAGCTGGGGCCCGGGAACAAGCCCGTCCTGAACAGCTTAGCTACAGAAAGTCGCTTCCTTCCCCGTGACCAGGCCTGGAGGGAAACTCAGCTGATGCCACCACGGGTGGCGAGGACTTCCCACGGGAGGCGCTTTTTCATCCGAGACCAGGAGGTAAAAAGGAGGCATCTAGTGAAGGGGAGGGGAGCGTGGTGGGAAGATTGGGGCGAGGGCTCCCCTCAGAGCCAACAGCGCCTGCTGGAAAGCTGCCGTGCGGCAGGAAAGGGGAGCAGAGCGGGGAGGCCAGAGCCAGGTGGGAGGCTAAGGCCGGTCAAGCCAGGGCAGGTCTTAGCATCTGAAGGAGGTGAGAACCCCAGGAGGCACTCGCTGTCAAGGCTGGCTTTGAAGGGATGGGGTGCTTTACTTTTTGTGAGGAAGACCGGCCCTGAGCTGACATCTGCCAATCCTCCTCTTTTTGCTGAGGAAGACTGGCCCTGGGCTAACATCCATGCCCATCTTCCTCCACTTTATGTGGGACACCGCCACAGCATGGCTTGACAAGCGGTATGTCGGTGCGTGCCCGGGATCCGAACCAGCAAACCCCGGGCCACCGAAGCAAAGCATGCGAACTTAACCACCACGCCACCGGGCAGGCCCCTGGGCTGCTTTTTTTTAAGATTCGATGTGACCAGGGATTAAAAGCAAAATAGAAACAGTTATTACAATATAATTATGTGCAATCCACCTGCCTTCCCACCCAGGTCTCTAAGCTTCTTTCAGCCCCAAGATCTGTGAAATGGACCGAGACAGACAGAAGACAGAGAGGTTTGGTCGATGTGAACTGAGTGGGATGGAGGGGGGAGCCCAGGAGGCCCAGACCAGAGGGCGGGCGGGAGGGTTTAGGGGCCGGGAGCAGGGGAGGAAGAGGCTCCCTGAGATGGCAACAGATCCTGAGCGTGTGAGCCACGCGGAGATCATCTGAAAACGTTTGGCTGCAGCTGTCACTCTCCGTCGGCATCGCGGTGCTGCGGTGGGAGATTGCGGCAGACCCAACTCCATCCTCGTATTCTGGACGTGATGCAAGACGGTGGTTCTTGCAATCTGATGTGCGGCCACTCTTGGGCCACAGAGCAACCGTGATTACATGTTCTCCCACTATCAAAATAATACACATTTATCACTGGACGTTGGAAAACGCTAATTTGGAAAACTAGAAAGAAGAGGAACCTTCCGTATTGTCAGGATCCAAAGATCATCATTGATAAGTGAGTGCGTTTCTTTTGGGTCTTTTCTTAACCTCTGCACTTGACACCATCTTGATGATATCCCATATAATATTTTGAATCTTAGTGGGGTTTTTTTATTTAATATGATTGCATAAGCATTTTCCCACGTCTTTAAAAACTGTAAACCTAATTCTAATGGCTGCATCATATTCCAGAGAAAGGACATGTCATCCTGCACGATTCATTTTTGTTGAGCATTTATTTCCCCAGAGCCTGTTTTCTTATGACGCAGAATGCTCTGACGAACAGTGTGAGGGTTTCCGAAGTTCCGGATACTTCCTCAGCCTGGGTTTCCAGCCGTGGAATTGTTGAGTCAGCTCCCTTCCTAGAATGTGCCGCCAAATGGGCCTCCAGCAAGTTCGTCGAAGTTGACGTTCCCATCAGAGGTAGCACTCCGCTCCTGTCGGTGTCGGCCTCCTGTGACAGACGTCATCCTCTGTGATGTTGCTGACGTAAACTTGACAGCCCTCGGGTCTCCCCACCGGTGTTCTGCCACCCTGGGGATCAATCACACATTCTACAGATCCAGGTCCACGGTCTCGGCCAGTGGCTTCCTAACCTATACATGGGGACATCGGGAGGGTCAGAGGAGAACGCATAGACAGCAGGCACTGGTGGTGACCAGCCACCACGTTATCGCCTCTCACAGCCCATCTCCCCAGCTGGCCCGCCGAGCAGGCCCACTTGGGGTGACACGCTGTTCCCTGGTCCAAAGCCGCTCCTGCCTCTTCCCAGAACAGCAGCAGATCAAACGGCTGGGCTCCTGGACTTCATTAAATGCTTATTTATTTCTCTTTGCCTGCCAGAAGTTTCCATTTAACTCGAGAAACAGTTTTAAATTACATGTCCCCTCCACCAGCCACGAGGATTGGAGGCTGAGGAGGGATGGTTTGTCAAGATCCACATGTCTCAGAACCTCTTTCTATCTCGGAGGCCTGGGCCCCACCCGGGGGACGCCCATCTCTGCTTCCAGACGGGAGGAGGGCGAGGGCCGGAGGGAGGCAGCCAGCTCCAGGAGGCCGAGAGCTCCCGCCGGCCCTGGCTGGAGAGCAGGGGGCCCAGCCTGGGCATCTCCAGTCATTCCTCCGCTCACTTACTCATCCGCTCGTCCGTGGGCTCAGCGTCCCTCGTGTTCTCAGTGTTGGGCTGGGCTGGGGCTGAGGACGAAGAAATAAATCAGACAAATCCTCTCGCCAAGTTCCTGTCTGGCTCTGGGAGAGATGGGCACCGGAAACGTGCAATCACATTCACACAGTTGTTCAAAAAATGTTTTCTGAGCACTTCTTGTGGGTCGCAAACTGGGCTGGGACGGTGACAGTATAAGAGTTCTGCGAGCTGCGACTGAATTTGTCCCGGGCCCTGGCTGGCCGAGGCAGAGGAAGCTCAGCCAGCACCAGGGCCACCCAGGGTCACAGCCAAGCCACCCGCAGGGATCCAGGAACTAGACGTCCGGCCTCCCTGGCTCGGCCGATGCTCCGAGGGGCCAGCAGGGAGGCGGGGATGTTCCTGCTTCCGGGCCTCCCTCGGGGCTGCAGACAAAGGCCCCTGAGCCCCTGGGGCGGGCCAGCCGGGGAACAGGGCCAGCGCCTCTCCTGGGGGACCGGGGAGGGCTGGGCTCCTGCAGGCAGCCGGGGCCGGAAGCAGCTGTGGGAAGCTGGGAGGGGCTGGGGGCAGCGGTCCCCTCCACAGCCCACCTCCGCGGAAGCCAGGGCGGGGACACTGCTGCAGCAAGGAACCACAGCAGCTGAGACGGAGCCCTGTCCTAGGGCCCGACAGGCCCCGCTGGTGGGTGGCTGCTCCATTCTCAACCTGCTCCAACCAGACGGCCACAGTGAGGTGGCAGCTGGCAGACGCAGAGCCCCTCTCAGAGGTGGCTGTGTACCTGTGGCTGGTCCTGGAGGACGAGACAGAGATTTCTAGGCAGAGACAGCGTGGAGGATACAAAAAAACGCACCATGGAAATCTCAAGGCCAGCTTTTATAGCAAATGGAGTAAGAATTGGAAGGGTTTCTTTCCTAACCGACTTCAGCATGTTCTGTGTCCATTTTCCTGCCTTAATTCTGTTCCAGACTGAGGCACCCAGGCTCCGGCCTCCAAGAACCCAGGCCCTAGGTGGACAGTCCAGCTGAGGCAGCAGAGAGGACAAGGGAGGTAGACGAGAAAGATCTTTCTCCAACCCGAACCCCGCAATGAGAGCTGCCACCTGGCAGCTGGGAGTGGTGAGCCCACCATCTCTAGAAGCAATCAAGCTGCTCCTGGATGGCCAGAGGCCAACAAGCCCAGGAAGGAGTCTATAAGTGGGGAGTGGGTTTGTAACAAGACCCGTCATCAGAAGGCCCTGTGGGCAGTGCAGTGTCCAGGGCTCAGAGCCACCCAAGTCCTCTGGACAGACCAGGGGGACAACAGCAACAAAGGACCACCACCTGCCATATGCCGGGTGCTGTGCCACCCAGGAGTTTTGCTCTCATTTATCTCAAACCACATCAACGCTTGCAAAGTATTCATTACTCTCCCCACTTAACAGATGAGGAAACTGAGGACCAGGGAGGTAAATGACTTGCTCAAGGACACATAGCTCACTGGGGCAGGGCCAGGGTACGGACCCAGATCTGGCTGACCCCAAGTCTGGGTCGAACCCTCCCCTTCAGTCGTCCTTCATTCGAGAAGTCTTTACGGAGCACCTGCCCCACGCTGGGTCCTGGTGGCCTCAGGCACACGGAGAACAAGACGAGACTCTGCCTCCTGCCCATGGTCCAGGCTTTCTTGCCCAGCTTCCATGTGAGCATTTCACACGTTTGCCTAGGTTGCTCACGTCTTTACATTTTATTTTATTCAACAAACTTTGACCAAAATATTCTCTCCATTTCTTTCCTCCTTCCTTTGCACACGTCCCCTCACTGACCCAGGCCCGGGGTGGGGGCTGGGGGCTTAGGAACAGGTGAGTCAAGTCCCAGGACCACAGCCCAGAGGGAAGATGATGCCAGGGTCCAGCGAGGAGGGGCCTGGGAAGGGGCTGCGGGGCTGGCACCAAGGCTGGGGCACACGGCAGCCTCATAAAACCCCGGCACCCCGCACGGGTTCCTCGCCCACGTGGGAGAGGCTGTTACCCCACTCTACAGCTGGGAGAAGTGAGGCTCAGAGAGTCAGGCGACACAGCATCCCAGAGAACACTGGCCAGCCCTCCGGGTTCAGGCGCTGTCACCCCAGGGGGCCCACCTGCCCGGCTCTCCCAGTTCCATCACTGATCTCTGCCCCCTCCCAGGGTCCGGGGCTGTGGTGCTGGACCCTCAGGAGCACGGATCAGCAGAGAGCCCTGTGCATGGACCACCCTCTCCACTCCTCCACGAGAGTCTTACCTCCTGTGTCTCCTCCAGGTGGCTGGACGCCGTCTGCCCAGCCCTGGCCTCTGCTGCATGGGGCGGGGGGCGGGGAATGGTGGGGAGATCTTCAGGTCCTGAACGGGGGAGAGATGGGAGGCCTGACTACAGAGCGCTTTGCCTTGATTAGTTTCTTTACTCCTCACGACCATCGTATGAGTGGAAAGCTCGTGCACAGCTACAGTCCATGCCCTCACTGAGTTGGACATGGACCAGACACTCATTTCATCCTCATTTCAAAGACCAGGTGACAGGCTCACAGAGGCAGGATTAGAACTCGTGGCTTCCACTGGGTCTTTGCACTTAGCCATGCCCCCTGCTGGTATCGGTTTTCCATCTTCTGCTCTGAATGTTTGTCAGAGCATTTCACATCCAGTAGCCAGTTTGGGACAAACTCAGTGACTCTATGGAGTCAGCAAGGAAGCGAGTGGGAGGCCTTGGGAGAGGGCTGGAGCCATAGCAGCCATTCCTGCCCCCAGGGAGATCTTCTGCTGAAACCCAGAAGATCAGAGTCAAACAGAGGCCACTGGGTCCAAATCATACCCCTGGAGCTCTGGGGGTCCCAGGTGGGGAGGGAGCAGGCAGCTCTGGGACCCAACCTACTTGCAGCAGAACAGCGCCTCAGAGCCAAGTCAGATGTAGGCCAGATGCCGGCTCCTCTCTGGTCCTCCAGCCTTGGGGGCCCACCCCATGCCCGTGCTCACCTGGAGGCAGATCCCACCCCCTTCTCAGGCTCTCCAATCCCCCTCCTCCTCTACTCCCACCCAGCCCCCCACCCTCCGTGCACCTGCACAAAGCACTAGTGAGAGTGAGGGCTTGATGAGACTTGGTGGGAGCCCGGAGGGGTTTTGCACTGCCCACCACTCAGCCAGCAAGGGGGCCGCCTCCCCGGACACCTCCTCCCCCAGGCCCTCCTCGCAGGGCACCCTCTTCCCCTTCCTCCTCACAGCCTTGCTGTCTCTCTTCTCTTTCTTCCTTGAGTTTCACCCCCGATGTGCACACTCCCCCTCTGTATTAGCCTGAGCCGTTCGCTCAGCTGCAGGTTCCACCCCACCGGGAACTGGGAAGGTGGGAGGTTGACCCGACTTGCAAGCCTACAGGGCAGCCTGCCCCGGGTCCAGGAACGCCGCAGAAGACACGAGACGCCTGGGTCAGAAACAAAGGACCGTTTACGACTCCTGGCGGGGGTGGCAGCCAAGTCCCAGCATTTTTAGGCACCAGTTCACCAAGCCCTGATTCCCACAGGGCAACACAAAGAGGGCCGGACAGCACCTGCGTGCTCGGTGGTTGTGTTAGAGGAGAGGGACCTGGAACTCAGAGAGCCTGAATCTTCTATAGGAGGCAGTAGGCATGCCTGCCCTTTGCTCTGGAGGGAGAGAGGGGTTCTATATTTCCTGCTGTCACTTATACTGTGTTGAACAGCGTCCCCAGAAAGTCATGTCCACCCAGAACCTGTGAATGTGACCTTATTTGGAAATAGGGTCTTTGCAGACGTAACCAAGTTAAGATGGGGTCACAATGGACTAGGGTGGGCCCTTAGTCCGATATGACTGGTGTCCTTATGAGAAGGAGGAAGTTTGGACACAGACACAGAGAGAGAAGACAGTCACGTGACAATGGAGGCAGAAGTGGGGGATGCTGCCACAGGCCGAGGATGCCGGCCATCACCAGGAGCTGGAAGAGGCAGGAAGCACCCTCTCCCGGAGCCTTCAGAGGGAGCGCGGCTCTGCCCACCGCGATGTCAGACTTCTGACCTCCTGAACTGCGAGAGAATAAATTTCTGTTGTTTTAAGTCACTCGGTTTGTGGTAACTCGTTACAGCAACCACGGGAACTAGTACATCACTGTACAAAAAGCTTGAAAAGAGAGTCCGAACGCAGAGCAGCGGGGCCTTGCTCACAACACACGCGGAAACGTGGGCCTACGAGGACTGTCTCCAACCCCCTGGAGACGTTTTTGCTCATCAGGACAGAAGACCTAGCAGGGACGCTAGGACCTGCCCATCTCTTGTGTTTTTTCTAGCCCTTGGGGATCTCACCCCTGCCCCAGCTGGCTCCCTGTGGCATTTTTCCCTCCTCGTAAAGGGAATTTTTGTACCAGCTGATGAAAAAATTTTAAAATGCTTCCATATCATTGCTACATATTGGACTTCCACCCAAGATTGTTTGGAGAAAGAGATTCCATGGATTTCAAAATTTTTAAAGCAGAACATCTGGGCCAACCCTGTCAGCTGGCAACTGAAGCAGCACAGGGGCTGCCCAAGCCCAAGAGTGAGTCAGACGCGGGTTCCAGTTCGCCGTCTCCAGCCCTGAGAGCGGCCCCCGGAGTTAGTCCTCGGTTTCCTCCGATCCAAGTGAGGTCAGAGGGGAGGGCGGGGAGGGTGGCCAAGCAGGGCTCAGCCGTCAGGCAGAGCAGGGGACATGGGACGCTGCTGGGGACCAGCCAGGTGGGGCAGGGCCTGTGCCTCCACTGGTGGGAAATAAAGCATATTTTCACAAGCGGCTTCCTTAGACCATCCCCTCCGCTTGTCTCCTGTCTGACCACAGAAAACTCAGCCACATTTGTCACACCCAACCCTCCCATCCACATCACTTCCTCCAAGATTTCCCTCGCAGCGCTGTCGGGCCAACGTGTTGCCTGAAAAACCTTGTTGAGAAGGAGCCACCTCTTCAACGGGGAGGCCGGGGTTCATCTGTCTTGCTCCCCAGACGGGTGCACATGAACACATGTGTATTTGTGATGGCTGCGCTGGTGCCAGGGCTTTTGCTCCGCGCCCCCGCCACACCCACTCACTCCACATCTGTGCACCAGGCCCCACCAGGTACCAGACACGCTGCTCCAGAGGCTCTGCAGCCAGGGGCTGGTTTAATCCCTGCGACAAGGTGACATCAGCCCAGTTTACATGTAGGTACTGTACCTGTAAGGAGCCCGAGGCCCAGACAGGCAGGGCTGCAGGTGGAAGATGGCCTCGCAGGTAAGATGGGGGAGGGAGGGAGGAGGAGGAAGGAAGGGGTTGGCTCACGGTGAGGAGGCAGACAGGGCTCCAATCCAGGATGGGAGACCAAGGCAGGGCCCTCACCAGGCTGAGTCCCAGCGGGGAGGCCCTCGGAGGACAGGGCCGGGGCAGAGGGGGTGGGAGCCTCACCCACTTGCCTTGCAGCCTCAGGTCCCTGCAGCTGTTCCCACAGCCCCGCCACAGCACTGACACCCCCACCCCCCGGGCTTCCTGAGCCTGCAAACCTGACTGTCTCCCAGGACTGGCTTGCAGGGACCAGACCCTTCCCCTGCCCACACGTGGGGGTCTGGGCCCCAGAGCTCATGCTGCACTCCCCCTCTTAAAATCCTCCCAATTGGCTTCTGCTGGTGGCTACGAGGATGTCCCCATCTGAGCCCACTTTTCCAGCTGACATGTGCCAGGGAAGGACACGGGGGGCCCCAAGACCCAGCCCTGGCAGGCTGAGGCTGCACGGCTCAATGGGCGTCTCTGCCCAGGGCTTCCCGGTTGGTCTCCACTCCCTTGCCCTGTCCTCCCAGGTTCCTGCCATCCCACAGTCTCAGAAGCCCCAGCCCAGAGAGGTGGAGGACTTGCCCCAGGCCACACCGCAGAGGACTGGCAGAAGAAAAAGGGACTCCCATTATTGTCCTGACTCCCCCTGGACTCAGGCCCCTCTCGGTAGACAACCAGGCATGTGTGAGATGGGGTGCTGCCAGGAGCTGCCGCGACGCGTGCCAGCAGACAGACGGGTGCAATATGGCCCAGCACAGAACACCCAGATAAAGCTGCCGGGCTGGTCTGTCCCTCCCCGGGAGAACAGTGTCATTGTTCAGGGACAGGAGCTGAGCCAGGAGGGCCTTGGAGAGACAGGAGCCAGGAAGAGACTGAGGCAGAGAACGAAGGTCCCTGAAGGGAAATGCTGCCTGTGTGAAGCCGCATCCTTCAAGTGCTGAAGAGGACATGTACGTTATTTGAATTAGAAAAAGAATATGTAAACCTCTACTCAGGTATTCACAACAAAATGGTATAACGTAAAAGGTGCTGCTGTCTGGGCTTGCATAAAGGAATGTGTACTCACCTTGAGAAAGCACGAGCCCTCCCCATCCATCGTGGGCATCTGAGGAAACACGACGGCCAGCCCACAGCTGGGCTGTCTCTCGGGCTTTCTCTGCCGGGGTAGCCGGTCCTGGCTGCCCGCCCTCGTGGTTTGCTTCTTCTGCAGCTGGGACAGACTCCTGACGACTGCCTCCACCACCAAACTTCAGACAGGCTCCTCCGAGCCCCTGCCACTCTGCCTCGTCCTGGGCCCTGTCCCCGGCCTGCCCAGCCCCCTTGTGGCAGGAAGCCCCCACCATTGATGTCTCCTCTGACCCCTCACTCTGCTCCCTGGCTGTAAATCCCCAGCCATCTGTTGTTTTCAGAATTAAGCTCAACCTCTCTCCTCTATTGCAATAGTCTCGAATAAAGTCTTCCCTTCCGTTTTTAATATTTAACAAGAGCCAGAACAATTTCCCTTTAACACTCCACACTCCCCAAGTCTCCGCCGTTTCTTGAGACCTGAGACAGGTGACTTGTAGTTCCATTGTCTTGCAGCCTCAGGTCTCAGGCCACCCGTCTTTGGTCTGTCATCTACCCAGGTCTCCCAGGTTGTGACAGCTCAGCTGTGAGAAGCCCATCTCTGCCTTTGCGTCCTCCCTTAATTCAGCAGCAATTTGTTCATTCATTCACTCACTGATTCATTCATTCATTCTAAACTGTGGCTGGGCACCCACTATGGGCAGAACTGTCACGTATGTCATCTGGTTTTGCTCTCCCTGGGGCGCCATGAGGCCAGTCTATATAGAGACATCCATGCATCTGCCCCTGCCCAATACCTTTGCCTCCTTCTGCCAGCAGCACCCCAACTTTCTTCTGAGAAACCACCCCTCCCCTACTTGCAGTTCATGTGGGTTGGGTGATGGAGACAGGGGCTAACAATATCTCTCAGCTCCAGGGATGGGCCAGGTACCCTGGCCTTGTCAGTCATCATGGTATAGACCACAGCCACAGTCAGTGGTCCAGGAATGGGCATGGGACCCCCGCAAGTCGATGAGAGTCAGCCCCAGGATACTTGCTGGAACTCTAGTGGGGTTGCTAGGCTGAGAGGCTGGAGCTGCTGGAAGCCCCCTTGCCACCACAAGGGAAGAGTCTGCCTGAAGATGAGGTCATCACAAAGGAAAGCCCCAATGACATCCTTGGAGCCCCTGGATCCAACAGTTCCTGAAGCTACCTCTTCATGTATTAATTACACAGGCTAACACATTTCCCTGTGTGTGTGTGCACGAGCGTGCACTTGTGTGTGTGTTAGGCAGTTTAAGCCATAAGTGTAGCTGAATAAAACATATTTATTTTGACCTTTGGCATAATCATGATTAATTTCATATATTCTCCCTTTCAAATTTCACAGCAAGAGATTCTTATCCTCATTTTACAAAAATAAATAAATAAACTGAGTCTCTGGGAGAAGTGACTTGCCCAAGGTCACACATGAGCAAGTGGCAGCGCCCTCTGGCCGAATCCCCTGGCATCCCATCAATGCTCCTTTCCCACAGAAGTATCTGGAAACTTCCACCTGGCATAAGGATGCTCACGTTCAAACTTGGGTGTTAAAGCAAAACCACGCAGACCGCAGCAGATGGAATCCACACCAAAATAACGCCTTTTTTTTTTTCCTGACCCACTAACATTCTGTGACAGGGAGAGGGGGTTTCCAGAAACAAAGAAAAACCTGAAGCTAAAAGGGACCCCTCCCGCGGCCTCTGTTGCTCGCAGATCATTTTTTGCCTTTCAGGTAAGTGTGTCGAATTCAAGATGCCATGGGTGAAGGTCAAAGATTTGTTTACAGAAACGATCCTTGTCTCGGGTTTGGTCTGGGGCTTGGGTCAGCCGTTGATCTGTTTTTGTCTTTGCTCATTTACTTGCTGAAAACTTGCCCCTGGAGCCCAAACACCCCAGGACGTGAATGTGTACCATAAATAAAATCCAGCCAGACTTCCACAGCTCACAAGAAGGGATAAAGCAGAGGCACAATTACCGACAATTTGCATGTGTGAGGGAGGGAACCGCCGTCTTGGACCCCGTCCAGCGGGTTTGCCGACAGGGTCTGGACGCCCTCTTTCAGCTGTTGGCGTGGAGATGGGCAACACCTGCAGGCAGGGGGAGAGCGTGCGCAAAGGCACAGAGGTGGAAGATGCCAAGGTGTGCTCAGCCACCTGCAGGAATCCCTGGGGGTAGGAGGTGGGGGGGGACGGGCACGGAGGGGGGCAAGCATCAGGCACGCAGGGCCTTACTGGCCAGTCGGAGGGCGGGCTTTATCCTGGGGCGAGGGGAAGCCATCATGGGCTTTGAGCTGGAGAACGAAGAGCCGGTTTTAAGGAGATCACTGTGGCTGCCTGGAGGAGGTGAGGCTGCAGGGAGGAGGGGAGCGAGAGGATGAGGAAGGACTCCAGGGAGAACGTGAACTAGACTGAGTCAAGCTGGGGACCAGGGAGGTGAGAGGCAGCCAGACATAAAAGCTGATCGGAAACGTCTTCTTTCAATTAGGATGTAGAAGGACATCCTGTGGCAATGGCAAGAAAAGGCTGGATAAAAATTAAAACAATGTGTTTCTCTGGGGCTCCCAAGAAGGGCTGGGTGTAAGGAAGCGTTGATTAACCGAATTCCAGGGAAGCCTGAGCAGAGAGCCACAGCAGCCCCCGTACCTGGGGGTGAGCACCTGGTCTGTGTGCAGGAGGGCAGAACCAGAGACGGCAGGAAGGAGGAGAAACCACTGAGCCACTGATGACAACGTAGAGGAGGAAAAAACTCATTTTCCGTTACCCAACTTAGGTTCTCTGGCTGGGGCCCCGTAAATCAGACTGCAAAAGATAGACTAACAGGAGAAAAACAAACAGTCTATTAACACGTGCATCACGCATGTACACACGGGCGCATCCAGCCATGAGGAACCCAAAGGGGTGGCTAGAACTTGGGCTTATATACCATGTTAGGGAAAAATAAGAAAAAGGGGTTTGGGGCTTCTGGGGGGAGGCAAGTGATGGGAAGTGACCAGGAAGAGTTCGATAAGCAAGGGTTGTTTCCTTGGGTTTGCTGTGCAGATTCAAGTAGGTGCCTTCTCCACTGACGAGGGTTAAGAGACCTCCTTTTGCTGGTACTGGAGAGGGAGGCATCCAACACTTAAGGAAGAAATAATCCCCGCCTTATAGGAGCCCCTTCAGAAACTAGAGGAGGAAGGAGCATGTCCCAGATTATTTTAACCAGTTAGAATTACCCTGATACCAAACCTTAGCAAGGACATTATAAAAAGAGAGAGAGAGAAAATTACAGACCAATGTCACTCATGACCATAGATGTAAAATCCTCAACACAATTTTAACAAATCAAATCAGCAATATATACAAAAGAGGATGAATCGTGACCAAGTGGGCTTTTTTCCAGAAATGCAAGGTTGGTTTAATATTCAAAATCAATCAGTGTGATTCACTTCATTAACAGAACAAAGGATATGTTTCCAATAAATACCAAAAAAGCATGGGACCAAATTCATTCATGATAAAAAATTTTTTTATTTTCAGCAATTTAGGAACAGAGGGAACTTCACCAATTGGATAAAGAAACTGCAAGAAAACCAACAGCTAACATCACAGGGAGCATTGAGAGACTGAGGGCTTTCTCCCGAGGGCCAGGAAGGAGACACATGTCGACTGTCTCCATTTCCATCCCACCTTGTCCTGGAGGTCCTAGCCAGTCTCTATATGCCAGCATCGTGATTGTCCATGCAGAAAACCCTATGGAATCTAGAAAACACCCCCTAGGCCTGGGCCCAGTGGGGGAGGGACAGTCCTTGCATTGAATTGTGGGGTCCCCGGAATGCTGAACGTGGGGAGAGGGCTGTTGGGTCTGCCTCTGCCCGGAAGACCCCCTGGGATGCTGAGTTATTTTAAGGCAAATTGGGCCTGGGTTTCCTGCGAGGCCAGGCTTGTTCAGTTTGGGAAACCGGAAAGCAGCGATTGAAGGCAGATTCTTGGCGGGACTCCGGGCTGCGCTAATCCGGTTCCCTGGCCCCGGATGCTTGGGGGCTGGCTGCCAGCTTCTCAGAGTGTGCACTGGAGGGGTGGGGGGACAGGGGCTGGCTGCGCATGAAAGGCCTCAGCCCAGACCCCTTTTATCTCCAAGTTATACCCCCCAGGGAACAGGAGGGGCAGTTGTGCAGCCAGAGCCATTCCCATGGGGAGGGGTGAGTGAGTGGGTCTCGGGACGCGGAATCTGGCCCACCCGGCTAGCAGGCTGGGTCCTGCCAAGTTCTCCCTCCCAGGCACCCCTGCCTTGGCTCAGCACCTGGACCTGAGCCCGAGACCCTCACAGGCAGACACCAGGCATGGAGTCTTAACCAGAGGCTCTGCGTTTGAGGGCTTGTGGGACGAGCACCAGTCCCGGCGTCCAGAGCCTGGGTTCGCCCTCTGTGGGGAGCTTCTGTGGAACTCCAAGGAGGGGGAAGATCTCCACCCCCAGCTCCCCAGGGCCCTTTCTGGGCTTCCAGTATTACAGCCCTGTCACACTAAGTGGTAGAATTGGTTTCCGGGTCTGGCTCCCCTACCCTCCCCCACGTCCCCCTAGCTCCCCAGGGCTCCCCTCTGCTCCCTGGCCTCAAACTCAGAGCCTAGCAGGGATGAGGCACGTGGGAAACACTACTTGAACTGAACAGGCTCAGCTCCCCTGTGACCAGGGGGCCTCTGGTCCAGGCCAGCGCTGAGGACAGAGGGACGCCTGGTTTTCAGCTGGGACAAAGGTTGGGAGCAGATGGATCTAACGCTGGAGCCAGACCAGCGAGTGGAGAGGCAGGAGCCTGGTAGCTCTCTGCCGGAGCCCCACCCTCCAGTCCAGCCTGCAAGGCTGCCCACTGCCCCAGCTGGGTCACCTTCCCCAGCCAGCTGGCTGGGCCCTGTCACCACAGGAATATCAGAGGCAGACAGTCTGCTGGTCAGCTGGCACAGCCACCAGCCCCAGACTTGTCCCCGTCACATCCTCTCCCCGCTCTGCCCCTCAGTCTGAGGGTCTGAAGGAGGAGGCTGTCTCCCAGTGGCCCATGGAGGGGCCACCATTGCCAAAGCCCTCCCTGCAAAGACCACCAGGAGTGCCCCTGTGGGTGAACAGGACGGTCGGTTGCTTGTTGCCTACGGGGAGAAGGCACCATGGGAGCCGCTGGGAGCTCAGGAAGAGGGTTTGGAAAGGACTTATTACGGGCTGTTGGGCATGTGCTGGGTGATGTGGGAGGTCCGAGGAGGCGGGGCTTTGCCCTGGAGGGATGCTCTCAGGAAGGGGGAGGGGTGATCCTATGATCCAGTGCCTTAATAAACCTCGTCTGCAGGGAGGGGCCTGGAGCAGGTACGGCCATGACTAGTGAGGAAGCAGCCGCTCTTGTGGCCGGGACAGGCAAGGCTTAAACATTTCATGGGATAGATGACGTTCAGGTGTCATCTATGTTCAGACATGACTACTGAGGGTCTCCTTCTTGTCCCAGAGCAGCTTTGTCTGATGTGGTGCTCTGTGCAATTGTTTATGATCCAGGGGAGCACAAGCTGTTTGTTCTGGAGAGGGAGGGGTCCCCAAAGAACAGGGAGGGCTGAATGGGGGCACAACATGGGCCTTCCCCACAGCCCCTCAAATGTTCAGGAAAATTCCCGAACGCACCACATGCTGGGGTGGGAGTGCTCAGGTGTGGCCACGGTAGAGGGGCCAACGCTGCCCTGAGGTCTTCTGGGGGCCCCTGGATCACCTGTGGGGCTCAGGGGCAAGGCAGGGGGCTGCCAGGCAGTGCAGGAGCCATCCAGAAGCCCAGGAATCCTGGGTGGACCGGCTGGGGGCAGGATTGGACATTCCTAAGACGAGAGGTTCAAGTTGATTGACAAGGAAATAGCCCTTGATACAAGCTTGTTGAGGTGGGCTCCATTCAGACAGTGCCCCCCAGGGTGGAACTGGCACTTCCAGAGTCCAAAGGAAGAGCCCAAAACTCCTCTTTCATCCAGAACCTCCTAAGAGACTCACAGCCGAGGGTGCAGCTCCCCCACTGCAACTGGCCCAGCCTGGGAGCAGAGTGTGGCATCCTCAAGCCTGGGTGGCATCTGAGTCCCTTCCAGCTCCCCTAGACTACTCTCACTCCAGTAGCCAACCTGTGCCTGGCACACAGGTGTGATGCCCAGGTGTGGCACACAGGTGTGATGCCCAGGTGTGGCACACAGGTGTGACGCCCAGGTGTGAGGCACGAGTGTGACGCACAGGTGTGACGCACAGGTGAGGCATGGTGTTTGTCAAAACGTCTCTCGGGTGCTGACACTGTGCAGGGCTCTGCAGGGTACATCCGTCATTTGCCAGACACCCACTGAGCACCTACTGTGGGCCAGTCCTGGGCTGCACTCTAGGGACCCAGAGCTGCAGGCCAGGCTCCCTGCTTTCAAGGACTTTCCATTCCAGGGGAGAGAAGGAGACGAGGAAGGCACCTCGGCAGCTGCCCCGGTTTCCACGGCTTCCCGGCCACACCAGCTCCGTGATGAACAGACGCTTGTCCAGGGGTGAGGGGGGCCCACACGCTTAGGCAGTGTCGTCAAAGCACCTGAAACAAAAGGTCAAGTCTCAGAAGCTAAAATGCGCAAGAAAAGCAGAGGACACATGGGGGAGAGGCAGGCAAATGTCATGCTGTTATTACTGAGAAAACCTTACTTTCCCTTCAAATCACAAAATGCTACACAGCACCTACCTTTTAGGTCCGTAAACACGGATCAGACCTACAAGTCGAGCAAAAGGGCCCCTCACGAAGCCTCTGGGGGGCAGGCTGGTCAAGGCGACAGCGGGTGACGCCCGAGCTGGCCTCCGGGGTGGACCGAGGCGGGGTCAAGGGTGTCCCAGGCGAGGCCAAGAGGTGCTCCCTGGCCTGCCTGTCGTCACACACCGGCTTCTCAGGTGACGTGTGCCTCTCACAGGAGACGCGAGGCTCTGGGGTTTGGGGCAGGGTCTCCCCCACCTTCCTCCTGTGCCCAGAGCCCGCGGGAACCTCCTGTGAAAAGAACCCCGTGGCCACAAACACCTGTAAAACTATAAAGCGCACGCTCCAGGGAAGTCAGTGCCTGTGGGAGGCGTAAAGAGCATTTGCCCTGGGCGGTGGGTCGGGTGGCGGGCAGAGGGGCCTGAAAACCACGGGCAGCCTTCTAGCGGTTTCCACTGAGGCACTGGGGGGCTCGTTTTGTTCCGTTTTTTCCATTATTATTTAACCTGTTTTATGTGTAATATGTTTTCGAAGATTTTGAGCACCCCACGGAAGGAAAACTATCCTGAAGCACCAGCTACTCTCAGCCCCCAGAGCCCCTGCACGGAAAGCCGTGGGACAGGGATCCAGGCCGCGGGCAGAGGGCGACTGAGCTGCAGGAGACCCAGTTTCCAGTCCCGGCCTCGCCGAGCACACTGGTTTCCTAGAGCTGTTCTAGCAAAAGGCCACACACTTGCAAGCTTAAAACCACACAATTTATTCTCTTACGGTTCTGGAGCCAGAAGTCCACACGGCTCCTTTCTGGAAGCTCTAGGGGAGAATCTGTGTCGTTGCCTCTTCCAGCTTCTGGGGCCGCCTGCACCCTCCACTTGTGGCCCCTTCCTCCACTTTCAAAGGCACAGACATAGCATCTTCCAGTCTCTCTCTGTTTCTGCTGTCACATCATCTTTTTCTCACTCTGATCCTCCTGCCTCCTTCGTATGAGGACCCTCGTGATGACATGGGGCCCACCGGATAATCCAGGATCACCTCCCATCTCAAGATCCTTGATCTCATCTGCAAAGTTCCTTTTGCTGTGAAAGGTAATATATCCACAGGCTCTGGGGATTAGGACTTGGACATCTTTGGGGGGGTGGGCATCACAATCCCGGCACACCGTGTGACGCTGGACCCGTCACTGCTCATTGCTGGCCTGTGTCTCGCTGTCTGCAGCGACCGGGTAGGTGTCTGTTAGAGTCCTCCCTCTGCAGAGAGCCCTCGGAGACCTTGGGCTTTCACCCAGTCCTGCAATGGCACCAAAGGCCCTCTTGGCCAAGTGGGGTGTTAGGAGACCCCCCAAAGGGGCCCAGACTCCACAGGGGCAGTGTCAGAAGGTCACCCATTGGACGACTCAATTTTGCACGGGGCTTTAGATTTGCAAAGCACTTTTCTGACGTGCCAGGCAATGGGCAGAAGCTCATTAAATATTTTTCAATGACTCAATCAACCAATGAATAAACAAATCAATGGGAGAACAAACTTGTGAACTCGGCAGGTGGGACCATCCCCACCATAGGGACAGGGAGCCTGAGGCTCAGAGTGGATGGTCACTTGACAAGGGACTCAGCCTTGGTCGCTAGCTGCAGAGGCTGTGCCCCCCGGCACCAGGCCAGTCCCGGCACATGGGGCGCTGGCCTCGCCCGCTCATTCGGAGGGAGAGCGAGGGAAGGAAATGAAAGGTCAGCCGGCCGCGGGGTGGGGGCAGGGCCTCACCTGAGCCTCCAGCGGTTGCCCGCAGCCTCACGTGACCCGCGGAGCAGAGCTGAGGCGACAGGCACACGCAGGCTGCAGCTCCTGCCAGGCCCAGGGGACACCCTCAGCTCTCACCAGTTGCTGCAAGAGGCAGATGGGCGTCGAGGACGCACAGCCCCCAGCGTGCTCTCCAGGGACTCTGTGGGTCAGCTGCCTTCTGGCTCACCCGGGTCACCTTCATGTTTACCCCCCGTCCTGCACCCCTCAGAGGAGAGGAGCTCAAACCCCCCAAAAGCCAGACATACAAGCTTTAAGCCAGGGCCTCCTGGGTGCGAATACGGGCTCTCTCATTACTTGCTGCATGGCCCTGGGCACTTTTTTTTTTCAAGACTTTATTTTTTTAGAACAGTTTTAAGTTCACAGCAACATTGAGAGGAAGGTACAGAGATTTCCCATATACCCCCTGCCCCTACACAGGCACAGCCTCCCCGACCACGGGCATCCTGCACCTGAGTGGGACATTGGCTAGAATCGATGAACCCATATTGACACTTCACTATCACCCAGAGTCCACAGTTTACATTAGGGTTCTCTCTTGATGTTGCACATTCTATGGGTTTGGACAAATGTATACTGACATGTATCGACCATTGTAGGGGCATACAGAGAAGTTTCATTGCCCTAAAAATCCTCTGTGCTCCTCCTCTGCATTTCTCCCCCCAAACCCCCAGCAACCACTGATCCTTTCACTCTCTCCATTGTTCTGCCTTTTCCAGAACGTCATATAGCTGGAATCGTACAGTGTGTAGCCTTTTCAGACTGCCTTCTTTCACTTAGTAATATGCATTTAAGTTTCCTCCCCGTCTTGTCATGGCTTGATAGCTCATTTCTTTGTAGCGCTGAGTAATATTCCATTGCCTGGATGGACCACAGTTTATCTATTGCACCTACTGAAGGACATCTTGTCTGCTTCCAAGTTTTGGCAATTATGAACAAAGCTGCTATAAACATCCATGGGCAGCTTTTTGTGTGGACATAAGTTTCAACACCTTTGGGTAAATGTCAAGGAGTGTGATTCCCCGACTGCCTGGTAAGAGGATGTTTAGTTTTGTAAGAAACCTCCAAACTGTGTTCCAAAGTGGCCGTGCCATTTTGCATGGCATGAGGTAGAAGGAATGAGACTTCCTGTTGCTCCACGTCCTCACCAGCGTCTGGTGTGGTCAGTGTTCGGGATCTTCACCATTCTAATAGGTGTGTAGTTGTATCCCATTGTTGTTTTAATTTGCATTTCCCTGATGACAGATGCCGTGAGCATCTTATCATATGCTTATTTGCCATTTGCACATCTTCTTTGGTGAGTTGTCTGTTAGGGTCTTTGGCTGGGCATGTTTTATAACCTCTCTCAGACTCAGTTTCCAATTCTGTAAAGCGGCAAGATATAATATCTGTCTATTTCAGTCAGAGTCCCAGCTGAAGACAGAATTGACTCCAGGTGGTTCAAACAAGGGACGTGACCAAAGGGCCTGCTTACAGAGGCAGGTTAAGGAGCACCAGAGACCTGTAATCGAGGGAAGCCATGGCCATCACTGGGGCTGGAGGAACAAGCGGAGGAAATGGTGTCTCCAGCGGAAGCCAGTGGGAGCTACAGCCACGGAGGGGCCTCCCAGCAGGAGCTGCGGTCACAGAGGGGCACAGCCAGTGCAGTGCTGCAGCACGTGGGGAGTGGAGGAAATACCCTCGCCCCTTCCCTCCCGCTCTGATCTCCAGCTGCTGCCTCCCATTGGCCAGACCCAGCCAGGCACCAGTGGGGGATGCCATCCACCAGGTCAGCATAGAGCCCGGCAGCGAAGGGACCTGGGAGTGAAGGGGGTGCCACAAAAGACAAGTGCCCAGCACTGCTCATTATGGGCTCATTCATTCACTCAATCCCTCAACAAACATCTTTCAACAAACATCTAGTGGGCACCTGCTAGGTGCCAAACGCTGTCCTAAGTGCCAGGGACACTTTGGGGGAAAAAAAAGACAAGTCCTCTCTCTCAGGGAATTTATATCCTAGTGGACAAACAAAACAATAAAAAAAATAACCAACCGTAGAATATAATACCAAGTTTTTCCAAGAAGAAAAACAGCAGGGAAAGGGAAGAGAGCGCAAAGGGGAGGCTGTTTTAGATGGTCGGGAGGACGTGGAGGAGCTCCAGGACAGACACCACTGTGTCATGAGTCCCTTTCCACCTTCTGGGACGCCCTGGCCTGCCGCCCCAGGCCCAGCTGCCCATCCCGGGACCCTGGTGGACCCTCTCGACGCATGCCCCTCCTGGACTCCAGTCACCAGGAAGGCCTGCCACCTGACCTGTCCCATGTCACCACTGTTTCTGGAGGTCGGGCGGCTTAGCTTCAGACAAGCACAATGACGGGAGGGAAAGATGTTTTAGCACTGAATAAGGACATAAATATTTGCACAGTTGGATTTCGAAACTTTAAAACAATCCTTACCCACATAACACATAAGAACCAGGGACCACCACCACCCGACCCCCCAGCCAGGCCGCCTGGCCCCCAGCAGCACAAGACTTCTTGGCTTCCACCCAGCACAGACTTAATCCTGCCCAAGAATTCCTGGTGCAAGAGCACCCCCAGCACAGTGCCACAAAGGAGAGGTATTTAAACAGCCGGGTCTTTTTAGATGAAGGATGAAAAGAACCCCTTCTAGACACCCTGGGGCGTGAGGCCGGGGTGCTAGATGTGGGGTGCTGGGTGTGGGGTTTGGGGTGTTGGCTACTTCCACCAGGGCGATACTTCTCAAACTTCACATCACCTGGAGGGCTTGTTACAACCCAGATACCTAGGCCCCTCCCCCAGAGTTCCCTTGCTGTAGGTCTGGGGTGGGGCCCGGGAATTTGCATTTGTAACAAGTTCCGGGGAGATGGCCACACTTTGAGAACCACAGCGCTGGGCTATTTCGCTGCTGCAAGCTTTCGTGCGCTCCATCCCCGCCCCCCTGCCCACCGCGAGACCCCGAGCCCACATGTCTGCTTTTTCTTCCCTGCTCCCGGCGCCCCGCACAGGCCGGGACTTGGGGAGGGGCGTTCAGTGGGCGTCAGAGGACAGCCGAGGGGTGCGCTACTGGGCGGAGAGCCGATCTGGGCCGCCGGGGTGGCCGAGGGCGCCCCCTTGCCCGCAGGTACTGCCCACAGCCTGCGCAGCGCGGCGGGGCGGGGGGGCTCCGGGAGGGCACCGCGGCCCCCAGCTCCCGGCTTGGGCGGTGGGCGTGCCCGCGGCCCAGGGCGCCGCCTCGCGCGTCTCCGGCGGCTCCGGAGTGGGGTGGCGGGGCCGCGGCGGGCGCCCCTGCGCGGGCCCGGGGGCGGGGCCTGCGCGGCCCCCTCCCCCGGCCCCGGCTCCGGCTCTGCGCGGTGGCAGCGGCGGCGGCGGAGGCGCGGGGACCGAGGTGAGCGGCGGCGACGGTCCCGGAGGCCCCGCCGGGGGAGGGGGCCGGGTGGGCCGGGGGCGGCACGCGCGCCCCTCGGAAGGCGGGGGCCCGGGGCGGCGCCGGCCGAGTGGCGTGTGTGTGCGCGCGCGTGTCGCGCCCAGTGCAAGGACATGGGGTGGGGTAGGGTTCGGGGGCCCCCTTGGGTGGGGTCCAGCCTCTCCCACCCCCAGTCTCCCGGGACCCCCGAGCCCACCCTCTCTCCAGCCTCTCTCGCCCCCGCCCCGCCCCCTCCCCCTCTGTCTCTGAGTTTCTCTGCGTCTCTGTGGGTGGGTCTCTGCGTGTCCATCTAGCCTCTTGTCCGGCCGCCTCGCTTCCTGATCTTCCTTCCTCGACACTGCCCGCTGCCCATCGGTCGTCTCCCCTCCCTTTCCACTGCCCCCCTTAATAGAGCAAACAAAGATGGTCGAGGGAGGGAGACACCTCCTTTCGGAGCCCTGTCCTGGCCCGGCGTGCGGCCCCACCCCTCTGGCCTCTGGCCTGGGCCTCCCGGCACCCTCCTGCAGGAGCTGGCCCTGCGGAGCGTGGGGGTAGGTGTGGGGCAGCAGGCACATCTGAGGCAGAGGCCCCGGGGCTGGAGCACGATGGGTCTGTGCCCGCAGAGCCTGGAGCCCGGCTCACGTTCCTTGAGAGGTGCCACACTGGGCAGACCTGCCTGGTCAGGGGTCTGGGCCTCTGGCAAAATCAGGTCACGCACTAGACCTTGTTCACATGAGCAGGGCCCGACGCTTTCTAAGATTTTTTCCAATGGAGCCAAGGTAGGGGAGAACTTGCTGGACTGGGGGAGGGTCCCTGGCCGGAGGCTGGGGAGGATAGGGGCGATGGGGGGGGCACAGGGTGTGGTCTTGGCCCTCCCCGGCCAGGCCATTTCCTGGGGGCGGCCTCCATTTCCCGGTCCCTGGCATGGGCCAGCAGTGAGAGCTGTGTGCAGCTGCCCTGAGGGCCGCGGGGAATGGCCATTGCTGTCCAGGTGATCAGCGCCGATGTTCTTGGCAAGAGGGCGGCTGTCCCCAAGTTCCCCGGGATCCCAAAGGCCGTTCCCTGGACTGCATCTGGAGGGGGAGGGGAGCTCCCTGAGGCTCTCAGACCTCCCGAACTGGGCCCAGCCCGAGAACCCTCTCTGGGGAGGTAATCAGGGGGCTCTGGGAGAGGAGTCCGGGACCCCCGGATTGTCCTCTTTAATGACAGTGCTTGATAAAATGCCAATTCCTGGGCTCGTGACCTCTGATGGGGGCACAGGAATCTGCATTTTACAACCCCCCCCATTCTGTTGCACATTCAGGTGCCAGCACTGCTGGGTGGTGGCACTGGATGATGGAACAAGGTCATATAGCTCCCTCTGGCTGGCAAACACGGGGGTGGACCAAGAGGGGCCCATCCCAGGGGCCACAGCCCTGCTGGGTCCCTGGGCAAGCCACTCCCCCTCTCGGAGCCCAAGTCCCCATCCGTCAGAGGAGGTTAGGGCCTCCCAAGGGGTTTTCCTGCCAAGTGGTCTGGGATCCTGAGCCCTTTGTTTAAATCGTGTGTGCGTTGGGGGCGGGGGATGGCTCTAGAGTCAAGCAGACCTGGATCAGCATCCCAGGGCCACCCTGGCTGGCTGTGTGGCCCTGAGCAAGTCACTTTGCTTCTCTGGGCCTCAGTGTCCTCATCTGAAAACTGGGAATCATAGTATTACCACCCCTTGCGGGAAGTCAGGGGACCCAGAGAGACACAGCACCCGACACATGTCACAAGCCCACCATGAATGTGGGTTCCACAGCCGTGAGAGTGGCGGGCACTCTTTGTGTGTCTCAGCTATTTTAACTCTCTGGTGCTGGGGACAGTCGCGTGGACTTAATTTCTCACCAGCAGGGAAAACGGTCTGTGCAGAAACATTTGCCAGCTAATGGATTTTTTTGTTTCTAATGGTCGGCTTAAAAGGCCTGGTGCCCAGGCAGGATTGCCTGGGCAGAGTCGGCGGCGCTTTATGGGATCTGGCTGGGCTGCTGGTGCCAGCTCTCACACAAGCCGGGCCCCGGGAGATAACACCCGCGTCTCCCGGCGACTCCTGGCAGAGTCAGGAGGGCAGAGACCCAGGAGAGGTCGGGCCGGGAGAAGGGGAGGAAGCCCGGGCCTCTCCAGGTGCCCCAAGTTGTGGGCGCTCATGGACACAAACAGAACCATCTTCCGGGACACCTGTGAGGAGAGCAGAGCCCTCAAGAGACGCCCGTAGAGGGACAGGGAATTTCATTCGTTCATTCACTCACTCATTCACACAGGCTTCTCCAGGCCTGGCAGATGACAAGGGGGTCCCTGGTGAGGCAGAGAGACCCACGCAGAAAGGGGGAGGCCACAGACGCAATCTGATGGGGAGCTCTCAGGTCCGATGGCTGTGTCAGTGGTCCTCGGGGTCAAGCAGGGTGGCCCACAGCGGCCAGGCACCAAGGAGGACCAGCCGTCTCCTGGGTTAGAGTCGTGAGATACGATTTAGAGCCTCAGGCTGTGTGAAGACGTGGCTTAGTGGAACAACAGAGTGACCTCCTGGTGACAACACAACCGTCCTTTTTCCTTTGAACCACATTCCTCTTTTATGTCTCAAAATCGAATCTTGGTGGGGGAGCACCTAGTGGACGGGGGCTTTGAAGTCCGCTTGTAAGCACAGTTCCAGTCACTCAGGAATCCCTAAATCTCAGGGGAGCAGCCTCGGGGCTGGGGCTGCCCAGAGGCCGTGGCTCCGGCCTCAGACCCTCAGCTCTGGGAGGCTGGGCGGAGAAGCCAGCAGGGGCCAGGGAGGGGCTGCAAAGGCTGGAGACCCCAGAGTCAGCTGCACCCGCCGTAAATGCAGCAGCACCATTTAGTGGCTGTGTGGCCGTGGGAAAGCTGCCTGACCTCTCTGAGCTTCACTTCTCTCATTGGCAAAGTGTGGATTGGAATAAACAGCTTAGGTGATTGAGGGCACGGGTTCTGAGGCCAGGCTGCTGGGATTCGAATCCTGGCCCCAGCTCTCACCCACTGTGTGACATTGGCAAGTTACTAAACTTTTGTCTGCCTCAGTTTCTTCATCTGTAAATTGGTCATGACTGCAGCACATACCGTGTGGGGTTGTGAAGATTTCGTGGTTTCCTGTAAGGTGCCGAGGGCAGTGGCATCGGCCCAGTGTTACCGTCGTATTAGTAATAATATTAGTGTTGGTGCCCACTTCCGGGTCACGAGAGAACTACAGGTGATGGGATATGTACAGGGCCACTCAGAGCCTGAAGCTGCGGCCCCTCTGTGCCCCAGGGGAGAGCAGTGGGGACAGAGATGGGGTTCGCTGTTGCATTACCACTGAGGTCTACATGCTGGGGCAAGTGAGGCGGGGCCGGGGCAGGTTCCTTCTGGAAAGGTTATCAAGAAAACATATGTGGTTCATTTCAGCATGGAGAATTGCTCTCCTCAGTGCTGACTCCACAGGGTGGGTTTACCTCCGGAAGGAAGGAGACTGTTTCCTGAGCACCTACTGCGTGCCAGGCCCTGTTGGAAGACTTCCCAGGCACCATCCCACTTACCGCTCCCAGCCGGCCCGGGAGGTGGTCATGGCCAGGCCCAGTTAGCAGATGGGCAAACTGAGGCTGCCCAGAGACACAGGCAGAAAGGGCAGGGCTGGGGCTCAAACCCAGGTCTCTGGCACAAGGTGTGCCTGCTCACTTTCCACCCCACCACTCGATGAGCCTGAAGGTGCGGGATTGTCACCAAGACGCCTCACCATCAGGAGCCACCATGGTGGGCTCATCTGACTCCAGCAGAAGTCAGGCTCATTTTCTGGAGTTTTCTTAAGGTTTTGCCTTCTGTGCCATCAGCTGGCCAGGTTAAAGGCCTTCGTTTGTGTTGCAAAGCAGTTTCTCCAGCCAAACCCATCTGCCTGGAGCTCAGAAGAGAAGTGGGAATTTTGATTTCTGCCCTGCTTAGCTCCTGGGGGTGGGTAAGGTAAGGCTGTGAAATAATAATAGTCCGCACATGTGCAGCCCTCGAGATGTGCCTGGAGGGTGTCTTAGAGGTTTACGTATGTGCCTCATTTTACCTTCTGAGGCCCCATGAGGTCACTGTACTATCCCATTGTACAGATGAGGAAGGCACGGCACACAGAGGTCAGTATCTAGTCTAAGGTCGCGTGGCTGGTAAGACTTTGGTCTCATTAAGATGGCCTGAAAGCCAGCCATTGAGGCCACTTCTTGGTGGATAGACATGCCGCCCCTGCTTGATTATTCCCAGTGACGGGGAGCTCGCTGTCTCGTGAGCCCCCATGATTGCTAGTCTAGGACTTGAGTAGGTGGTGGTGATGGTCCCTGGTGCAGTAGACTCGACGTGGAGAGTGAAAGCGGGGAGGAGATCCTGGGCTTGGCTTTGGCTGTGCTGGGTCTGAGGTGCTGGGAGGCCTGCCCATGTAGAGGTGGGGAGGGTGGTCCCAATTCAGCATCCCTCCCAGTCGCGTCCATCTCGTCCCTCCCACAGACCACACCCCTGAGGCTGAGGGAGGAGAAAGCTCTCAGCGCAGGACGGCAGACAGTAGGCGCCCAATAAATCCTTGAGGTGGACCAATCCTGTTTCTAAAGAAAAATTTTAATTATAAAACCAGCATAGCCATGTTGTGTCAAGTCTGGAAAACAGACCCCAGTTGTACCCGTAACCTCGCCCCGTGAACATCACCATGTTTGTGTATCACTTCCAGTCTTTTTCTCAATAAATATATCTGGACGTAGAACTATTTCTGCATGGTGTCATCACACCACGTGTGAAGGTTTGTGTCTGTTTTTTGTCACCTGATGTCGTACTACGAGCATTTTCCCTGTTGCTAAAGAGCCCAGGATTTCCTGAGTAGTGATGACGTTTCCTAGCAGCTGCACGATACCCTGTCCCGTGGATACTCGTCATTTGGCTGGGACCGTCCCCCTTTCAGTGCGGCCTCCGCATGGACAGTGATGTGAAAAGCGGGTGTTGACCCCGAGGTCACGCCCCAAAGGTCCAGCAGGACGGCGGGTCAGCCCCACCAGGCTGTGTGACCTCGGGCAGGGCCCTGCCCCTCTCTGAGTCTCAGGTTCCTGCTCTGCCGTGAAATGGGGTCAGAACCCCATGTCACAGGGCTGCCGGGGGAATCAATGAGGGGATGTGATGGCAAGTATCTGGTCTGTGGCAGGGGCGTGAAACGTGGTCGCTGTTGTTACTGCTATTGTCATTGTTGTAGTGATTATTATTATTATGTAGGTCCTAGCTCCCCAGTTAAATTGTGGCTCCCTCCAAGCAGGAGCCAGGCCTCTACGTTCCTGTGTCCCACCCCTAGACATGCTCAGTAATATTCACTGATTTCATTCCTGATGTTTGGGCCCCCCCAGATAGAATGAGTCTCCATGTGGGTGAGGCACTGGGAGACCCTTCATTTACACAATCTCATCTTGTCCCCCATGAGTGGGAATCACCAGCTTTGTTTTAGAAACAGGCTCAGAGAGTGTGATGGGCCTGCCCAGGTCACACAGTGGGAAGGGGAGAACCAGGAGTACTTCCTGGAGGAGGTGGCATTGGGGCTGGGCCAGCAGGATGGGGCATTTGAATGGGCCAAGTGCTGGTGTCCTAGGCGTGGTGAAGGGGACAATAGGAGCTGTCCAGGGGCAGGGCCCGGCCCTGCAGCCTGCACCCAGCACCCAGCACAGGGCGGGGCAGCGTGTGGGTGAGGCTCGGGGCATTTGCTGAGCTGAGCTGACCTGAAGTCACGGCGGGGCAGGACTGAGCTAGCTGTGTGGGCCCCTGACCCCGCCCCACACCCCACCCAGCCACTTCCTTCTGTCTGGGCAGGAAGGGGTGCTCTGCGGCTCCGGCTCCGAGGCTGCAGGCACCTTCCTGGGGACTGTTCTGCACGGTGATAAAATATTCCTCCGCGACGCCGGCAGCCGGCTTCCCTGCAGGGGGCACAGCGGGGCAGCTCCCGCCGGGGCCTGCAGCCTGGCCACGTCTGCCGAGTCACGGGGGTGCCGGGGAGCCCCTGCCTGCCTCGCCTCGGCCCCTCTGCCTCATAACGTGTGAGCCATTCGGCCGCCCCCAGGGCCCAGGCGTCCAGTGGTGTCGGTGCTGAGAGTCTCAGCGCTCACCCCGCGGCCAAGGTCACGCGCACAGAGGCCGGCGGGCCGGGAGCCCCTGCACCAGCCCTGCGGGGCCGCACCCGCCTAGCCCTCACGGCGCCCGGCGAGGTAGGTCCTCTCGCACCTCCGTGCGGCCGTGGGGACGCCGAGGCTCAGAGCAGGGCCAGGCGGGTCGGGTCTCGCGGGTTAGTGTCCGACTCTGCCCCTACGGTGCAGGCCGCGCTCCAGCCCGGAGTCGGGGCCCAGGCATCTGTCTGCCCTGAGGCCACACAGAGCCCCAACTCCAGGTTTGTGCTTTTGGTTTTCAGAGGAACAGCAACAACAAGAAACAGTGGCAGCTGGTGTCTTCCTCTGCCTTGTGGTGTGGGAGGACAAGCAGGGTTTCAGATTCCTTTGTTCACTCATTCATAAAACACACTCTGGGTGCGCTGGCCAGGGACCAGCGTTCTAGGCCCCCGGGGACCCCTGGGGGCACTTACACGGTGTTGGGGGGAGCCCCTGGAACCAGAGAGGGTGGGGTTCAATGCCTGGGCCCACTTACTGGTTACTTACGTGCTGTGTGACCTCTGGCAGCTTGCTCCGCCTCTCTGAGCCTCGGTCCCCGACTTGTGAATTGGGGATAAACTCTGCTTTCTCAAGTGAGGAGCATGCCTGTGTCCTTGTTCTCTGTCACATCCTCACATCGTTCTGATGGCATCCATTGGCCTTTGGAACAGGTCTGATTTCCAGAGAGGCCCCCGCAGTCTGTGCAGGTGGCTCTCCCGGGAAGTAACCTGGAGTTAGTGCCCGGGGGCCTTGTGGATCTGATGGTTGAAGGTGGAGGTTTATTTTTTTTTTTTTTGCTGAGGAAGATTCACCCCGAGCTAACATCTGTGCCAGTCTTCCTCTATTTTGTATGTGGGTCACCACCACAGCGTGGTGGGTGAATGGAGTAGGTCCGCGCCCAGGATCTGAACCTGCAAATCCCAGACTGCCACAGCGGAGTGTGCAGAACTTTAACCACTCGGCCACGGGGCCGGCCCTGAGGGTGGAGGTGTTTTCTAGGCTGAGTTCTGAAGGGAACTCCTCCCTGGAACTGCAGGAGCCGCCAGCAGCTGTGAGAGGGAGCCGGTCACGCACAAGCTGTTGATGGGAACCCTGTGGGCGGCGGGGTCCTCTCCATCGCCCCCTCACTGCCCGCCCGTGCACACAGGTCGGCTCTCATCTCGTATTCCTGCCTGCTCTCCACCTTTCCCTCCTCTGGGTCTCCTCCTGCTGTTCCTCTGCTTGGAATTCTTTTCCTCCCTTCTTCACCTGGGGGCTTTTGTTGGTTCTTTAAGCCCCTGCTGGAAGGTGCCCTCCTCCTCCAGGAAGCCTTCCTGGCTGCCCTGCGTCCACACCAGGCAGGGTGGGTAGGCGCCCCTCCCCTGCAATCTTTGCTCAGATCTTTGATCTGCACTTAGCACCTCCTGCTGGCATGGTCTGCTCCCCGTCTCCTTCCCCTGCCGCCTGGGGCTCCAAGGACGGGCTCTGCTTGGTTCATCTCTGGGTCCCAGGGCTGGCTCAGAGTGGGAGCATGGGAGTGTCCGATGAATGAACGAGAGAGCGAGTGAGTGCTGGCCGTCCGGGGCTGGGTTGGGGTTTGGGGGACATGTGGAAAGGGCAGGAGTAAACCTGTAAGGTGTGCTCCGTGTGTGAACGGGCGTCTCTGCAGACAGGCCTGCGCTTTCCTGGCCTTCAGAGACGATGGACGTTCAGCTGGACAGTGCGCAGGAAATAAGGATTTCTGGGGCCTGGAGAGACTGTCGTGAGGGGTGGGGGTGCAGAGCCCTGGGGGTCAGGAGGGCTGAGCCCCGCTCTTGGAGCTGCGTGACCCCAGGTGGCTCACCCCCTGTCAGGCCTCACGTCCGTCCTGCAAACCCAGCACTTACTCATCCGAGGGAAGCGGGCAGGCAATGGGCTTGTGTTCATGGGGCTCTCGCGGTGGCGTCCGACAGACACTTACGGCCGGGCACAGGAGAGAGGCTGGAAGGAAACGCTCCAGGTTGGGCAGCTGTAACTTTCTCTGTGGTTTGTTTCCGCTTCCAACTGTTTTGTAGTTTTCAAATTTTCTAGAGTCCATCCTGTGGCTTCGCACGTGTGTTAGAGCCTTCTGCGAAACCCTGGGAGACAACCAGCCTGAAGACACAGCCCCTGCCCGCTGGGTCTACCTCTCCATCAGACTGACCTGACACAGTCTGATGGGGGAGGCTGACGGGACACAGACCTGTGTGTAATGGAGTTGTCACAGAGGGAAGCCCAGAGGAGGCCCCTGGCCCAGCCTGCGGGCTCGTGAAGGTGGTGCCTTGCTGGAGGGTGGGTTTGCTAGGGAGGCAGGTGTGCTGGGCCCAGTGAGCGTCGTGCGGCTGGAGACCTGGAGGAGGGTGAGGTAGGGATGGTGAGAGACCCTGTAAGGAGAGGGGCTGGACCCGGTCCTGAGTGACTCGGAGGGAGGGTCCTGACAGAATCACGATGGCTGCATCGCCTGAGGGCGTCCACCCACTGGCCGCCACTGGGGAGGTACTTTGCAGTTAGGGGCCCATGAGATCTTTATCCCAACCCTATGGGGCAGGCACTGCTGTGTGCCTGTTTTACAGATGGGGACATTGAGGCCAAGCTGCAGTGAGTGACAGAGCCACGCTGCACATCTAGGTCTGTTTGTCCACAGAGCCCACCTGGCATGGCTGGCCTCTCCTGCAGCCCTTGCTGGTCACTGAGCCGCTGGGGCCTCCGTTTTGTCATTTGTAGGGTGAGGGTTAGAACGTGACGTCACAGACCACATGAGCGCTGTCCTAGAAAAGAACTGTAGAGCCCAGCCCTTGAGTCCCCACTGGGCTCGCTGGTCCTGTTGTCTGTGGTTGGGGCACCGCCCAGGGTGGGTAGGTAGGGGACCAGGCAAACACAGGGGGCCCCTTGGGAGCGGGGCTCTAGGAAGGAGGGAAATGCGTTTACTTCATCAGACCAGCGGGAAGGAGCTCTGAGCCGCAGCCAAGGAGAGGTCAAAGCAGACCCAGCCCCAGGGGCGGGACCTGGTGGCGAGCGGGCAGCGGCTGTGGGGCGGCGGAAGCACAGCGGGGCAGGCCTGAGAGGCCACTCAGAAGGCTCCGCCCTGGCGCAGAGGTTCAGAGGCAGCTGCAGATACACCTGCCCACTGAGTCACGGGGGCGGGGCCGCGCAGGCGAGGCAGCCTCTGCTTTACCTGGAGGTGCCCAGAAGAACCCGCCAACGAAGGGAAGAGGCTCCCTGCTGATGGCCAAGGTCAGTGGCTGTTGCTTTGGTCTGTCTGCCCAGGTCAAGAGGGCCCTCCGGGGGCTGCAGGCCGTGGTGTGTGTGGGGGGTCACTGAGCTCAGGTGAGTTCCCTCCCTGCGTGTATGATAATGTGGGGGCTGTGAGGGGGGCTGTAGGCAGTGGGTGGGCGAGAGGGGAGGCGGAGGAGGAGGCCCCAGCCAGGGCCCACCATCTGCCTTCCCTGGCTTCACCAGGAGAGGAAGCGAGTCTCCCGTCCGCTGCGGGTTTTCGGCTGGGCAGGCGAGGTGGGCAGAGGAGGCAAGGCAGGCTGGGCGCCCTGGATGCAGCTGGGACGCTGGGCTCTGGGCTCTGGGCTCTGTGTGTGTCTGGGTGGCCTCCATCCCCCACTGGTAGAATGAGGACATCCCTTCCTCCCCCCATATTCTGCCTCCCTCCCAGAGCAGTTGGAAGGCCAGAGAGACACCGAGGCCACACAGAGTAGAAGACTGGCCAAGGTTGGATTCGAATCCAGTGCTGAGCTCAGGGCCCAGCACGTACTCAGTCTCAGGAAACCCTTATTGGATGAACAGCAGGGAAAATGCACACAGCCTCTGGGGAGTTGCTCTGCTCTCACAACCCCTGTGTCCTCAGCGAAGGGGCTGCAAATGCCTGTGTCCGCCCCCCCTGCCCCAGAAGGTTATGGAGACAGGCCCGGTGCCTGGCGAGTGCTGAGTAGCTGCCAGCCGGGTTGACTTCAGGAGCCAGCTAAGGAGAGTCAGGAGCGTGTCCTGAATAGTAAGGGACCTCACTCTCGGAGCCTCCTGGGGAATGTGCCCACTGCTGCAGTGGCCTGGGCAGTACTGACCTCCAAATGCAGATGTGTGTGTGGTGGGGCCCGGCTCATGGAGAAGACTGCGGGTGAAGTTACTGTGAGCTGGGTTTTGCAGGATGAATAGGAGTTGGCCAACCAGACCAACCTCAGGGGAGAGTCATCCCAGACAGAGAGAAGGGCAAGCTTTTGGACATGAACTAGGCCTGGCCTCCACGGACAGCCCCTTTCACCAGGATGTTGGCCTCCATTTTCATTAGTTCAGGAGGTCTCAGGGAGGCTCAGTCTCCCCTTCCTCTCCCCGCAGACCCCAGGAGCTGACAGCCTGGGCTCCCTGCAAGGGGCTGCGAGCTTGCAACCCTTGTCACCCTCCTGTGTCATCCCTGTGGCAAAGTCTGGGGACATCCCTGTGGGCTGAGCCAGTGCGGCAGGAGCCACACAGCTCTCTGTTGCCGCGAGGCTGCCTGCCCACCTCAGCTCCCCGGGCAGAGACGTCTTGCCGCCGTCCCAGCTTATCTGCCACCCAGGCCAGGAACCACAAAGAGCCCAGGCCTCGGTTACTCAAAACCAGAAACTGCCGAGAGGACCTGAGCGATGAGGGCGAGCGGGCGCTGCACACTGTGTCCCCCCAGCTCCGGCCCCGTAGGGCTGTGCACCTGCCCAGGCCCCGTACTCGGGCGACTGGTGGACCCGCGAGGATTCCCCTCTCTGAGCCTCAGCTCTGAGCCCCGCGCCTGGTTGGCTGCACGTCATCCCCTCGCGCCCCAGGACCCCCGCCCAGCCCCGGCACACGCCACCCGCCGCCGCAGGCAGAGCGGGTAAAGTGGGGGGCCGTGTTCAGTGAAGCCATCCGTGCACTGGGATGGGAAGGGAGGAGGGCACACCAGAGCTGTCACACCCGGGCGCCCCGGCCGTTCCTGGGGCGAAAGGGTTCCCATCTTACAGATGGAGGGACAGGCTCAGAAGGACCCAGGAAATGAGCGGTGAGGGGTGCGGTGGGGGGACTGCGTCAGTGCTCCCAGGGCCCCAGAGGGCCTGGACTAACCTGCCCACAGACAAGGGGTTCCTAAAATTATGTGGGCCCAGGCGGGCCCGGGTGGGGGGGGGCAGGCTGGGGTGGGGCCTGGGGCTTTTCAACTGAACAAGCCTCGTGTGACCCCACGCCAGTGCTCAGAGGGCCCGAGCTCTGGGCCAGGCCTCATCTTAGCGTCCCGGTGCAGAGGGGTTCCCCAAAGGCCCCCATCTCATTTCACATCTGTGGTCCTTCCCCTCACCACAACCTCGTGAGGTCACGTCCTCACCCCCTTGACACCCCCAAGTTCTCACTTCTCGTGATGGTGGAACCAGGCGGAGACTCAGGCTGGGCCGGGCCTGGGGGCTGGCGCGGCCGCCGGTGAGGGTTGGGGGTGGGGAGCAGAGTCACCCTGTGGAGTCGGGAACCCCAAGTGGTGGTCTTCCTGAAACCTTCCCCTCCAAACCCCCTCACACACCCCAAAGCCAGCAGCACAGCACCCACTCTCCTCGCAACCTCCAGGGCCCCCAGCCTGGCGGGCCTCATGCTCTTCACGCCCCTGGAGAGCGGGCTCCGGCTCCCCAACGCTGCGTGTCCCGCCTCCCCCTGGAATGCCCTCGCTTGGCGTCCTGCCAAGTCCAGCTCACGGGGCTCTGGGGGCCCCTGGTGGGTCCTGGAGGGAGGCCCCACTGTCTGAGCCTAAGCCGTTCCCCCCACGCCCGGGCAGGTGTGGGGACGGCAGCTGCAGTGGTGTGAAGGGCGCTGGAGCGAGGCAGGATCTAGAGGCCCGAGGGTCACCTGACTGCCCAAGTGGCCTTGCACTGTCCCCTCCAGAGGCCCTCCCAGTGGACTGTGGTGAGATTACATCAGACGACACATGTAGTTGCTGAGCACAGGGCCCGGCCCCTATTGATCTCCTGGCCGGTGTCCATCCCCTTCCTGGCCGTGCCCCACCTGGGCCCTGCTGGGCAGGGTCATCCCTCCAGGCCTGGGTGAAATGTCCCTTCTGGAGGCTCCTTGGAACTCCCCAAGGCGGTCAGTGTCCTTCTTGAGGCTCCGAGCCCTCCACCCGCGGCATCCTCCGGGATGGCCCTCCCTGACTCTCCAGGGAATGGGGAACGCACAGCCCCTGGGGGCAGGCTCTGCATGCAGTAGGTGCTCAATGACTCGATGGCGGGCCAGGGTGACAGTGCGAGGCGTGTGGCCTCCGAGGGCGGGGCTCGGACCTCAGCCCTTCCACCCACCCGCAGTGCAGCTGGGGCAGGTCCGTTCCCTCCTTGGGCCTCAGTTTCTTCGTTGGTGGGAATTCTGACTAGCAGGGCTGCCCGGGAGGGAGGGAGGAGGGTGCCCAGCCCCAGCAGGACCCCAGCATTTGCTCCTTTTGCCCATACGTTAGGACAGTCCTGCTCGGGGGTGACCTGCGTCCCCCACCCCTGCGCGAGGCCTCGATCTCCCCATCTATAAAGGGGACAGCTAGGCTGGGTGGACTCCGGGCCCTCTGTGCCTGGCTTCCATGGAACAGCGGGGTGAGAGGGGCCTGGGGAGGCAAGGTCAGAACAAGGTCACCCGGCGTCCTTCCCGGGGAAGCCCCGACTCCTCTCCCCTCCCCCACCTATGGTATTGAAACGGCCTTTCTTGTAGGAAAGGAGGGCCAGGTGGGCTTGGTGAAATGCCTTTTCTTAGCCGGCCTGTGTCAGTTCCCAAACCTAAACCAAGTCCATGGACTAGGGAAATGTAAGAACCCAGACTCCTTGTGTAAGGAGGGGGCGTGAAGGAGGGCCGGGGGGTCGGGGCCCCAGGGGACGAGAGAGGAGTGCCCCTTCCCTCCTTCCGTCCAGACACCTGTGGGTGCCGACCCCCCCCCGCCCCAGGACACCGAGTCTGACTGCTGCTGCTGCCCTGCTGCCCGGGCCAGGGGCAATGCCCCTGTGATGCTCTGCTGTGGGCCATGGGAACATCACCTCACCTCCCGCAGCTTCAGCAGTCCCATCTGTAAAGCAGGAATGGCGATACCTGCATCAGAGGAGACTGCAATAGCACGATTGTACACATACATCCCCCAGGCCTCTGCTTGGCTGTTAGAAGATGCTCATAGTGTAATAGCTGTGGTCGTGTTATTGCTATAATCATTCTCAAGATGTACCTGGATTTTTAAAAAAAAAAAAAAAAAAGCCTGCTAGGTCCTGTATACATGTCAGATATGGACTGATTTTTGACTCTGAGCTTCCTAGTGACAAGAGCAAAGAGGGAAAGAGGATCACTCGCTAGATTCATAACACCCTTAAGACAAAAGCACAGCTTTTCCTGGTAATGAGACCCAAGGGATGATCCTCCTGGGAATCCTCGTGAAGGGGTCCCCGTGTGATGTGGTGAGCAGCATCCTCAGGGCGCCTGTGGTCTGGCTTGATCCAAGGACCTGGTGTCTAGAGCAGGTTCCTCAGACTTTCCTAACTACAGGGGAGACGGGAGGGGGGCATCCTCAGGGGGTCTGCCAGGGGCACCCGATGAGGCCCCATAACCTGAGCTGACTGAAGTTTCATGTGTTACCTTCAAAATCCATGAGGATTTCACCTTAGTGAATAGAGCTGCGTGTGTTTAACTACAAAAATAATGTTTTCCCTCTCCACTCCAAATCTTTGGGTACCACGATGCTCTTAGAGGTGGGCCGTGCTTATGCTCGGCTCCCCTTAAAGTGGGGTCCCAGCCCTTTCAGAGAAGCCCGTGAAAGCCACACCCCTCTCCCCAACAGGAAGCACACTCACATTCAGGAATTATGAGGACAGTTTCAGGGGTTCACACATCCTGAAAAGCTCCAGAGACTCTGGGACCCCAGCCCGGCAGGCTCTGATCTAGGGTGCTGGAACTACGTATCTTCTGGACCGTGCACCATGATTCTTTCTCCCAGCTGGGCTTTTATTAGGCGTGGAGCAGCAGAAAGCTCCAATTTATCTTGAAGTGCCTCTAGTCCGTGCAGAGCCAGACTGTGGAACACCGGAGAGGGACAGAGCCATCAACGCCGAGACTGCGTGACCCTCCCTCTGCCACGTCCCATCCCCTGTCACACCTGGGCAGGTGCCCAGTCAGCCGGAACCACTGTGACCCATGCCTGGGACACTGCCTTCCTAATAGGCACCTGGCTTTCGTAACTTCTTGTTCTATTCTTGTTTTCTTTCATGTCTTTGATTACGTTAAGCAAATTCATTGTACTGTCTCTTTCCAGTAGTTTCTTGGCTGAGGTTCTTGTGAATTTCATCCTGTTTGTAGGTTTGCTCTCCTTCCTCATGGTGGCTTGTTCCCTTGTGTGTTCTATAATTTGAGATCAGGAGGTCTGGCTCAGGGACCTGCCCCCCAGAGCATCTTTATGATTGCTCTGCAGCAGCCTAGGACTGTCACAGCCTGGGACACTTTTATGTAAATTGTTTAGACTTTCTCCACCGAGAAGGCGAGCTAGATTCAAACCTAACCCCAGGTGAGGGCAGGCCCAGGGCTGCAGATTCTCAGGAGCCTTGCATGCTTTTTCCGCTCAGGTGGACACAGACACGTTTTCTCGTCATCTCTCTTTATCAGCAGGCAGATCTTTTGCTCGGCTACCCATTTATCAGGGCTGCAGCCCCTCGAGACCCCCGGCTTTCTGGGAAGAGCTCACCTGCATCTCCCATCATCCTGCTCGCTCAGCATCTTATCTCCTGACTGCTGGTTTTGACTTCTCTGCCTCCCTCCCCGAGGCTGCCGCACCTTCACTTTAACTTCTGGGTTTTTAGTTCACAACGTTGTCCTGCCACTTACCTATTATTCTAATTCGGGTGCACCTAGAGGAGGGTAATAGTTAAGAGTCCAGACTCTGGAACAGACTGCCAGGGCTTGAATGCAGCTCGGCCAGCCTGGGATGCACAGTTCCCTCATCTGTGAAATGGGTCAGCAACGGTGTCTAACCACATGGGGTCGCTGCAAGGGCCAGCGGGCCAGTGACGTTGAGGCCCTGAGAACATCGCTCCGTATAGAACTATTGCCTGTTTCAAGCATTATACTGGCCTTCAGTTAAGTCAATGTTAAATATGATATAAGTTTAGTAATAAGATCATGTTGGTGATAATAACATCATTCTGGCACCTGGTGATTTTCCTCACTTTCTTACAAGCTCAGTGATGCACTGAACAGAGGTTTGTAATTTTTTCATCTGGCATTTCTAGGAGATATGTAGGAGGGAGCTTTCAGGTTGGGTAGTTTTCTAAATCGTCCAGTCTCTCGACCTTTAAGTGGTCCGTGCAAAATAATACTACCACTCCGCATGTGTTCCTGCTTCTTACAGAGCCCTTTCAGAGCCTGTGACGGACCTGTCTCTAATTCCCCTTCTAAACTGCAGGTAATCTTGAGAGTCTGGTGGAATCCAGCTCAGCCACCTACCAGCTCTGTGACTCAGCTCCCCATCTGTGTGAATCCTCCAGCCCTGTCTCACACCCTCCGGGCCAGATGTGATTGTGGAATTCCTACTGGATTTTTGAACCATAATGCAGTCTGTCCCTATCCTGTGGGAGGGATCTGGGCGACATCCCCAGGAAAGTTTTTGCACAAGATCCACACAAAGTGGGGTGGACAGGACTCTAAGTAGCCTCACTTCGGGTCAGATCAGGTTTTGTGGCCAAATGAGCCCTGAGGAAACTGAATCTTCCGAGCTCTTTGCGTTTCCAATTTTCGGGGAGGGAGACTGGACTCCGCTCAAGTGAGGACAGTGGGGATTACCGCCAAGGAGTAGGGTGGGGCAGAGGATGGGAAGGGACTGAGAGGAAACATCTGGGGCGAGGGGCGTTCCTGCTGAAGGCAGGCCAGGGTGATAAGGCGTCAGGGTGGGCAGACACCAGGGCGGGGGTGTTCACTAACTGACTTAACAGGATTCTTGCTCACACTGGATTCTACAAGGACAGAGAGGGAAGCCCGAGATCAGGCCTCATTCTGCAGAGAGCTCCGAGGAGCCGAACTGAAGTCAGGTCAAGAAGAAAGTCTTTGTGGGTGCCCACTGGGCATTTCCCTCGCACCTCTGCACGCAGGAGCCACGGCCTCGGAGAACACGCAGTCTGATGGAGGAGGCAGGCCCAGTCCCCAGATCCTAACACAAGACAGAGGGAAGACACGCTGGGGGTTGTTGGCTGGGTTGGGTTGAAGGGAGAAAGGATGCACAGCCAGGGTGGGGGCCCAGGGGAAGCCGGAGGACTGGGCATATGGAGGGGGGCCCGCTGGTGGAAATGGCTAATGCTGATGGGCACCTAGCGTGTTACATCTGTGAGTGCACTCACAGCTTCGGATCCCCGGGGGGGAAGGGGGTGTCATGACCCTCATTTTACACACGAGGAGACTGAGGCACAGCTCAAGTCATCCGCCCCAGGCGGTCAGCTGTGAACTGGTGAAGCCACAGTCCAACCAGGCAGTTGGCTCCGCAGCCCACGCCCCGAATCATGACACTCTCCTGCCTCTGATTATTGTTATTATTCTTGTAGTCACCGAAAGGGACACCGGGGGAGGGGAGGGAGGAAGGGCGTCCCAGGCGGAGGGCAGAGCCTGGGTAAAGGCCAGGAGGTGGGAAACAGGCAGAAAGTCTGGAGAACAAGCGGTCGCTTTGTCTGCTGGCTTGGGGGGGAGGTGGGCAGAAAGGGACCTCGAAGGGCTTAGTGGGAGAAGATGCAGAATGGGAAGGAATGGGGGGCTATGGCCAGACTGCGGGGGGTCCTGGACGCCAAGCTTGGAAATTTGGAGTTCATCCCGCAGGCAGAGGGCCTGGTCTCAAGCCTCTGGGCAGGAGGGGCAGGTCACATCTTGGGGGCAGAGTGGCTGTGCTGGCAGCAAGGTGGATTCCAGCAGGCTGCAGGGTGGGGGCGGTGGGGGGCAGTCCTGAGCCCACGGGGCTTCGGGGCCCAGTCGGGTTCGGGTGGAGAAGGCCCCGCCTCCTCCAGGAGCATGCCTGCATTCCGTCCACAGCCCGCCATGGCGGGACGGGAATGGTGACCGCGGCGTCCATCCTGGTCCTGCCCCTCACCAGCCAGTGACCTCGCAGATGACCTCAGGATCTGGGACCTCAGTGTCCACCGGTGGTGGGGGTGAGGCTGCCCAGCTGGCAGGACGACCATGGGGGAACATGGGCCAGGCCGGCCGGGGCAGACACTCAGGAGTACCCCCCGTCCCCATGGGGAGATCGGAGCCCCCCAGCCCTCCCAGGGAATCTTAGCAGCAGTCTCTCCTTCATTAAAGCCCTCCCTTCGTGGACTCTGAACCCCGTTCTTCATAAATAACGATTTCTTGGTTGCAGAAGAGGGAGTGGGCGGCGAGTGGAACGCCGTCCGGGGTGGACGCCCTCCTCCGGGAGCGAAGCCCTGACGTGGCCGAGTCCGGATGAGCCAGGGTCACTCTTCATCGGGCTCTTTGGGCTCCATTTACCAAGTCGAGGAGGCAGGCCAAGGGTTGATCCCCCCATTTCCTAAGAACCGGCTGGATCTGAACTCCTGCCTCGGAGCCTTTAGAAGAGTAAGGAGGCAGGAGTGACAAGGATTCCTCAGGTCCCCGTCCCGCACCAAGCTCCTTATCCCAGGCTCCTCCTCCCAGGCTTTTCCTTATCAGTGTCAGTTTGATATCCTGAGTCCTAGTCCTTGTTTCCAAGGATCCTTCTAGGAAAGGCTGCTGGCCAGGAATGTGCCCTGGGGAGAAATACAGCTGGAGGCCCACCCCAGTCTGTCCAGCTCCATCCTGTGTGGCCTCAGTCTACTGGTCTGCACAGTGGGGTGGTAACGGGCCTGCCTCACAGGGTGGCTGCGGATGCTCAGGTCAGGAAACGCCTGGGGAGCACCCGGCACTGCCTGGGCATGGTGCAGCACGCTGTTGGCCGTCAGGGTCCAGAGCCGCGATGCCTTGGGGAGAAGTCACTGCTCACCCCTGTCTCCTGGGGTCTGTGTGTTCCCGCTGGAGAGAGCAGGTGTAGGGAATGAAGCTGTCTCCACCTTGCCGAGTGTTGGGGGCCGACCTTTCCACATGTGGCCTGGGGCCTCCTGGATGTGGAGGCCAAAGCCAGGGAGGGCCTGGGGGGGTGCAGCCTCTGTTTGGGGAAAGGCGACATACTGGTGGCCTAGGGCTGCCGTGACCAGTTCCACAAACTGGGGGGCTTCAAACAGAAACTTATTTCTTACAGTTCTGCAGGCGAGAAGTCTGAAATCAAGGTGTCAGCGGGGCAAGAATCCTCCCTTGTCTCTCCCGGCTTCTAGTGGCTGCTGGCGTTCCTTGGCTTGTAGCTGCATCCCTCCAATTCCTGCCTCCGTCTCCATGTTGCGGTCTTGCCTGTGTCTCTGTCTCTGTGTCCTCACACAGCCTTCTTCTCAGGACATCAGTCATGGGATTTAGGGCCCACCCTACTCCAGGATGGTCTACTCTCATCTTATCACATCTGCAAAGACCCATGTCCACATAAGGTCCCATTCACAGGTTCCAGGGGTCAGGACTTCAACATGTCTTCTTGGGGGACACAGCTCTACCCACAACAGGTGAGCAGTGTGGACACCCCCGGACTCAGCCCCACAGGCAGATTGCTCTCTCTGTATCCAGAGCGAGCATGCGGTGCTGGACCAGGCGGGCGGGGTTGTTCTCCGGACGGGAGGCTGCGGGGGTGGTGGTGGCCCAGCTCTCCCCCTGCTCTCTGCCAGCGTTGCCTCTATCCGTGATGTTGATTACGGAAAAGACACGGCAGCTGCTGTTTATTCAGGGGCTGCTCTGTGCCGGGTGCCTGGCAGACACTCACCGTCCTCAGTAGTGTAGGAGGTTGTGAGTGCACCGAAGCTGAAGCCAGGTGGCCTGGGTTTGAATCCTGGCCCGGCCGTGTGACCTTGGGCCAGTCACCTAACCTTTCAGGGCCCCAGCTGGCTCACCTGTAACCTGGGATGACGGGAGCAGCTGCCTCCTTGTAGAGTTGCCATGGAAACTATAGGGCGGATGCTGTACCATACCCAGCCCGTAGTAAGTGTTTCCCAAGCATCAGCTGTGACCTCTGCTCTCATTTGGTCCTCGTGCTCATGCTGGGAGGTACATTCCATGGAGGAGAAAAGGCCCAGGGAGGCTGAGGGGCTTGATGGGGAGATGGCTGAGCGGGGAGCAGACCCGGCTTTGGGGGATTGTAAAGCCTGGAATCTCGGCCATGCCGGGCTCCTGCTCTGCCAATACCCTCAGTGTGCCACCAGGCACTATTTATAGACCAGAGTCAGCGTTATAAAGCCTGTGCCAGGGAGGGGCCTTGGGAACTGGCTGTTCCAGACCTAACTTACAGATGGGAAACTGAGGCTGGGAGCAAGAGTCTCACTTGGATGCATGTGTGGGGTTATTGTGTCTAAGACGAGGGGCCTCTGCTGATCGGAACCCGCTCACGCACCCCTAGACCTGGGATCCAGAGCTAGAGGTGGGGGTGTCCTGTGAGCAGACGATGGAGGCCACACCGTGGGGAAGGGCCCTGATGGGGTCCTGGTGGCAGCGGGCGGGGTGGGGGCTTGGCTGGTGGAGAGGAGATGCAAGGGAGGATGGCCTGTCTTCGACCCGCCAGGCTGCGCAAGGGCCGAGGCGGACGTGACGATGTTAGGAGGTGCTGGATGGAGAGACCCCATCGTTCTTGTCTCCTGCTGTGTTCCCAACCTAGAACAGTGCCTGGCATACAGTAGATGCTCAATAAATGTGTCTGTGGTGTGTATTAAAGCACCATGGAGGTGGACTTGATCTCACAGAAGTACAATGTCCCAGTGCCACCGCTTTCTAGCCCACAGCCCTGGAGCAAGCAGCTTCACCCCACTCAGCCTCAGTTTTCCCATCTGAGAAATGGGAATAATAATAGTTGATCCTCGCTCTGAGGCCACCAGAGAGGCCATTTCCTCTGGAGCAATTTGAGGATTTGGTGTTGGTGCCCCCACCCCAGGCTTGGTACCAGCCTCCATGAGGTCCCCCCATTCATGAAACAGAACAGATTTCGCTCCGGATGGGCCCGATGCCCTTCCAGCCTTGGACGATAACCGGTTGTCTGGGCTCGGGACGGTCACTGAGAACTGGTGCATTGCAAAGCCCTCAGATCTGGAGTCACCGAGGGTGACTCACCTGGCATCAGCGGCCCCAACTGGGAATCGCTTTCTGCTGTGACACGGTAACAGCCAGCAGCCCTTGGCATGCCCCTCATGACTGCGTGAATTGTCTCATCCTGCCGTACCCACTCGTGGGGCAGGCGTGTCACCATCCCTGTCCACCCCAGAGAAGGGATAGGATGAGCCCAGCACTCCCCCCACGCCTCCCCCTGCCCGGCACATTGCTGAGCCCCTCCATGGGTGTCCAGGACCCCAGGGTGCAGAGCCCACGGACCCAGGGGTTCCCAAGCGAGCAGGAGGGACTCTCCCAGTCAGCTTTGGGGGAGCGCCAGGCCTCGCCACCAGGGGGCAGAAGTGCCCCTCGGAGGTGGCAGCGCCTGGAGTGGGCAGGGCTGAGGTCAGGGCCAGCGGGGATGACAGGGCTGGCAGCGGTCTCTCACCCACTCTACTGGCCTGGCTCCAGCTTCAGCTCTGCCACCTGCTGACTCTGACTTGGGGCATGGGCCTTGGCCTCCCAAGCCTCAGTTTCTCTCTCTGTAACTCCTGCCTGGCATCCTCTTGAAGATGAGAGGGGGCAGTATGTCTAACGTGGCTGCCCCTCTGCCCTGCCTCTCTGTGTTCCCCGGGCCCAGGGCCCTCTCCCCACCTGGTCCCTTTGGGGGGCGCTGACTGCTCCCCACCGTACGGGCTGGTGACACATAGCTGGTGAATTCATGCGGTGGAAGTCCCCAGTCCTGGGTTCCAGAGCGGCACTGACTGACTGCAGTCCCCTCCGTCCTGGGCATCAGCCTGTCCATCTGAAGTGAAGGGCTGAGCCGCGCTCAGGGTTCTGCAGAGCCCAGGGTACGGTTAGAGTCCCTGAGATGCTTGATGGCAATCCTCAGGCCCTGCCCTCCAAGATCCTGATTCCCGGGTTCCCAGCAGGGGCCAGGCCCGTCCTGAAGGTCATTGCTGTACCCAGCACTGTGCCTGTGAAGACGAGACCTCAGGTCCAGCCCCGCGGCACAGTTGAACCACAGGGATCAAAGACACCTGGGTCACTGTCTCCAGCCACTTCTAGAGGGAGCATGTGGTCTTTAAAGAGCTTTACGGATTCTCATTTCCCCTGCCCCTCAAACTCACCCATGGCAGCTTGCGGGGGGAGGCAGAGGCCCCCAACCCTGGACCACATCCATCTTACAGATGGGCACTGAGGCCCTAGAGGTCACCTGACTTGGCAGCAGGGCTGGGTGAACCCCAGTTCTGGCTGCCCCACCGAGGGCTCCCTCTCCCATCAGAAGGACAAGCCCTGGGGATAGCTAGGTCCCCCTTGGGGACCAGGGTCTTGTACCAGCTCGTGACACCCCGCTGGCCGGGGGAGTCTGGAATGAAGTTTCGTTCCCGGGGGAGGAGAGGATGTGCATGACGCCATCAGGCCTGGTGCAGTTCTTGGAGCAAGGTCACTCTGGCAGCTTTGGGGACGCATGAATGGGTCCCCCTAATCTCCACTCCCTTTGATAGAGGGCATTTCCCTTCCCTGAGTCCAGGCACAGGTGGACCTGCCCAGGGCCACCCCCCCCGGTACAGTTGCTCAATCCCTGACCCCTTATTGGGCCTGGAAGGCCCCATAAGTGAGTGGAGGGCCCGGTGGGCACCTGGAGCCCCTGGGGGGGCAGCCGCTCAGCGAGGGCCATCACTTGGGGCCTTAGGCCCAGGAGGCCTGGTCATCTGATGCTTCCCAGGAAGCCAGAAAACAGGATTTTTATGTCAGTCTCTCCATTGTAAAACTTTGGCTGCATGCAGTTTTTTCCCCCCACGCTGCAGGCTGTGCGGAGCACATATGGGGCTGGACCTGGCCATAGGCCACCCAGTTGCCCCCTGCCCTGGGGGACTGTGACAGTTTTGTCTCCTCCTGGCCTCTGCCTCATATTCCGGCCCCGGGGGCTGGCTGCTCCCCTGGGTGTCAAGCCCCCATCCCCACCCCCCTCTGCCTGTCACCAGCCCAAACACAGGGGCAGCACCTTCACCTCCTAGTCTCCGCTGCAGCCCCGCACTGGGCCGTGGGTGTAGATGGATTTTGCAGAGGTCTGCAGCTGGGGCCAGGAGGTGGTTACAGCTGATTCCTTAATGGACTACAGCGCTTTTAAAGCCCTTGGCCATTCCCACCTCCGGAATTATTGCTGCTCGTTTCTCCCAGCCCCTGCTGCATCCCCAGCCCCCTTTCCACCAAGACCCCCTCCCAGCCCCTTCCTTTTTCCCTTCCTCCTGCCTCCCAGCTTGGGCTGCCCTCACCACGCACCTCCCATTTTCCCTCAAATTTCCTATCCAGAGCAGTCCAGCCTCCCTCCAGCATCCAGCCAGCCCCTCCCGCCAGCTGGGCCCTGCCAGCCCGAGCTCTTCCCACCCGAGTGTGCTGAGCAGAGCCAGCCGGCCCTCTCCCCAGAGAGCCTGCTCCATGGGAACCCATCTCTCACCCAGTCCCCCCAGGGTACCAGCCAATCCCCACGGTTCTGCTCTGCGGCACGTACACCAGTGGCAGTTACCGTGCTTCCATCTCTGTCCGTCCAGTGTGGCACCTTTTACAAAGCGTTTGCACCGATATTGTCTAATTCAATCCCTTCCCTCTGTGAGACCGACGTTTATCCATCCATTCAACCAGATGTTCACTGAGAGCCTACTGTGTGCTGGGTGTGGGAATGTTGTAGTGAACCAGTTACTACGGTCCCGGCCCTCCTGGCTTATGGCACAGGATGGAAAAAAGTCACCAAATCACCAGAGGGTGATTCTTGAGCCTAACCCAGGGTGAAGGCAGTCAGGGAAGGGGGAGACGGCCATCACTGAAAGACAGTCTAGGGGCTAGGGGAGCGAGGGGAGAAGCAGGGAAGGCCCCTCCAAGGATTCCAGGCTCTGGACTTTATCCTCAGGGCAGTGGGAACCCACAAGCTCCAAGCAGGGGCGTGCATGGGTGTGTCAAGGATCCTCCATCCACCATGTGGAAGAGGGGCTTGTCCAGTGACCTGTGTGGCCCTGGGAGAGTGGGTAAGAGGTGTCTGTTGTCTCGGCCTGGGGAGGTGATGGTGGAGGTGGAGGGAGCAGACAGGGTCCAGAGATGTTCCTGAAGGGGTGAGAAACCACCGTGGGCTTGATGGGGTGGGGGCGAGGAAGGGGCCACCTGTCAGGTCTCACAGGTCTCAGCCTTGGGGATGGCAGGCTCTGGGAGTTGGTCTCCACTCCCTGGATTTTGAGCTCAGCATCAAGGGGTTTGTCCCTCATGACTCTGCCTCCCTGGATGAGGGTAATGTCTGGTACAGAGTGGGTGCTCGGGAAATGCTGGTTGATTTGAACTGGACAACATCTCCTTGCAAGGCTCTTGTACACCTTACCTGGGGCTCTTCTGGCTCCCAGAGCCACAAAAGCAGCCCATTAGCTGCTCGGCCTAGCCTCGGCACACCATCCCGGCTGAGTGGTTCAGCAGAAAGAGCCCAGCCTGGGGGGCTGAGCCAGGCCCATCCGCTGCCTCCCACACGCTGAGCCACAGATTCCTGTCTCTAGTGGGGACGAGAATGTCGACCTACACTGCATCAGACTATCAGCTAGTGGGCAGCTGGGCCCCACCCTCACTCTGAGGTGTAGGACCCTTTCCCAGGGGGCATGTGCTTTGATTCTGCCATTGAGGGGGAGCCTAAGATGCACACACCCTGGTATCGGGGACCCTCTGTGCCTCAGTTCCCTCTTCTGTACAGTGTCCGGGCAGGGGCCTCTGAGCCCCCTTCCCATGCTGAGATTCTAGGATCAGCCCCTCCTCTCCCCCTGCTGACTCCGGGGAGGCATTTATGGGAGGACTGGGGCTCTGGGGACAGCTGAACGTGCTCTGCAGTCATTGCTTCAGGAGAGGCCTAGGAGGTGAGACAGGACGGCGAGGCCATCTTGCCCTGTCTGATGGAGGGTGTCTGTGCCCCATGCTCAGGAGGCCTGGGTTAGGCCCAGCTTTGCGTTTGTTGGCTGGATGATGTTGGGCAAGTTCTTTAACTCTGAGCCTCAGTTTCCTCAACTGGAAAAACGGGAAGAAGAATGCCTACCTGAGGGAGGGGGACTGGCCTGAGATCATGCATGCAAAAGTGCTGTGCGTGGCGTGCAGGGAGCACGAGGCTGCACCCTCCCTTCCCTGGGGTCCCTCTCCCACAGCCACAGGGTCTGGGGGACCCACTTGCTTTTCCCGTGCCCGAGACCTGGCTGGGCTCTGCCCTGGGGCGGTCACTCCTGATTCCCGACCCCCGCAATCTGGCAACTCCTCCAGGCCAGAGGAGGGCGGTCAGGGTAGCCGGGCCAGGCTTGGCCGGGTGGGGTGGGGTGGGGTCCTGGCCCGAGGCGCCCGAGGCTGAAGGCCTTCCTTCAGTCTTCATGAGAACCGCGGAGGAGTCTGTGTCCACGTGGCGGGGTCTAGAGAGATCTGTGTGGGCTGAGCCTCCGTGGGGAGGGATGGCGAGGACGGGGGACTCTGCGGGGGGATTGGGGAGCGGGGGTGTAGGAGGGGGCACGAGGCCGAGCACCGTGCGCGTGTGGCCGCAGTGGCCGCTTGGGGTTGGGTTGTGCGTGCCGTGCGTGCTGGCTTCCTGGAGCACGCGTGGCCCTCGGAAGAGCGGAGGGGGTGGAGCGCGACCTCAGGAGTGTGGACGGAGGGGTCGTGAGCACCCTGCGGCCACCGAGGCGCGGCCCCGCCCCCAGCTCGTGGCCCCGCCCTCAGGCCCCGCCTCGCGCCCGCCCCCTGCCTGAGGCCCCGCCCCGGCCCCGCTCCGCCACCTCGGCTCGACCCCGCCCCGGGCCCCGCTCCGCCCCCCGGGGCCGCCCCCTCGGCCTGGCCCCGCCCCCTCGCCCGGCTCCGCCCCGGGCCCCGCCCCCAGCCTCCGTTTGCGCCGGGTCCGCGCCGCCGGCCGCGCTCCTGGGGCTCCGCTCTGCGGCCGCTCGGAGGAATGATTAACCCGGCGGGGCGGCGGGCGCGGGGCCGGGGGCGGGGGCGCGGGGCCGGGGCGGGCCCCCGGAGGGCCGCCGGGCTTCCTGCTCTCGCCCGAGCTTCCTCGTAGAGGGCGCGGCGCTGACCGGGGCCCGCGGCGCGGCGTGGCGCAGGGCGCGGCGCCGGGCGCGCGTGGGCGCGGCGCGGGCCGCCGGTCACCATGAGGACTCTCCGCAGGTTGAAGTTCATGAGTTCGCCCAGCCTCAGTGACCTGGGCAAGAGAGAGCCGGCCGCCGCCGCGGACGAGCGGGGCACGCAGCAGCGCCGGGCCTGCGCCAACGCGACCTGGAACAGGTAAGGCCGCGCCCTCCGGCCGCCCGCGGGCCCGGGGCCCCAGAGCCGGGGAGGGGGGCCCTCCAGCCGGGCCGCGGGCGGGGGCCGGCCCCCAGCGAGGAGCGGTGTCTTGGGCAGCGCGGCACTTCACAGTTTGCAAAGAACTTGCTCCGCCGGAGTTGTGTGGCCCGGGAGGGAAGTTTAGTGCAACGTGTTTCTGGAACAGAGGGACGAGCCGCGGACCCGGGGCTGGTCCCAGAGCGCCCCGCGGGTGGGTGGCGGGGTGGGTCCGGAGCCCGCGCGCTGGCCTCCCCCGGGTTCTTCCCACGTCTCCGCTCCAGTGCTCGGGGCAACCTGGGGAGTAAAGAGAGCAGGAAGTGCTTTTCCCGTTTCGCAGATGAGCAAGCGAGCCTCGCGGGCGCAGCCGGTGGGTTGCCGCTGCGCTTCCTGTCTCAGCGCGAAGGTCCCTTTGGTGGGGTGGGCGGTGGTTTTCCCTCGAGCGGCCCCCGTCCTCCCAGCTGTCGGGGGTGCGGCAGCTGCCCGGCATTCCTTAGACGACCCTCCCCCCGGGGCGGTCTCAGACAAGCAGCGGCGTGGGAAGGCCCCCCACCCCCAGCTTTGTTTGAAGAGCAGGGCTGGGATCCGGAAAAGAGACGGTTTATTTAGTGGGATTCCCCAGCGTGTCTGCTCATGAGCCCTTTTCAAGTATAGGTATTTCCACCAACAGGAAAATGGGAGGGGAGGGGAAGAGAGTGAGGCAGGCTGTTCAGGGGCGCTCGCCCACCACACACAGCTGGCAGTGAACTCTTGCCAGATGCTCCACCGGCTGTGGTCTTGGCCACCAGACACCCGGCTGTCAACAGGGACCCTCATTTACTGGGTTAATCGGTGGCTTCATGAGCATCGTGGTGGGCAGGGGGCTGCCAGCTTGAGACCCTCCTCTGTGCACGAGGCAGGACGCGGTCATCCACGTGCCTGTCCTCGGCCCCCTACCGGGTTGCAAACTGCTTGAGGGCTGGGATGTGTCTGCCTCAGTTTCCCTGTCTGTCAGTGGGCATGTGCATTCCTCCTTACGGGACTGATGTGGGGATAGGGAAGGACAGACTGGTGGTGAATCTCATTGACCCAATGACTGCACACTGTCAGAAGAGTCTTTTTCTCCTCGAAGAATTGAGGAGATAGAAGTCATCTCCTTCCTCGTTCCCCTCCCATGGTTTAGTGGAAGGAGCCAAACAGACTTCAGATCCCAGCTCTGCCTCTTCCCTGCTGCGTGGCCTTAAGTAAGTCACTTAACCTTTCTGGGCCTCCATTTCTTTATCCATAAAAGGGGCTAATGAGAGTGCCGACTTCACAGGGCTGTTGTAGGGATTAAATGTGAAGATGTGTATTAAAGCCCTCACCACAGGGCCGGGCAGACGTTAGGTCCTCTGTAACTCAGAACTCAAGCCGAAACTCATGTTGGGGTGGGCCTGTAGGGACGGGGCTTGGGGGACTCCTCAGGAGTCTACTGGTTCCTGAGCTTTCGACAGCAGCTTTGTGAGCCGCCCTCCCCCAGCTGAGGTCTCCTGCTGGGGATCTCCAGACAGAGGTGGGGCACCCTTGGGCCAACTCTGAGTCCCCAGAGCTCAGGGGGTGCATGTAGGGAGAGCACCTGAGTCCCTCCACCGCCTGTCATTGAAACCCACCTGCAGAGGAACGTCCCCTCCCCACAGCTCGTCCCTACTAGGCTCCCAGCCCCTGGACCCACATTAGCTCCCGCCTGCACTCCCATAGTGTGCCGGGCCTCTCATTGGCTCACTTGGCCACCATCGTAGCCCCAGGAGGGAGATGTTGCTACCCCCCCCCCATTTAGAGGTGCAGGGGGGACACAGTACTGGGAGACCTGCCCACATAGGATGCAGAGCCAGAACCCTGCTCTCTCCTCCTCGGGCAGAGGGGGCCTGAGCCAAGGAGGGGCAAGGTGCCTTCCCCTGCCAGGTCCCTGAGCGGGAACTGCACTCTGCCTGCCCGCCCACCCCTGTCCTTGCAGTGCTCCCTACTGGGCCCCGGGATGACAGCCTCGGGGTCCAGACAGTCTGCAGGTCTCTCTTTGCTGAGCAGGGACTCCTCATTTTGAGTCCAAGATGTACCCCCTTTTATCCGTGTGACTACGTTAGTCTCCTAGGGCGACTGTAACGAATTGCCACAAACTTGGCTTAAAACAAAAGAAGTTTATTCTTTCACCGTTCTAGAGGCCAGAAGTCCAAAATCAAGGTGTCGGAGGGGTGGTGCTCCCTCCAGAGGCTCCAGGGAGGAGCTTTCCTGCCTCTTCCAGCTCCTGGAGGCCCCTTGGCTGTGGCTGCATCACTCAAGTCTCTGCCTCTGTCTCTGCGTGGTCTTCTCTGTGTCTCTGTGTCCAAACCTTTCTCTCCTTTCTCTTATAAAGACACCAGTCATTGGATGTAGGGCGTACCCTAAATCCAGGATGATTTCATCTCCAGATCCTTAACTAATTACGTCTGCAAAGACCCTGTTTCCAAAGAAGAGCTGAGGTTTCAGGTGGGCATGAATTTCTGGGGGACACTACAGTGACCCTGGGCACATCCCCTAAATTCCCTGTGCCTCTGTTTCCTCCTCTGGACACGGGCCAGAGATACATGGCCTGCTCTCGTGAGAATGGAATCCATGCACCCACTTAGGCGTCCAGTCCTTCATTCAGTCATTTACTCATTCACTCACGGGCACTAGGCTGGGCCCGGGACAGAGTCAGCAGAGCACTGTGTCCTGGAGCTTACCATTCATAGAGGGCATCCAGAAGTAAACAAAGACTCAGTAAACCGTGAGGTCCCCCCAGGTCGTGTTTGGTGCTGGGAAGAAGATAAGCCACCACACTCGAGTGCTGCACAGGCTTGGCCGCAGCCGCGTTGGTTCCTTCCTCGGTGTATGTTGAGTCCGTTGGTGTGCGGGGATGTCCGAGGGAGTGGTGGGTGCCAGGCCGGCCGGGCACCGGGCCTCCCGTGCAGACCGTGAACTAGAGCCGTCAGAAGGTGTTCCCTGAGTGCCTGCTGCTTCCTCGGGCGGGTTTCTCCCCTGTGCGGGCTGAGTGCTGAGCACTGGGGCCGCAGAGGCAGAGGTGGGGGCCCCTGGAAGGCTTACCTGCTGCTCCCACCTGGAGTCCTTTATCCCCTCCTTCCTCAAGGACCCAGACGTGGCATGTCGTGTCCCAGTCTGTCCCTGCATTCCCCCCAGAAAACCCTGGTTGGCGCCTCACTGGGTCTGGACCCCAGGCATGTGCTGGGCCTCCAGCTCCAGAAAGATCACATTCTTGAGTTGAGGGGCCAGCTTAGGGGTGGGAGGGAGCTCCCCAAACCCCAAACAAGTCCCCTATACCTGTGTTTGGGCCAGAGGATCTTTTTTTTTTTTATTTTATTTTTTTATTTTTATTTATTTATTTTTTTCCCCCAAAGCCCATGTAGATAGTTGTCTGTCACAGCTGCACATCCTTCTAGTTGCTGTATGTGGGACGCAGCCTCAGCATGGCCAGAGAAGCGGTGCGTCGGTGCGCACCCGGGATCCAAACCCAGGCCGCCAGCAGCGGAGTGCGTGCACTTAACCGCTAAGCCACGGGGCCGGCCCTGGGCCAGAGGATCATAACCATCGTGGAGCCCTACTCCTTGCCGGGCCTGGATCTGCCCAAATGCATGGGGTTTGGAGAGCCCAGTGCCCACCCTGCGTTCTGGAAGTGAGAGCAGAGGCCCCGAGCAGGGTGGAGGGTGTGCCCACACCTTGTATGCGACACTTCTCACTCCCCACAAATCTGCTTCCAAGGCTGGGGTGATTGTCTTTAGCTTACAGATAGAGAAACTGAGGCCAGAGAGGGAGAGGACTTGATCAAGATCCCCTGCTAGCGTCAGGGTCTGGGATCTGAACCCAGGTCTGACTTGAAGCCACTGCCTGGGAACACGTGCGAGTTCGTGTCCCGCTGGGCCCCAGGAGGTGGGTGTTGGTGTAAGACCCCCGAGGCTGCTGCCCGCCTCGTCTGTGCTCCCCTGGTCCTGGACGGGGCCACCGGCCCAGCCCCCACAGAGTATTCTGCACCCACATCTCCCAGCACTGCTGAGCGGCACTGAGTGCCCCATCCCCAGGCGGGGGTGCACACCGCCCCCCGACCCATGCCAGGCCCCGTCCAACCCTGGGCGTGGAGGAGCTCCTTTATCCCTGCAGCAGCCTGCAAGGTGGGACTCATTGCCCCCCATCCTGCAGGTGAGGACACTGAGGCTCAGAGCAGAGCAGGGACTGCCCAGGTCTAACTCCAACACCTGTGCCTCTGCCACCAACTCATGGGGGTCTCTGAGGGGCCAGCGGAGGTTGGCTGAAGACTCAGGGTGACCGACTGGTTGGGAATGGGGGTTGGAGGGGGGTGGGGGCCTGTGCTTGGCTCCCGCACGACCCCTGCCCCTGCCTACTCGCGTGGGTCCCCCCCCCGCCCACCCAGGCAGTCTGGGTGGGGTCAGCAGAGTCCTGGCCCCCAGAGAGTCTCTGGAGCCTGTGACTGTGTCACCTTGCACAGCAGAAGGGACTCTGCAGCTGTGGTTAAGTTAAGGCTCCTGAGATGGGAGCATACCCAGGTGGGCTCAGTGTTCCCACAGGGTCTCCATGAGAGGGAGGCACAGGCGTCCTGTGCGATGTGAGGGTGGAAGCAGGGAGGCTGAAGATGCTGTGCTGCTGGCTTTGAGGATGGTGGAAGGATCCCAAGCCAAGGAACGTGGGCGCGTCTAGAAGCTGGAAGAGGCCAGGAAACAGGTTCTCCCCTGGAGCCTCCAGAAGGACCAGCTCCGTGAACACCTTGATTTTAGCCCTGTGAAGCTGATTTAGAACTTCCGACCTTCAGAACTATGAGAAGACAGCTCTGACTTGTTTAAGCCACCGAGTTTGTGGTCTTTGGTTACAGCAGCCACAGGAGCTAATACACTGGGCGTCCCGCCCTCCCCACCGTGTGCCCTGGGCCACCACTTCCCCCACCCGCCAGCTCCAGCTCAGGGCTGTCGGCAGTCCCCGCGCCGCCCACAGCGTCCAGAACTTGGCCTCGCAGCTGGGAGGGTGGGAACGTGAAGCCCAGGCGGCCGTGGGAGGACGTGGGTGCGCCACTGTGCCCTCTGTGGCCGGTTAGGACAGGCGGCCCTGGGCCCCATCGGGTGCCTGCCTGCCTGGGCAGGTGCGCCTCTGGAGAAAAGCTCCAGGCCCTTATCTGGAGCCCAGGGAGGAGCTGGGATGGGCATGGGGTCCCTCCTGCTCAGCCAGGAGCGCTGGGGGCAGGGTTTTAAGCCAGGAGGACTGAAACCAGGGTGAAAGCGACACCCTCTGCTGGGGAGCGAGTGAACCTGCCCACGGGCCTGGATGGTATTCTCACTGCAGCTTCCTGGAGGGTCAGCGTGCGCCAGGATTGGCTCCGAGTCCCCGGCCTCCCTGGGCCTTTCCCCTGGAAGTGAAGAGACCAGTGGCCGCTGCTCCTGGGGCGGCGGCAGCAGAGCCAGGCCGTCCCCTCAGTGACCCGCTGGGTACGATGAGGACACTGGGGCTCCAGTCACCCTGGGATAGATGGGGCAGAGGGAGGACTAGAGCCTGGGCTGTCTGAGGTGGGACGGGAGCCACGGCCGGCACTGAGCAGCCCAGGCGGCAGCCAGTGGTGGGACGAGCCCGGGGGGACCTGTGGGGACCAGGAGAATCCAGCACCCTTGGCCACTTGTGCCCACTCGTCCACCCCTTCCCACGGCCACTGGCTAGGAGCCGGGTCCTGAGACCAGCCAGGCCTCCACTCCAGTGGGAGGGGCCCGAGGAAGTGCCAGCCGGCTTGGGGTCCCTGTGGGCCTTGTGGGGGACCAAGCAGTTAGAGAGTGCAGAGGGGTACCTGGCAGAGGCCAGCCCTCCGGAGGCCAGGCCCGGAGCAGGGCAGGGGCCTGAGAGAGGGCCTGCCAGGGCCTCAGCCTCTCCACAGGTCCTTGGAGGTGCCTTGGCCTGACCCACCAGAGGCCAGGCTTTGGGTAGCCCCCCTCACTCTGTTGGGGCTTCCTATACGGGCAGGTGGGCAGTCTTGAGAGAGGTGGTGGTGCCCAGGGACCTGCCCGCTGGGTCCTCCCTGCTTGCAGCCCCACCTGGCCCCAGGAGCCCCACCATCAGCCGTTCCTCTCCCAGCCTGACTATGGGGCCCCCTGCTCCCATCCTGTCCCAGCAGCCCCTGCAGCCACAGGTCTCGGCACCGTCCTGGGTGCCCTGGAGCCTCACCTGCACTTTTCCCCTCTCCCCGTGGCTGCCCTGTGCCCAGGTGGGAGATACTGACACTTGACGCTGCCCTCCTGTCCTCCTGGAGGGAGAGGGACGGGCTCCCGGGAGGAACTGCCCAGTGAGGGGAGGGGGTGATGGGTCAGCGTCCACTTGGCCTCCCCCTGAAGCTCCCCAGAGGCTGCCTGCGGTTTCCCCTGGACCGTCTGCCGGTGCCCCCAGCTGGGCTGCCCGTCTCTGGTCTGGGAGGCCACGGCTGGCACAGCTGGGGTTTCACTTCACTTCTATTTTGGGGGGATGATCAGTCACATGAGGTCCTCGGTTCTCTCCTCCCTTCCTCTCTCCCCCAGTGGCTCATGGCAAGGGCCTTTTGTTTACCCAACTTGGACTTTGGAAAGAACGTGGAACCTCAGCCTGCAGCGTTGGAGGGAAACGGGAAGGAGGGGGCCTTGCCTGTCCACCCCCTCCCCTGGTTTGGGGTGGGAGTGCGAGGCTTGGGCCCCGGGCTCTGTCCTGGCCCTGCCGGGTATCAAGCTGTGTGACTCTGGGCAGTCCCTTGGCTTCTCTGAGCCTGTGTTTCCTTCTACAACCTGGAGTAGACCTGCCCCAGCTCATGCAGTGGTTAGAAGGAAGAGGTGGAGAAAACCGCGGAGAGCAGGTGGTCGAGCTGTATGGATGCTCCTGGGGGCACCTCTCTCTCTGGAGTCCCCACTGACCAATGCCATGACAGACATGACCCCCAGGCACGGCCTGCTCCCCTGCGACGTCTCCTTTAGGAGCCGTGATTATGAGTCCCATCGTGGGCGGGCAGCGGAAGGACAGGTAGTCGGGTCACCTGGCCATGGCGGACAGCCAGGAAGCCCAGAGCTGGGATTCACACCCAGGGCGGCCCCTGACCCAGCCTGGCGGCTGGAGGTGGGAAGGGCCGGGGCAGGGTCCACAGGGCAGGAGGCGGGGTGGGGTAGAACTCAGGGGTGACCCCTGGGCTGGGCAGGGCACTGCCCGGGCATGTGCCAGAAGAGTCAAAGGTAACTGTTCCCTGACAGGTCCTCGATAGGTGATGCTCTGAGCAGCCCCAGTGCAGGGCCGGGCAAGGGGCTAAAAAGTAAAACAGACTTCCCCTCCCCCAATGACGCCCGAGTTCAGAGCCTTTCCCCGACACAGGTGTGAGCAGTTGGGGCCTGACCTCATGGGGGTTCCAGGATTCGGTGGGTGGAGGGCAGGCCTCCAGGAGAGGGAACAGCAAGGACGAAGGCCCAGAGGCAGGAGGGTACAAGTGACACAGCACACTGGACCTCCCGAGGGCCTCAGAGAGGACGTTGTCCAGAGAGCCGGCCTTGCCCTCCAGAGCTACACGGTGTGGGGTCACCTCTGGGCTGGGGGACCAGAGTGGGCTGGTGTCCTTCCGGGAGGTTTAGTGGAAGAGGAGGAGGAACGTGGAGAGGCCAGAGGAGCAGGTCCCTGAGGACAGCAGGACCAAGCCTGGTGGCCGGCGTCGCCTCACAGGCCCCTGGGCGCCACCTTCACTGGCTTCCTCCTGCCTCGGGGCTTTGTCCATGCCGTCCCCTCTCCCTGCTGGAGGCCTGGGCCCCGGGGGGCACTGGGCAAGGCCCTCTGAGCCTCAGAGTGGCCAGGCGCCCATGGGTCAAGACTGCCCACCTGCCTGCCACCCCCAGCTCCTCCAGCTGACAGGCTGGTGGGGCTGACCCCCTGCACTGTGTCCAACACGTCCCCCCAGCGGCGCCCACGGGCTGGGCGTGAGTTTCCAGCAATGGGATTCCAGGGTGGCGGCTGCTGTGGGACCGCTGGCTTCCTGGCGGCCGTTAGACTTCCTGGTGGATTTTCACTTTTTTGAATCTGTAAGTGGGAGCAGCCTTACTGTGACATAGTCGTGGGGCTGGGCCCCCCAAGGGCTTCTAACACGTGAGCCCGTGACCGCACCCCGGGGCTCGGGCCTGCCTCCTCATTACATCCTTACAGGCCCTGGGCAGGCACACCCATGACCCCCACTGCCCAGGCAGGAAACAGAAGGTAGAGGACGCTTGTGCCTGGACATACCAGGCCCCGGAGTGGCCGGGCACCCCGGGTCAGGTGACGAGTGTCCAGCGTGGTCACGGCCAGGGCCTGCGGAGAAGCCAGTGATAAGTCCTGAGCGGGGCTGGCTCTCAGCCTGTGGCCAGGCTGGGCCCTGGAACCTGCACACGCCCCTGCACTGCTCAGAGCTTCCTTCACCCGCTGGGGTGTGGGGCCCTGACCCGGCCCTACCTGGACCTGGCGCCATGTGGGGAGGCCTCACAGGGAGAGGGGGCAACTGTTGAGCAGGCTCTGTGGCCTCCCGCAGGGGACTTGGCTGCTGGGAGCCTCAGTCTGCCCACCTGCAGGGTGGGCGGCCAGGCCGCGTTGGCTGGGAAGGGTGGAGCTGGATGAAGGCAGACAAGGGCACCAGGGGCTCGGTGGCTGCTCCCTGCTCTGTGGTGTGAACAGCAGCGTGTGTCCACCTGTCCCCTCCACACTGAGAATCATGGCAGCCGGTCCATGGTGAGCTTTAGAGCAGCGACCGGGTGCTGGGTGGAGGGAGGTGCCGCCATCCAGACCTGGTTCTCACCCTTGGGTTGGGGCACTGACAGGAAGGTGAATCGGCAAAGTGCCAGGACATGAGTCTGCACGGGGAAGGGAGGGGGTCAGGAGGGCTTCTTGGAGGCAGTGACCTCTGAGCTGAGGCTGCAGTATGAATAGCTGCTTGTCTAGTAAACAGGGGGGAGGGGGGCCCTCCGCACGGGAAGGGCAGTGGGTACAAAGGCCCGGAGGTGTGGCACCCCCCGGCGTGTCCAGGACTCTGGGATCAGAACGTAGGATGTCCTGGAATGCAGGGAGGGGCCGTTCCGGACGAGCCTCAAATGCCACGTCCAGGCCTTGGGCTGTATCTGCGGGGCAGTGGAAGCCTCACACGGCCCTGGGCAGGGAAGTGACTGGGCCGCAGTGGAGGGTGGATGGGGTGGGCAGGCGGGCGGAAGAGATCAGAGGTCCTGTCAGCCAGGAGGGGCCCTGGGCGGGAAGGGAGAGGAGGGCGCAGTAGGGACCTAGGAGGTAGCAAAGGGTCGGACTGCAGGATGGACTGGATTTGGAGGGCGAGGGCGAGTCAAGGGTGAGTTTTCACCAGATACTCATCAAGCTTCTCTTTTGAGCCGGGCGCCGAGCGTGGAGTCATGAACAGTACAGGGCCCTGTGCGCTCGCGGTTTCTAGATGATGGTGGAAAGAAGGTAACCAGACAGATCAGGCATAAACCTGTGGTTCCAGGCTGACAAGTGCTGTGAAAGCTGAGGACTGCCTGTGATCTGAAGGAAATAGATGGAGGTGAGGGAGGTGGTGGGGAGGACCAGGCAGCACAAAGGGCACGTGCAAAGGCCCACAGGCAGCTTACCCCAGTGGGGTGGGTGCCGGTAACAGAGGTGTGCAGTGCTCAGGGAGGTCAAGGGTCAGAGGGGCCAGCTCACAGCACCTTGAAGCGCAGGGTGAGACAGCCAACTGGACTTGGATATGTTTGGGGGTGGGAGAGGCGATCAGAGGGTGCCCCCTAGTTTCTGGCCTGGGTGTGGAGAGTTCAAGAACACAGGAAGGGAAGCAGCATTTGCAGGGAAAGTGACACGTCGAGGTTTGGCGGCAGAGTGTATGCAGGGCACACAGGACATCCTGGAGAGGTGATGGTGACCGGGAGGTGCCTGGTGACTCGGGCCTGGGGCTCCGGGGAGGCTCGGGGTGCAGGATCTTGGCGTCGAGATGGGAACCGAGGCTCTGGGGTGGACAAGGTCGCACAGGGATGGCCAATCCCAGAGCGCCAGGGCCTGCTTCTAAGAGAAAGGACGGCGCCCTGTTCCTCAAGCAGAGCAGGAGGGCTGTGTTGGGGAGGGGGCCTGGGGCCTCGGGACGGCAACACTCACCCCCTCCTCCACTCCCCCCACAGCATCCACAACGGGGTGATCGCCGTCTTCCAGCGCAAGGGGCTGCCCGACCAGGAGCTTTTCACCCTCAACGAAGGCGTCCGGTGAGTGGCCGTTGCGCCCCGGGCCTGGGTCTGTGAGTGGCGGGAGGGCTGTGCCGGGGTGGGGGGGCCTGGGGGTCCACCCTCAAAGCTACGACAGACAGTGACCGCGGGGCCACCGTGTGGGCCTGGACCGCAGGCCCTGGTCATGTGGCTTTCGGGCCTGCTGGGCCTGCCCCCGGCCCCAGGGGACTTCTTTTCAGGGGAAACAGGGTGGGACTTGGCGGGGGCTCCAGATAACGCCTGAGTCCCTGCTGGTGTCCAGTATCCTGAAGGATATTTGCTCAGTTGAAGAGGAAGGACCCACCTGCCTAATGATGGGAGCGTCGTTCCGGAAAAGCAGTCGCAGCCCAGCCAACGCCCCTCATTTCCTGAGCTAGCCGAGAAGTGAGCACTGGTGAAGGAGCCCGGGACCGACCGGCTTCGAGAGGATCTGCAAGGCCAGCTGCGTTAGTGCTGAGTCGTAGTGGAGGAGGCTGAAGCTCAGAGAGGTCAAGAGACTTGCCCAGGGTCGCACAGCTGTACCAGGAGGCCTTTCCCACCTCTGTGCTGTTTCCCTCCCGCCCTGACCTGTGCTGCCCTGTCCCGGGATGGAAAGAGCGTCTGGGGAAATAGGCAGCAAATCTTCTCGTCAGCTCAGGACGGGAATAAAAGGGTAATTGGGAGGGGGTCGGATTTTCATACGTGGCACCCCCACCCCTACTCCAGTATGGCAGAGCCGACAGGGCCCTTACAGACGGATAAACTGAGGCCCAGGAGGGAAAGGGGCTGGCTGAAGTCACACAGCGGGGGCTTGTTGCCTCTCCAGGCCCGAGGAGCGCAAGCTGCCAGGGGTCCTGTTTTTCTCAGGCTCATCCAGCCCCAGGAGTCTCCCTGGGGCTCCCGGCAGCCCCGTCTTCCTAATACGCCTCTGCTTAGGGAAGAGGAGTTTGTAAAAGCCTAAAGAATCCACGGGGTGTCTAAACAACAACAAAAGGGAATATTTCTAAGTTCATGAACAAAGCAGCCAGCACGGCCCCCAGCAGTCTGTACACCCTCCCCTCCAGTGACAGACAGCAGGGGTGGTTGACTGGCTCTCAGCTGCCTCCTTTCCGTGGGGCCTGTAACTCCAAACCGTGTGTCCCCATCCCCAGCCCCTAGGGGTTGGCGTGGAACAGGCAGCCTCCCTTGGGGGTGTGCGCTGGGGCAAGGGGGACAGAGAAGCTACCCTGGGCCCCGGGCCCCCGTCGCCAGCCCTGGGATCCTCACCCAGGAAACAGGAAGAGGTCCAGGTGACGTGAGATGTGGAGCTCTTGGCCAGTTATGTCACCTGGGGACAACTTTTTAGCCAGTTTAAAAGTAAATGCTGTGAATCGTTAAGTAATAACAACAGGGCCTTTCTGTTGAGGGTTTTCTGGGTGGCAGTCTTGAACCACGAGCTTTCCATGCCTTAAACTTTGCCGCAGGCCCGAGGAGTGGGCACCTTATTGTCTCCATTTTACAGATGCGGAAACTGAGGCACAGAGAGGTCGTGGGTTGCTCGCGATCACAGAGCTAGTTAGTAGAGCTGGGACTCGGGGCCTGTGGGTCCCTCAGGGCAGCCCACCAGCCCAGCTCTTCTGCATCGTGTGCCACGTTAAATTAAGTGAATTGAATTATGCATTAAATCCATAATCGGTCCTTGGCTTTGATCCCACGAGGAAGCCTTGTGACGAGCCATCGATGGCACCATTATCCGAGTGTTTCCCTCAGTTCTCGAGGCTGATGAGTGAGATTAAGGGGAGGGGTTGCTGGGCTGTGCCCAAGCGTGGGTCAGGCTAGGGCTGATGACTTCTGGCCATCATTCTTTTTTTCCCCCATTTTATGTTCTTTCTTTGAGATATAATTCACCCTTTTAAAATGTACAGTTCATTGGTTTTTAGTGTATTCACAAGGTTGTACAGCCATCACCACTATGTAACTCTAGAACATTTCATCACCCCCCCAAACGCCTGTACCCCTTAGCAGTCACTCCCCATTTCCTCCCTGCCCACCTCTGGCAGATAGCAGTCAGCTTTCCATCTCTCTGGATTTGCCCATTCTGGAGATTTTGTGTGAATGGAACCACGCAACATGTGTGTGGCCTTTTGTGTCTAGCTCCTGTCACTGAGGAGAGTCATCTGTACTCGAGGTTCATCCGTGTGGGGGCAGGTGTCAGAACTTCCGGCCTTTTTATGGCCAAATAATATTCCATTATATGGAGAACACCCGTTCTCTTTATCCACTCATCTGTTGATGGACATTTGGGTTGTTTCCACCTTGTGTCTGTTGTGAAGTGTGCTGCTGTGGGCATCCATGTGCGAGGTTTCGTGTGGATGAGCATTTTCATCTCTCGGGTGCGTACCTGGGGGTGGAATTGCTGGGTCATACAGCACCTCTCTGTTTAACTTTTTTTTTTTTTTTTT
>JABWHU010000011.1:42361573-42388183 GCA_014189135.1 Dicerorhinus sumatrensis harrissoni
GAAGCAGAGCGTGAACTTTACCACTATGCCACCGGGCCAGCCCGTACGTTTAACTTATGGGGGTGCACCCAGCTGTTTTCCACAGCGGCTGCACCTTTGACATCCCACTGGTAAGGTCCCCACCTTCTCACCCACCCTTGTTGTTTTCCGGTTGCTTTATTCTAGCAGCACTACTGGGTGTGAAGTGCCATCTTGTGGTTTTGATTTGCATTTCCCTGATGACTAACGGCCGTGAGCATCTTTTCACGCGCTTACTGGCCCTTCATGTATCTTCTTTGGAGAATGTCTCTTCTGTCCTTTGCCCGTTTTTTAATTGGGTTATTTGTCTTGACTGTTGAGTTGTAACGAGTTTATATATCCTGAATCTAGACCCTTACCAGACACTGATTTGCTCATCTTTTCTCCCATCCCGTGTGTTGTCTTTTCACGGTCTCCATTGTGTCCTTGGAAGCGCTGAGTTTCCTTTGGATGGAGTCTGGTCTCTCCACCCAGCCCTCTCTTCATCCCTGCCTTTGACCACTTGTCTTCTAAGGGGCAGGAACGGACACACTTTGCATATAGTTTTTGTAGATGGAGAACCTATCCCAGCCAGCCGAGCCCCTCACCACTGCCCAGGGTCTCAGTGAGTGTGACTGAGAGAAGCTGTCAGGAGGAGCGGGGAGCCCCCGGGGCAGCCTGCAGTGGGGCGGAGCCGCCCCAGATGGGCTCCATTAGAACCACTCGGGTTTTCCAGCCCTGGTGAGCTAAGGGTCTGCTCGGCCCTGAAGGAGACCTCCCTCCTTCCCTCCCTCACACAGACGCTCACTAACTGTGGGCAGGGGACAGGGCAAGGAGGGCGTTAGAGAGCACCTGCTGCGTATGCTGGGCGTCAGCCTCGATCCCAGTTGACCTCCCAGGCCCCGCTGCTCTACCTTCTGGCGTCTCAGGCCACAGATGGGGATGCCGGCGCTCAGACACAGGAGGAGTGTTGCTCGGCGTCTCACAGCATGCTAGCTGCCTTGGGCTTGCCCTCTGGCCCCCAGCCTCCTGCGAGGACTTAACCCAGGCCCAGCTGTGGGCCTCTGGGAAGACCCTCCCTCCTTGCCCCTGCTCTCTGGCCTTGCCCAGAAGGGCTGCCCGTGTTGTGCAGGCATTAATCTTGAGACAGACTCAGCCTGGACGTGGGGATCCCCCCAGTAGCTCGAGGTCACCCACGGCTTGGTCCTTGGAGGCCCAGATGGCTGGGCCCACGGGACGGTGGGAGACAAAGGAGGACGGCTGGGGTGGGGGCTGACCGCAAAGGGTCGCTGGTTTCACACTGGTCAGCACTTCGTCCCCACTGCTGTCGGAGGCGGGGCTCAGCCTGGTGAATGCCCCTGTTAATTTCATATGCAGGGATGGCATTGGGCTGTGACATGACATTGGTCCTGTGCTAAGAGGAGCTGCCGGCCAGGGGCGCAGGGCAGGGCTTCAGGGCTGCCTCCAGACAGCTGCTGTTACTCTGAACCTTGGTCTCTTCTTCCATAGAACAGGGACACGAGGACCACCTGAGGTCTGTGACTGGCCCAGCTTGGCTGTAGCCCCTGAGAGCTATTCAGTGCCCGCACCCCATCTCCTGTGCACCTGCAGGTCCTGCCTGAAGCCCCAAGCTCCAGCGATGACCGGATGGTCAGGACACGGAGCCACTCCCATCGCAGCAGCTGGGGTGCTGGTCACCCTGCACAGGCCACCTGACCTCTGCTTCACTTAGCTCCCAGGTCCCTGTCCCCATGGAGCTGGTGGGGGCAGCCAGGCCTGAACTGGGGTCCAGCGTACAGCTCCACCAGGAGGAAAAAGTACAGCTACCCCAAAAAGGCCTTTGAGGACCAGAGCGCCACTTAGTGGGTCTGGGGGAGGTGAGTTCAGTGCCCCCACCTAACGCACGCGTGCGGGCAGCTCCAAGATTGAGAGAGCCAGTGGAGGCAGGAGCGGGTGACTGTCACCTTGTGACTCCAGGGCACAGCAAGCGGGACGTGGAGTGCAGCCTGCAGAAAGCAGCCCTGTTCGGGCTGTTTCTGTGCTGTGTTGCTTTTGAAAAATACAGCTGGTTCTCTCAGCACGTCGTCGCAGGGCCACCTAAAATGACTGCAGGCCGAAACTGTGCTAAGTTATTAATCAACGGGGAAAACGAGTGTTCCATGATCTTTAAAAACTTTGGCGAAATATTAAAAGCTCTGTCACTGTTGGTTGTAAATGTATGGGGAAATGAGGAAGATGGTAAAGTGAGTACTTATGTAGTACACTGTGTTTAAAACATGAGAAACATGGGGAAGTGTTTCATTTCTTTGTGAAAGCACGAGTGGTTTGAAGGGTGTCGGCATTACCACTTCTCATTTGTCTGCTGCACTTTTGTCTCTGTTGGCCTGCCCCTCTTACTGCTCATCCGTGTCTATAAAATGTCACTTATCACTGGGGGACAAGGATGCACGAGGACCGCGCTTTGCTGCCTGTGCGTGATGAATGACAGGTGCAGGGACCAATTACAGACCGACTTTGAAAGGAGTGACGCGATTGGTCGCTGATCCTGACGCACGTCTGTTATCTGTGCGGTGATTCGTGGACTGGAGAGCGGGCAGAGACATACTTTAGGGAGCTGCTCACGGTTCTTATACGTGATAACTGAAATTTGAGCTGTGTTGTTAGGGGATTGGTGTAATTTAGCTAAGTTGTGCTAACTGAAATTCATAAAAAATCAGAACCATGCAAAGTGAGGACTGCCTGTAATCCAGGATCGGTTTCTGATTGAGGTTTTTGATATATTTGGTTCAGAGCATAGGACTGTTGGCGAGGTTGAGGGTTGGGCCTAACGTTGACAATGCCGAGTGTTTTCAGGCTGTGGTTGGTCTGGAATGTGACGCCCACTATTCTCTCGGTCCCGGATGTGCAGTGCAAGGAATTGTCACCATGAGTGCAAAGGACAAGCTTCAGATCCTAACTTGGTGTGTCCTGTGTGGCCTTGGACAAGGCACTTGACCTCTCTGAGCCTGTCTCGCCTCACCTGTGAAAGGGACCAGCCATCAACGCCTGCTGCTGGGTTGGTGAAGACGGAATGAGCTTAGAGCGAAGGGGGAAACACGCGTGGAAAGGCCATGCAGGGAGAGAAGGGCAGGGAAAGCCGGCCGTGGGTGTGCGGTCGGCTGTGGGAGCTGGGCAGGTGGAGGCAGGGGTCGAGCTGGCTGCTGGAGGCGCAGCCCCGCCCGGTGTCTCCCTGAGAACGTGTGACACGCTGTGGCCCTCTGGGGCCTCTGCAGCTGCTGCTTGTGTGAAGGGGTGATGAGCCACAGCCTGGACCACGGGGGCGCACGGCCAGCCCAGCCCCCTGCCGTGCTGGACAGGTGGGATGTGCCCACCCCTCACGCTGGGCGGAGTGCGTTGGTCTCCCCCTGCCCGGCCCCGAGCAGTCTCTGACTCACGCCCTCTCGCCCTCTCGTCTCCCCCCTGCCCACAGGCAACTGCTGAAGACAGAGCTGGGGTCCTTCTTCACGGAGTACCTGCAGGTGGGTGTCTGCACTGTCCAGCTGGGCTGGAATTGCTCCCGGGTGGCAAGGAAGGGCGGGGTCACCTCCTGGTGGGTGTGTGGAGCCCCAGGTCCCCAGGACTCCCCACACTGTGACTCAGTTTCCCCACCTAGCCGAGGTGGGTTGTTGTGAAGGTTAAATGACAGGTTGCAGGTGGGGTCTTGGCGCTGTGCTGGCACGTGGTGGGCCTCAGTGTTAGCCTTATTAGTTGTCCACCTCCTGGAACGTCAGTGCATGGTCACCTGAGGGCCCTGAGCTGCATGGTGACGATGTCAGCATCCCTGAGACCCCTCTGTCCCAGGCCCTGAGGCACCTTCCGTTCGTGGTATCCTGTCCGGCCAACGGGTCTGCAAAGTTGGTGAACACACGGGAAGCTGGGGCTCGGGGACGTGAGAGGACCTGCCGAGGTCACACAGCCAGGAAGGGCGACAGCGACACCCGGGGTGTGTGGGGACTTCCTCGTGCAGGCTCAGAGTGAGGGACCCACCCTGTCAGGGCTTGTCACGTCGGTTTAGGGTTGTTTTTTTAATTTAACAGCTTTATTGAGGTGCAGTTCACATACCGTACTGTGAGCCCGTTGCAAGTGTACAATTCAGTGGGTTTTAGTATAGTCAGAGAGTTGTGTGGCCGTCACCCCCATCTAATTCCAGAAGCTTTTCATCTCCCCAAAAAGAAACCCCACATCTATAAACAATGAGTCCCCTTTCCCCTTTTCTCCAGCCCCTGGCAACCCCTGATCTAGTTTCTGTCTCTGCATTTGCCTGTTTTGGACGTTTCATATCAACAGAATCACACAGTGTGTGGCCTTTTGTGTCTGGCTTGTTTCTCTAAGCAGTGCTTTTGAGATTCATTCGTGTTGTAGCACGTGTCAGTATTGCGTTCTCTTTTACAGCTGAGTAGTGTTCCGCTGTGTGGATACACCCCATTTTGTTTGTCCGTTCTGTTCATCAGTGGACACTGGGTTGTTTTCATCTCCTGTCTGTTGTGGGTGGAGCTGAGCATGGTGTCATTCTCAGCCGAGATGCCCGGGGCAGCGTCACATGGTCTGTGGGTTGAGCCCCGCGTTGATGATGGCTGTTCTTAGCCAGGCCTTCAGTCGTTAGGCCCCTCTTGTTGCAAGTCCTTCCTTCTTGTGGGATGCTGCCTGCCTGGCTCAGCCTGGGGCAGGAGGCTCCAGGCTGGGTCTGTCTCTCAGGTGTCCCTGCAGCCCCTCGTGTCTGGTGACAGCCCCTGGTGGGGTCACTTGTCAGTGTCCTCCCAGGCAAGCCGAGGTTCAGGCTGTGCCACAGTGGGCTGTGGGACATCGCGAGTCCCTTCCCCTCTGGGCCTCAGCTGCTTGTTGGTGGACTCTTGGAGGTCCTGCCCACCAGGCCCCGGGGCACCCACGAGGCAGTGACAGCGTCTCGTGTGTATCTTTCAGAACCAGCTGCTGACGAAAGGCATGGTGATCCTGCGGGACAAGATCCGCTTCTACGAGGGTGAGTCTGCAGCCCCGCGGCTGGGGCCGTGTGCCGGGCCTCACGGCCCACTGGCGCAGCTGCTGGGCCTCGCAGCTGGTGCCGCAGGGCGGGGGCTCTGCAGGTGTGCCTGCTGGAACCATGGCACTGCCAGCCTGGCCTGGGCCCCCGGGGCTCTGGATGGGCGGTGTGGCCCTCCTGGGTGGCGACTGGGAAGCGGCAGAAGTGACACTCGGGCAGCAGGGCTGAGATCTGACCCAGGAGGGACCTTGTTGGGGAGAGATCCGCCCTCCCATCTACCTGAGCCCAGGAGTGCTGAGACGTCGGGGAGACGGCCCTGCTCCGCCTGGTCGCCCCTGGGGCCTTCTGGCCCCAGTGAACCCCATCCCAGGGACCTGGGGGAGCCCCGTCAGGATCTCTGAGGACCAGAGGACTGGTTTAGGGCAGAGGCTGCCCCAGTTCTCCCAAGGGAAGAGGCTGGAGCAGGGAGCCGCCACCTGCGTGGGAGCAGCTGCCCCACAGGGCTCGGGGCAAACCTTGGCACTGGGCATCCTGGGCCAGTTTTCTCTTTTAACGCTCACAGCCACCCTGTGAGGCCTTCAGGTCATTGTTCCCATTTCACGGCTGGGGGACAGCGCAGTGATGTCAGGCTCTTTGTCCGGGGCTGCGCTGCAAGTAAGGGGTGGAGATGGGATTCGAACCCAGGCCAGCCTGACTCAGAGTGCACACCTTTGCCCTTCCAGAGGCCCATGGGTTGCCGCTGGCCTCTGCCTGGTTCAGGCCTCAGCAGCTCAGGGGAGGGTTCTGACCAACGGCCGTCTGCCTCCCCTGGGCCCTGAGTCTCGCGGGACAGCCGGGTCCCAGCTCCCTTGGGCTCCCAGTGTCTGCAGGCTCTGGGGCGACGACGGAGGCGTGCGCCTCCTGCGGGAGTGAATTGGCCTGGGGGAGGTTGGGTTATAGGAGGACCCAGCTCACACCAGTATGCCCTTGCTAAAGACCTGCTCTGGGTTCAGACCCTGCACAGGGTCGGGTTCCAGGAGCATTTGTTGAGAGCCTGCTGTGTGCCGGGCCTCAGGAACATGCTTGCTCTGTGCTAGACTCTGTCCTGAGTGTTTTCCATCTGCTAACTCCTTGGCTTCTCCGACAGCCCTGTGAGGGAGGTACCATTGTTGTAGCCACTGAACATATGGGGAAACCGAGGCACAGAGCGGTTCACGTGGCTGCTATGTGGCAGCCTGGCTTTTTGAGCCTGTGCTGTTCTCTTGCTGCTCCAGATCCCTCCTCGAGTCCTTACTCTGATTCTAGAAAGAGGGGGTGTTGGCCCGTTTCACGGAGGAGCAGACTGAGGCCTGGTGGCCTGGTGTGCTCTGGGGGCACTGTGAGCTGTGTGTCCCCTGTTCCTTTAGCACCGGGAAGCACAGGCCACCGGGGTCTGGGTGGGCTCCCTGGAGGAGGCAGTCCCTAAGCCACCGAGATGGGGCGGTGAGGATTTGGCACCTGGCGGAGACGGCCTCCCACGCCCTCTCCTGACTCGGCGCATTCCCACAGCGTCTGTGCCTCCCACCAGCTTGGCCCAGGGGAGCCTGGATCCTTGGAGAAGGGAGCTTTGTGCAGTCTGGTGGGGTCCTGCCTGCAGCGGCCATGTCCGGCAGGCCACCCAGCAGCGAGTGCCAGCCCCGTCCAGCCTCCCCAGGCCTCAGGGACAGGCACAGAGCCCCAGGCTGGGGGCCAGAGGGCCCGGCCTCCCATTCCCATCTGGCCACAGACATGTCATTTCCCTGTGGCCTCAGTGTCCCCAGTTAGCACTGTGGGCTTGGACAGGCTCCATCCAGGTGCTCAGTGCGTGTCAGGCCCCGGGTGGCCTCTGGGGACCTAGAGATGGAGGAGACCCAGGCCCTGCCGGGCAGGGGCCCACAGCCCAGCTGGGGACGCCGTCACGGACCAGACGGAGACAGTCCAGTGTCAGGGTGAAGGGAAGCCCAGGTTAGTTTCATTTTGGCAGTCAGGGAGGGCTGCATGGAGGCGGTGGCCCTGGAGTAGGACCTCAAAATGTGGTCCATTCAGGAGGGCGTCTGGTTCCCTTCAGCCCATGCAGTGGGAACAGGAGCTGATGCTGCACCTTTGAGGCAGCCTCGAGGGCCGCCCCCTACATCCCCGACCCGGGTTTGGGAGTCTGCTGTCTGTGGTTGGCCATGGCCTCACCGTGCCTCTGTTGGAGGGGGTGGTGGCCCCACGTGGGGCAGCCCCAGGCCCTCGCTGCCTCCCCCTCTCTCCAGCCTCCAGTGAGGCCTTGGATGTCAGCTCCAGAGCAGAGCGATCCTGGAAATGGAAAGCCTGGGGCCAGCCTTGAGGTGGAGGCTTCCTCCCAGGACCACATCCCAGGTCGTGGTCTGGTGGTCTCGTCGCCATGGCTGGCCGGAGTGAGCTCTGGCTGCGGCCAGGCCCTGTGGTCATCACTGTCCCCGGGGTTTGCCCGCGACAAGCTGCGACCTGAGCCGCCGGTGGCCTAGCTCATTGCAGTCTCCAGGGCCTGCGCCGTCGGCCCTCAGCACTCGGACTGGGTAAAGGAAGACAGACAGACAGACGGACCCAGCCCCGGGCCCCTGCCGCCACCCGGGTCCTGCTGAGCCTCAGCACAGACACGGCCCACGTGGCCCCCGGTCATCACATCGACAGCTGGCCCTGAGCACTTGTCCCGTGGCGGCTTCCAGCCCTGTGCGTGGGGGGCATCTGTTGCGCCCCTTCTGAAGAGGACCACGCTGACCCCTGGGGTCCCACAGCAACGCAGAGCAGGGCTTTAACGCCATGCCGCCGAACTCTAACCCCTGACAACCCTGCCGCCCCCAGACCACAGTCCCCAGCAGAGAACCCGGCGGTGGGCACGGCCGAACCTCCCGGCCTCTTGGTCAGCCTGCGGCTCTGGCCGGCCTGGCCTCCGTGTTGGACAAAGTCTGCTTTCCGCAGCGTTTCCACCCCGTGGGCTGGAGAAGGGCCTGTGCTCCGCGGCCGCCGGCCTGGCCTGGGCCCAGAGCCACCCCACGGCCGGCCCAGGGAACTGAGCTGCCTTTCCTCCTGCCGGGACCGGGGGGACCTGAAGGGACCTTTCTGTGCAGACAGAGCTCCTGGCGCGGCGAGGACCCGCCCAGCCTGGGCTCCCCAGAGCCAGGTGGGCCCCCCCGGGAGGATGGGGAGCTGGCTGCTGGGCAGGGAGCCCCAGTGCCAGCAGACGGGCTGCGCACAGAGGCGGGACCCTCCTCCCCACCGGCTGGGCTGGCCGGGCTCCCCTCCCAGAGCCCCAGCGCCCACACGGACCGGGGGGCTCTGTGGAGCCCCCGGGAGAAGTGAGGAGAAGAGAGCCGAAGGCCTCTGTCCGGCCTCCCTGTTGCCGTGGAGACCTGGAGGCCATCCGTCAGGAGCAGCACAGTCGGGGAGGCCAGCCGGCCTGTGGCACTTCTCCTCCTCGCCCGGAGACACCCGCCACAGCCCGTTTTCCTCCGGCCAATTGCTAGTCTGGCTTAAAGGGGGATCCCGCCAAGCAGCAGAGGCCTCGGTGACCCGTACTGGGGCCTGCTTGTCCCAGACCCTGCCGCCCGTCACCCCAGCTTCCTGTCGTTTCAGGCAGAAGGGCTGAGGGTTCAGCACTTTGCATGTCCTGGGGGAGCCCAGAGCCGGCTTGGGGCACCTCAGCTGTCTCCATCCCCCAGGGGTTGTCCACCCTGAGGATGGCACAGCTCCTTCCCCAGGGCTGGCAGAAATGCCTGCTCTCCACGCATCTGCTTTCATGTGTCTCACACCAAGGGTGTTGGTCAACCTGGCAAACCCCTCCTCCTAAATCAACTTGGGTAGCACCTCCTCCAGGAAGCCTTCCCGGCCTGATCCTCTCCACCCCTCTCTTCCCCTCTCATACCTAAGACATGTTGCTGCTGTTGGATGTGGTCTCGCTGGGTCCCCAGATCCCACGTCATGCAGCCTGGGGTCCGGGAGACCCAGGCGCTCGAGGGAGAGACCTGAACCTCTTGGAGGCTCGGTCTCCTCATCTGCCCAGTGAGGTCACCCATCGCCATCGTCCTTGTAATTGCTGTTCAGTGTCCTGCTTCCCTGTCTCGTGATGGGACTGGGGCGGTCTGGGGCTCGGCTGGGTCCCCAGCGTGAGGCCTGGCACAGTGTAGGTGCTGTGTAAATGGACAGATGGACAGATGGGAGGGAAGGACAGGTGGATGGATTTCCTCAAGTGCTTTGGGGTCGTTGGGTGAATCGGATGAGACAGGGATGTGAGCTGGGTGCCCGCTGGGGGAACAGGCACTAAGGGCTGGCACCGCCGGCACTTCTCTGCCCCAGGCCCAGTGGACTCATTTCATCCGCTCGGCTCTGGGAGGTCAGCCCCGTCACTGGCCCAGTTGACACACGGGGACGCTGAGGCACAGGCCACAGAGCTGCTAAGCGGTCTGTGCTGTCGACCTGGGGGGTGGGAAGGGGGCTCCTCTGGGGCCCGGAGCCCGGCCCACGGCTCCCGCATCCTCCTGTGGACGGGAGAGACGACACCCGACCCGGGAGGGCGTGACGTGCCTGCCGGAGCCCGTTCGGGCCGGGCATGACGCCCCTGTGCCCGCAGGACAGAAGCTGCTGGACTCCCTGGCGGAGACGTGGGACTTCTTCTTCAGCGATGTGCTGCCCACCCTGCAGGCCATCTTCTACCCGGTGCAGGCGAGTGGCCCCCGTGGCTGTGGGACCCCGGGCCATGGTGACAGCCCACGCTAGCCTCGCTCCAGGCTGCCCGGCCTGGGGGGAACACCCTTCTGCCCTCGCCCCCACACATGGGCTGTCTGCGCCAGGGCACGTCCCTGGACCTCTCAGAACCCGTTTCCCACCCAAAAGGCGGGAGTAAGGACAGCTCCCTCCTAAGGGCCCTGTAAAGCCCTGAGCAGCACACAGTAGGCCATGCCCGGTGCGTAGTAGGGGCTGTGTGTGTGACAGTATCCCTTTCCTTGCCTGAGGAAGCTGATAGGGGCCCTCTCTCCTCAGGACAAGGGTCATCTGGGGAGGACAGCCGGGTGGGCGGGGGCCTGAGGGTCAGTGTGTCCTTTCTCCGGTATCTGGCCCCGGGACTGGGGACTCGGGGGGAGCGAGCGTCTCACGTGACAGCAGGCGTGGGCGCGGTGTCCTGTGTCTGCAGGGCAAGGAGCCTTCAGTGCGCCAGCTGGCCCTGCTGCACTTCCGGAACACCATCACCCTCAGCGTGAAGCTGGGGGACGCGCTGGCCCGCAGCCACGCCCGCGTGCCCCCCGCCATCGTACAGATGCTGCTGGTGCTGCAGGTGGGTGGGGCCCCGTGTCAGGGGCACCCGGGGGCACCCCAGAGGCAGAGCCTGAGACAAGGGTTTGGGTCCACGTGACTTGTCTGTGGGGACTCTCGGGAGAAAGCTGTAGGGGAGAGGGTGGAACAGGGGCACAGGGCTCAGACCAAGGTGTGGGCTCGGGAGGAGGCTGGCCTCAGCCTGGTCTGCGGGGAGCCCAGGAGTGTGAACGGGACCCGAGTTGTCCCTCGTGGGTGGGGGGCTGGGCTTCCACACCCCCCCTCAGTCTCTGGGGCTGGGGCCGCCTCCCCCCACGCCCCACACTGGTTCCAGACGCTTCTGGTGCGGCTGGCTGTCATCCAAAAGGACAGCTCTGGGAGGGGACAGCTGCCCACAGTTGGTGACCCCACTCCTGGCACCCGGGGGTGAGTGGCCTGCCCAAGACGGGATCTGATGGGCCACCAGCAGCCTCCACTGCAAACTGGGCCTTTCTGCAAACAGCTGCGTCGTGAGCACTGCAATGGGCACAGCACCCTACAGTGGGCCGGCTCATCTCACTGTCCCAGGACGAGGGTGGGCACCGTCAGCAGCCGTTTTACAGGCGGGGAGATAGAGTCCTCGCTTGCCCAGACCTGACAAGGTCAGAGGCCTGGCCCCACCCGAGTGGGATGGTCTCCAAAGGCCTGGCTGTTGTTCTGAGCCCCCCCTCACAAAATCCTGAAATAGGGCCTGTGGGGCGGGTCCTGGGCCCACGACATCCCGGTGAAGGGGCTGATGGACGTGGGGGTTTGAAGGGTCGAGGGGCCGCACTGGGTGGGAGCTGGTGGTCATCCTAGCGGGACGCCCCTGGGATTTCGAGGGATTTTAGGTCTGACCTGGCTGGGTTGAAGCTTGGGGGCCTTGAGGGACGTTGCATCTCTCGGCCTGTGCAAGGATACTGAGGAGAAGTGGGGTGTGAAGCTGAGGTGCCCAGGAGCAGGCAGCAACAGGGCTGGGGTTCAGAGCCATGAAGGAGAAGGTGGCCCCCTGATCCCATGGACGGCACCCCAGTGGCCAGCCAGGCTGGGGCGATGCTGCCCCCTGGTGGTGGCTGTGCCTCCTGCAGCTACCTGGGCTGGGCCTCATGCCCCCCAGCCTGTTCTCCTGCCCCTGGGTGCGACCGCCCCCCCAACCACAACCCTTGCCTGTTGCCCCACCCCAACCTGGCCCAAACTTTGAATGCCCTTGTCCCAGCCCCGCAGTGACCCCGTCCCCACTTTTCAAGTCCCGGATGGCTCTGAGGTCACAGCTGCTGGTCACTGTGGGTTGAGGGCCTCCGGTGTGCCCTGTGCTTCACCCACAGAGTCACAGTTCCTTGTCACAGTCCCAGAAGCCGAGGTAACGGCCATGCACCTGAGCACACACAGATAAACAGGTTCTAGGAATGAACAGCATGGAGTTCACCAAATGCCCAGCACAGCCCAGCGGTAGTGTCGTCCTCATCCAGGGCACTATTGCTGGGGGCCAAGACAGTCCCAGGGGAATGTGGGGTCCTACATGTCCATCTGGATGACTTACGGGGGCACCTGTGGAATCCCGCCCCCTCATCCAAACGCAGCTGGATCCGTGGGGTCTGTACTGATGTCCCCCTTTCATTTCTGATCTTGGTCATTTGTGGCTCTCTCTCTCTTAGCCTGGCTAAAGGCTTACCGATTTTATTGATCTTTTCAAAGAACCAGCTTTTGGTTTCGTTGATTTTTCTTGATAAATTTCCTGTTTTCAATTTCATTGATTTCTACTCTGATTCTTATTTCTTTTGTTCTGCTTACTTTGGACTTAATTTGTTCTTCTTTTTCTGGTTTCCTAAAGTGCAAGCTTAGATTTTGACTTTAGATCTTTTTCTTTTCTGATATATCCACTCAGTGCTGTCAGTTTCCCTCTAAGCACTGTTTTCAATGCAGCCGACGAATTTGGAAAAGTTCTGTTTTCATTTTCATTTCGTTCAAAGTGAAAATGTCTCTTGAGATTTCTTCTTTGACCGATGTGTTATGTAGAAGTGAGTTGTTTAATCTCCATGTATTTGGGGATTTTCCAGCTATCTTTCTGTTATTGATTCCTAGTTTGGTTCCATTGTGGTCTGGGAGCAGACACTGTATGGTTTCTGTTCTTTTAACTCTAAGATGTGTTTCCTGGCCCCGAACGTGGTCTGTCTTGGCGAATGTTCCCTGTGGGCTGGAGAACGTGTGTCCCGCTGTTGTCGGGTGAAGTCGTCTATAGATGGCGACTGTAGCCAGTCGATCGATGGTGCTGTTGGGTCCAGAAGTCGGCCACGTCCTTACTGATTTCCTGGCTCTGGATCCATTTCTGAGAGGGTGTGGCAGTCCCAGCCGTTAGTGGGGATTTCTCTGTTCTCCCTGCGGGTCTGTCCGCTTGGCCCCCCGTAGTTTGGCGCTCTTGTGAGATGCGTACAGGTTAAGGCTTGTTGTGTCGTCTTGGAGAACTGACTTCTTCGGCACCCTAACGACCTTCTTTATTCCTGGTCACTTTCTTGGTCTGCAGTCTGTGCTGTCTGAAATGATCCTGCTTCCTTCTGGTTAGGGGAGCGCGGCGTGTCTCTCTCCCCCGCCTCACTTTCGTCTGCCTGCGTCTTTATGGTTTACATGGGTTTCTTGTAGACGGCGTATAGTTGGTTTCTCTTGACGTCTTGAACCATCGTTTGACATTCCAATGGAGCGTATCTTGTCCCTTAACCAACTGGCAGCCCCCTGAGGAGTGCTGTCTTTCATTCGTTCATTTAGACATCGTTCATTCAGCAAGCACTCAGTAAACGCATGCTGTGTGCTGGTGCTCTGCCAGGGGTGCTGGGGGCACAGAGCTGGCCCAGGATCAGCAAGACCAGGGCTGTCCTGTGGGCAGCTTCCTTCCTCAGGCTTTGGCTCTAATGAAACCAGAGGAGGCAGAGATCCCTTCAAAGCCCTGGACGAGGGGAGGAGGCAGATGAGAGCTGGCAGCACGGAGCAGATGAGAGGGCGGGTGGCTGTCAGACGGACAGGCCTTGACTGCCCAGCTTGGATGTGGCCCTGGGCCTGGCCCCGTGGGGCAGCCTCTCCTGCCTGCAGCCCTCCCTGGGGTGAGAGGGAGGGTGGGGAGCCCCGGGTGATGAGCTGGGCCCCGCAGGATGGCCCAGAGCCTCTAGGAAGCCAGCGCGCAGGGGTCTCTCCCGAGGAGCAGAGCTTGTTCACGGGGCGCCTTCCCGCGGGGCGTCATGGTCTCCAGACCCCGACGGCTGCTGTGTGCAGAGGGCAGCGCAGGGGGTGCTGGAGCAGGGGAGTGACTCATGGGCCCCAACTCGAGAGGGGGCTGGGACAGGGGGTCGCTGTGGCACTGCCATGGGGGCCAGGACCCCGTGGGAGCGGGGAGGAGAGAGAGGGCCATTCGTGGTGACCTTTGAGTTAATCCCGGCTGGGCTAGGGAGGCAGGGAACAGGCTGTCTGGTGGATGGAACAGCGTGGGTGAGGGCGCCTGCCCCCCGACTCCCTCCCTCTCTCGCAGGGGGTGCATGAGTCCCGGGGCGTGACCAAGGACTACCTGCGCCTGGAGACGTTGATCCAGAAGGTGGTGTCGCCCTACCTGGGCACCTGCGGCCTCTACTCCAGCGAGGGCCCCTTCACGCACTCCTGCATCCTGGGTAGGGGTCGCCTGGGCCTTGGGCAGGGAGCGGGGTGACCACTGGCTCCGTCCACCTCTGTCCGGGGGCCCAGGCCTCCCGGTGAAGACGGCAGAGCTGGGATCACACTGGGGATTCGCTTGTCAGTCACCACAAACCTCTCCTGAGCATCCACCGGCCCCGCCGTGTGCTGGGCCCTGGACACACGGAGATGGGTCACCTGGGGTCCCTCCTTCAAGGGCTGAGGGGGACCCAGCAGACAGACACCGTAAGTGGTGATGTGATGACCCACCAAGAGCCCCACAGAGGCCTCTGTGTTCCGGAGAAGTTTGCAGCCGTGCTCAGTCCTGAAAGTCAGGAGTCGGCCAGGCAGACGACACAGCACGTGCAAAGGCCCAGAGCCCAGAAATCCTGGCTTGTTTGGGGAATCACGGGGGAGGGACAAGGTTGGGGGGGGTGGCTGTGGCTGGGCATCCTGGAGCTGCCTGGCATGTCCAGCAGAAGCCAGCCACATTGCTCCTTGAACAGACACCCTACTGGTTCACTTAGCAACATAAACTGAGTCCCTACTGTGCGCCAGCCCCTGTGTTTGGTCTCGGGGGTTCAGCAGAGACCAAGGGCACCCTCATGGGCTCTCGTCCACCAGAGGAGGCTGACCAATGAGTAAACGATGCCCAGATGACTCCCCAGGGTGACCCAGGTGACATGAGGACCAGGGCAGGGAGCTCAGTGGAGGCCTGACTGGGTGGTGACAGCTGCACTGAGGGGCCGGGAGGAGCCAGGCCTGGGAGGAGGTGCCCGAGGAGCATCCCAGACAGAGGGGGCCGCTCGGGAGGGGCTGCTCGGGAGCGCCCACCCTTCTGCTAGTATAAAAGCTGCCTGCCACGTGTGTCTCAGCTCAGGTGGGGCCCCAGCAGCCAGAGAGCTTTGAGCTGCCCAGGCCCCCAGTGACTCTGGACACCAGGACCCAGCTTGGCTGGGAGGGAGCCTCCCTGTCCAGGAAAGGCCCCTGAGCCGCTCACTGTGCTCAGCCCTGCTACCTGGTGGTCAGTTTGCGGAACCGCAGGGTCCCGAGTGGGACCCTAAACCTGCCCCCACCAGCCTGGGCCCCACCGTCCTCCCGCCCTCCAGGGCCCACCACACTCAGAATAACCCCAGCCCTGACCTCTCGTGGAAGGCCCTTGTCGTCTGCTGCCATTGTGGACTCACCACTACCCGACCTAGGGCCCACCCAGGAGGTGTGTCGCCCCCCCACACACTAGGACTCCGGCTCTGAGGGCAGGGGCTGTGTCTTCACGGAAAAGTGCTAACATTTGTATACTTGCAACAGCTGGGGACACTGAGCCACATGCACGGGTCACTGGCAAGGTGCACATTTGAACCCAGGCTGTTGACTTGAGCCACCCCCAACCCCTGCCCATCCAGGCTGAGAGGCTGGGACCAAGGAGGAGGTCGCACAGGGGTGGAGCTAGTGTCAGCTGGGGTGGGAACCCACATCCCTCCCCCACCCGGCCCAGCCACCACAGCAAGAGTGTGAGTGGTGGGGCTGGGCCAGCGTCTGCACCATCGTGCTTGTCCCTGTAGCTGCCCCTTGGCGCAGAGCTGGCTGCACAGTGGGGGAGCACAGTAGGTGCTGCCTGGCATCTGGCCAAAGGAAGGGTTTGGAATCCGCAGGTGCCTGGTTTGCTGAGTAGCTGCCCTGGCCCCTGGTGCCTGACACCATCTGTCCTTCTGTCTCTCCACAGAGAAGCACTTCCTGCGCCGCTCCCGCTCGGGGGACGTCCTGGCTAAGAACCCGGTGGTGCGCTCCAAGAGCTACAACACGCCGCTGCTGAACCCCGTGGCAGAGCACGAGGCCGAGGGCGCGGCGGCCGGCGGCATCCGCCGGCACTCGGTGTCCGAGATGACGTCCTGCCCTGAGCCCCAGGGCTTTGCTGACACGCCCGGCCAGGGCCCCACCGGGGCCTTCAGACCCTCCCCGGCCCCCCCGTTGGGGCCCTGCCCCAGCAGACTGTACCCCACCGCCCAGCCCCCCGAGCCCGGCCCGGGCCCGGCCCGCAGCTCCCCGCCCTCCTCCAGCCCCGAGAACCTGGTGGACCAGATCCTGGAGTCCGTGGACTCGGACTCCGAAGGGATCTTCATTGACTTTGGCCGGGCCGGTGGCTCTGGCGCCTCTGAGTTTGAGGGGGCGGGGGGGCGGCAGAGCGTCGTGTGAGGCACGTGTTTTTACTGACCCCACGTGTGTGCCCGTGTGGTGTGTGCGTGCACGAGTTTTTTACTGTGTCCCGTCCAGTCCCTGTCAGCCGTGGCCGCCTGGGCATCCCCCAGTCCTTGGAATGACCGTCGCCACCCCGACCCCAGCACGCTCCGTCCTGGGGCATCGGCGTCGGTGGCTTCACCTGCCTCACAGGTCACCTGGTGCCACGGGGCAACCTCGTGTGTGTGGAACGGGCGTCGCCACTCACTGCACCTGCGGCCCTCCGGCGTCCACGCCCGCAGAGACTGTGAATCCGGGGCTCGGCCAGGCCGCCAGGGTGACCCCCAGCGCGACGGGGGTCGGTAGCAGACCTGCCGTCCCCCTCCCCACTCACCTCAGGCCACAGCGTCACCTCCTGTGTGTGGCTGTCCCAGACCCTCCGAGCAGCCTGTCCTCGCTCTGCCTGGGGTGGCCGTGGGCAGGAAGAGGGTGGAATAAAACTTGTCTACCCGGCTCCCGAGCTCGTGTCTGCGACGCCAGGCCCCGTGGACGTCCCCCAGGGTCCACGCCCTCAGAGACCACTCAGAGGGGCAGGTTCCTGTTACCCGGTTTCTCTGTCCCTTGCTGAGAGAGGGGCCCGGAGACCCCAGAAGGAAGAGCTGGAAGACCCGACAGCCTCTCAGGAGGGTCTGGGACCCTCGGGGTGGGGGCTCGGTACAGATCACTGCCCGTGCCGGGGGTCTGGCCCCTGCTTTTGTCCCCCCACCCTGGGCAGTTTTGCATCTGCAAGAGTAGAAGCACTGGACCCTGGCAGGAGTGGAGGGAGGACCTGCTTGACCCCACACACACTGGGGAGGCGTGTGGGGGGAGGGACAGGTGACACCTTCCCGGGCTGCCCCTGCAGCTGTGGGGCCCCCCAGACAGGTTATACCCCATCTCCCCTCCTGACAGCGGCTGCGTAGGGCTGGCTCCCTGCCCCCTGGGTGAGTGGACTGGGGGAGCCTGTGGGCCACCAATGGCTGACATCCAGGCCCAGGAGACTGTCCAGGGAGGAGGGCGAGGGCCAGAACGTTCCTGAGAGCCAGCAGTGCCCCACAGGCCAGCCCAGCAGCCAGGGCACCCAGGATGGGACCTGTTGGGAGAAGCCGTGTCTGGGGCATGCTTCTCTGGGCCCCGCTGTTAAAGAGTCAGGGGTCAGCGTGGCCACCGGAGGAAGAAGGGCATGTGAGATTTCTTCTGGGCCGGGTGGGGGATGTTTCTGCACCTGGTTGAGCCGCCCTGTTCCAAGGGCGCACTTCTTGTGGAGTTGGTTTTCTGCTGGAGGTGGGAAGGGATAGACCGGAGCAGCGTGAGCAGGCGTGGTGGGGGCTGTGAGGTGGTCAGGGAGGGAGGTGGACGCCTCACCGATGCCGAATCACGGGGGCACCAGCCCACGGGGATCTGCTGGAGAAGCTGTCTGCAGGGATGTTTCTCCCCTCTAGTGGGAGAAACGAGCCAGGAGTTCCTGCTTCAGCCCGGGAGGGGGTGCAGGAGGGCGACAGAGCCTGGGAGGAGCTCAGTTTTGTCATCTGTGATATGGGAAGACATCAGCTTCACAGGGCTCAGTGACCTCTGGGTACTTGGAAGATGCCCCAGGAACAGGCGGGTGTCCCCAGGCAGGGCTCAGCAGGTGGGTGAGAGAGCAAGAATGACCCCAGCCTCAGAGGAACTGGGTTTGGGGGCTGGGGATCGGGCCAGAAGCCTGTCCCTGGTCTGAGAACCAACAAGAACATGGCCGCTCGGCTCAGCTGTTGGGCTGAGATCCCTGAACTGCCCTCCTTGGCTCGCAGCTCCCTCATGGAACCCGGGATAGGCCTGGACCAGCCAAGCCTGAGGTGGGGGTTGGAGGTTGGGGGTGGCCGTTATCAGCCGGGTCCTCTCGAGGAGGAAGGATCGGGCAATGGGTGGAAGTCGTGGCGGGGAGCTGGCTGGCTGGGCTCTGTCCACACAGGGGCGCTGGGCCCTCTGCCCCCACCCCCCGAGTGTTGGGGGCTCCATCAGGAAGCTCTGAGTATCCCAGGCCCCTGTGGGCTGCTGGGCCTGCTCCAATCCCTGGGGACTCTGGTGGCACCTGCTGGCACATGGGCCCACGGGCAGGCATGGCCTTTGTCTATGGGGTCCCCTGATCTGTTTGACAAGTCCCACCCTGGAGGAGGGAGGCCCAGACACCAGCCAGCGGCGCCTCACCTGCAATGGGGAGACTGAGGCCCAGGGTGGGGGTGCTGAGCCCAGGCCCACAGCAGCACAGTCAGGGCCTGAGGGAGTGAAAGGACCACTCTAGCCGGGGTGCTGCCACCCCCATAAGGCAGCGGCCCACCAAGGCGGGCGATGAGCGTGTCCGTGTGTTACACCCAGCCTCGTTCAGAAAACGTTTGAGGCAACCTACATCAAGACATCTTGTTATAAACTGGTAAATTATATATGAAATCAGGAGCAGGGAACACGTCAATTAGGACAGAAGACCAGCTACTGCAGGCCCCCGAGTCCCCAGAACCTTCCCCATGCACACTATAGGCCTTGGTCTTAGAGGAAGCACGGGTGGCCCCCCCAAGAACCAAACCTTCTTAGAAGGAACATCACGTCACAGACCAGGTCTCACTTTGGCCACCAGGGAGCTCAAGTTGAGCCCCATGAGAGCTGAGACCAACATAGTCCCGTGACCCTGTGCCTGCCCCACCGGCCTGCCCTCCTCCCGCCCCGAGACGGTCTTCTCTCCCCGCCCCACACCCACCTCCACTTTCCCCACTCTCTTCACAGCACCTGTCACTCTCTCAAATTCGGGAGTAGAAACGGGCTGTGGGGCCAGAAGCTGATGCAGCATGGGAGTTTCCTTTAAAGCAGAGTGGAAAGAGACAATGGTCTCAGCCGGGTCTGGAGAAACCCACCCATCTGCCAATCCTCCATCTGATCCCCGGGCCTCGGAGGGCCTGAGCCCAGGAGGGGCCCCGAGGGGTCCTGGAGACCCGCCCAGAGAGAGGAGCAGTGATCCGTGTGCCTCCTCCGCGAGGAGGCCAGTGCCGCGAGGCCAAGAGTCTCCCCGTCCTGTTCCCACGGAGTCCCCAGCTGCAGGTCAGCACCCCCACCCTGACATCTGGGGAACGAGTGAAATAATGGGTCGATCAGTTAATTAGTGATGGATCTGTCAGCATCACCAGGGACTTTGTCCAGCGGAATGCTTCCTCTGCGTCTCCAGGGCTGAGGGCAGGAAACTGCCACACTGCTCTTGTCTTTGCTGGTTTTAGGTTCTCCGCCGGATTCTCACCACCACCCTCCTCCTCACCTCTCTAATGCGGAGTCTCAGGCCGGCCCACACCTGCTGATGCTGAATCTGCGTTTCAGCCAGATCCCGGGGGATCTGCTCTGATCTACACCCAAGGCTGGAACCTTCCAATTCTGAGGCAGGTGCTCCAGAAGTCGTCTGAAAGGAAAAGTCCCAACAAATGATCAAAGTCAGCAGCGCTTCAGGCAAAAACACGCCAAAAAGAGGATCACGAAATGTCCCACGTTGTTGGAGTAGGACGCCCACCTGGTCCAGCCCCTTGGCAGTGGTGCTTGTGGTGGAGAGGGGGTTCGAGGCCTGCACAGGGCCGCACGTCAAGAAGTGAAAACAATTTTATTAAAAATTCAGCTGGGGAGCCCTCTGTCAGCCCTGCCGAGGGGGCCCTGTCTCCGTCTCGGGGTCCTGACTTGCTCTGTGTGACCCCTTCCGGCATTCAGAGAAGCCCAGGGATACTTTCTCAGAATAATGTTTTTAGGATTACGAAGGAAACCAATTATATTGAAATGCAGCTTTCAAGACGTCTTTAAATGCGTGAGTGGTAATCTACACACATCTGATTAACTCACTAATAATCGGATCTCCCTCAGGTCTAATGCTGCCTGGGATTTCAGAGCAGCAATGAGTGGAGGGGACATTTCAGGGTGTCAGCAAGCCTGGATGTGACGGGAGCAGATCCCCAATTCCTGCCGAGCTGCTCACTCAGCCGGCGGGCTTTGCTGTCTGCGTCCTTCACCGGAGGGCAGCTAACTTGCACTCAGAGGTCGGTTGGTCAGCGGACACAAAGCTGTCCTTTTGTGGCCCCCTGAGTCTCCTCCCCGGCGGCTCAGGGAGTCAGGGGTTGGCACACCCTCCAGAGCCTGCCGGCCACCTCTGAGGGCAGGAGGGGCTCCACATTTCCCTCCCCCGGAGCCCCAGCTGTGGGCCGTCATAAGCCCTACTGTGTCTGTTCCAGGCACCGTGTAGCTTCGTTGACGGGGCCCGGCCACGCTTCCCCCCAGAGGAGCTGGGGCCCAGCACAGCAGGAGTGACAGGTCATATGGGAAACAAGCCCCCACCATCACCCTGGGGGCCTCCTCACCCTCCTGCCTGTGCCCACTGCCCGTGCCCACTGCCCGTGCCCGTCCAGGCTGCCTCTCTCCCCGAGACTGCAGTGGCTTCCGAGCGGCCCCCAGCTCCACACCTGCCCTCCTCCAGCCGGGGTAGCACTGGGCAGCCAGGGGGAAGGCTCTTCAGGACACAAGCTTCCCTCCCATTCGCTGCTGCCCAGTGCTCTGGGGGTAAATGTCGGGCTTTGTAGCCTGGTGTTGAAGGCCCTTCATGGGGAGGGGTCTGCTTGCCTCTCCAGGCTCGCCCCTGGCTGCTGGCCTCCTCCCACTGACCCCTCCTCCATGCACATGCACACCCGAGCACACCCATACGTGCACGCACACACACGCATAGGTGCACGTGCAAGCACACCCATACGTGCAGGCATGCACACACATACATGCACGCGCACACACGTGGCACGCAAGCTCACCTCCCTGAGGCCCTTGCTGCTGCATACCCCTAGCCCTCATTCTCGGCTTTCCCGAGCCCAGAAGGTCCTCCCAACCACCCGTCTGCCTGCAAACTCCTTGTCAGCTCTCAGGGTCCCTGCCTACACAATGCTCCCTGGGTCCCTTGTGGGGAGACTTGGCCACACACCCCTGAGCCCTCACTGTACCTGGGACCTGTCAGATTCCCATGGGACCATGAGCCCTGGGAAGGGCTTGTGCTGATCTGGCTGGAGACTCAGGGAGCTTCCTGGCAAATGGTATGCCCACCCTTGGAATCCAGGAGGGGCTAGGGCAAAATGAGGGTCCCCTCCTGGAAGAAGACACAGGACAAGGACGAGGACATCGCTGCCTCACATTCTCCCTGAATGGCCCCAGTGCACCAGAGCATTTGAGAACAGTGGGGGTCTTACTGACCCCCACGGGGGGCGTCGTGGGAGAGAGTTTACCTCCCACCAGCCGCAGACAACCTTTAGACATTTATATCCCCCTCCAGGTCGTGCTCCACCCACACAGAGACAATACTCTCTCTCTCTGTCTCTGTCTGTCTGTCTGTATATCTCTCTTTGTTTCTCTCTGTCTCTCTCTGTGTCTGTGTCTCTGTCTCTGTGTCCCTCTGTCTGTCTCTCTCCCTCTGTCTCTCTCCTCCTGCCAATGCCTCCGAACTGTCCTGGCCCCACCCCTTCAACATCTCCCTCTTTTTTAGCAGAAAAGTTTAGCTCTGTCCCTTTGGTCTTAAACTTTCATACCCAGGCCTGTCATCCTTAACAAACAACAGGCCTTTCACCTCCCGGACCCCCCGACTTTCGGCTTTCAGGAGAATGGTGAGTGTGGAGCGGGTCGCTTCTGGGGTAGAGGAAGGAGTTATAAAGACCAACAGCTGTTTCCTGCCCTGCCGGTATCTCTGTGCTCCTCCTCGGGGCCAGTGCCTATTCGGGTTCCCCATCCGTCACCTCATTTAATCCCCGCGCCCCCGGGGTTGGCTGCTACCATTGATCCTATTATACAGATGACGGGACTGGGGCGCCCACAGCTGTGAGTCGGGGGCCGGACCTCCATCCTACTGCAGAGCTCTCCTTCTGGGCTCTGCTCTGATCGCTGTTGGCCGCTTGCCCGAGAGCATTGAGGACAGGGGTACATGGGACTTGTGGCCGGGGACCTGCGCCCACTGGGGCCTGGCTCAGCGGGGTGGCTGGCAGATGTCTGTAGGAAAAGCTGAATCGCAGAGGAGCCTTTCAGAAGAAGACCAGGCCAGATGTAGCCTGTTTTGTTCTTGGAAAAGATAAACCAAAACATCTCATATCCTCCCCATGCCCTCCCTCATCCCCCATTTCCCTTATCTGACCCCATTCTTTAGTTCAAAATGGCACTGATATTCTCCGTGGCCTCATTTTAGGGTGGGAAGTGCTGCCAGCGTATTGGTTACCCGTGGTGGGCAGGGGGCACGTGCACATGTGGTAACCAGCACGTCCTGGAAGCTTTGCCTATGAACCAGACACTCCTTGGCTCACATGTCCCTAAGTCTGCTCGCCGTCCTTGGACTGCTGTCTGCCCCTGAGCAGCTGTCAGAGAATCTCTTCCTCCCCTAGGGTCCTCCCTTCCTCCTCCAGCACCCCAGAACCCCGAGGGGCTTCCCTGGTGCTGGGGATCCGTCCTGGGTGCTGATGTTGGGAGGGCCGCCTGTCCCCCAGGCCTTACTCAGCATCCGGGAGCACTTCCAGGACTGCTCTGTCTCCCTACTTGCCCCCAGGAAAAGCCCCCAGCCTGGCTCACCAGCCCCCTCCTCCTCTCTGGCACTGCCTGTGGGTGGGCTTGGCTCGCTGTCCCCTGCCCCCCACCACTCCCCCACCTTCCTGTAGCTCAGCACCGGGGCGGGCCAGGCAGGGACCTGGAGAAGCAGGTCGCCCTTTGGGGCCTCAGGTCCAAGCCCCCCGTGGGCGTCTGCTCCTCAGTCTGTTCAAACCCTGGTGGGGAGCCGGCGTGCTCAGCCTGCCAAGCCTCCCCTTCAGCTGCTCCTGCTGCAGCTGCTCCTGGTGGCCAGGGGAGCCGGTGCAAGGGCCTGCCAAGCCAGTGCCACCAGTCCTCTTCCTACACAGGGACCCGGCAACCTCCCCCAGGGTTACACCCAGTTTTCATGCCCCATCGCACCGAAGACCTGTGCTCCCAAGGACACAGGTCCCAGGGACCCACACGCACACATACACACACCAACAGCAAATTCCCCCCACTCCCACCCCACTGGAATTCTAGAATCAACCGCTGCCCATGTGCCTGGAACCAGCCATCCTCTGAGACCGTGGGAGGCCCCTAATCTCGTGTCCAAAGGGTCAGTACAGGTTCCCGTGGCCACCTGCTGGTGGAGGGGAGGAGCAGGACTCAGGTGTCCTCCTGGAACAGGAGGCCCCACCCCTGCCCCAGCTGCTGCAGACAGGGAGAAGGGGACGCTGGCGGCTCTCCCCGGGGAGGGCCGCTCGCCGCTTCACCTCCAAGGGCCAGGGCCAGTCCACCCCGCTGCTGAAACTGCTCTCCTCCTCGCCTGCCCCCCCATTGGCGCCCTGAGCCCAGAGGATGCCCTTCCCTCCTCCAGCCCCAGGCTCCAGTTACGGAGCCTCGCAGTGGGAAGGGAAGGCTCACTGGCTTGTCCCCAGTGATGGCATCAGTGCGTTTGCCGAGGTCTGGGCTATTCAGTCTTATCCCTCCCACATACACACACTCACACGCATTCACACACGGCCCTGGGACAGCAGCCTCCCCATCCCACCCCTGGCGGGTTCCTTGCACAGGAGGGTCACAAATCCTCTCGCCACCCACCTCTCCCCAGAGGGCCCTCCCCCGGATGCCGTCCGACCAAGGATGCAGGGAAGTGGTCCTCTGAGACATCTGGCTGCATGTGCTGCAGCCCCATGTCTCAGTCAGCTCAGGCTGCTGTAACAAATACCACAGACTGGGGGCTTAAGCAACAGCTATTTATTTCTCCCAGATCTGGAGGCCAGAAGTCCAAGATCAGGGCGCCAGCATCCTCGGGGTCTGGTGAGGCTCTCTTCCCGGCTTTCAGACGGCCGGCTTCTCACTGTGCCCTCATGTGGCAGAGAGAGAGCACTCTCCCATGTCTCATCTTATGGGACACTAGTCCTGTCTGATCAGGGCCCCGCCCTTATGACTTCACTTAACCTTAATTACTTCCTTAGAGGCCCCATCTCCAAGTACAGTCACGATGGAGGTTACCGCTTCAACATATGAATTTGGGGGACACAACACACTCCACAGCACTCTGGTGGGTGACGGGCGCATTCCTTAGGCAGCAAGACCCCAGGCCCATCCTGGAAGCCAGAGGAAGGTCACCATGGGGGCCAGGAGCCCAGCCTTGTCACGGGAGCCTCAGCCCCACTGTGGCAGGGTCTGCTGGAGAGGTGGCATTTAGGAAAACCCCGGGTGGGTGACTGTAGCCTTCCTGGTGTCTTGAATGCACCCCTTCTGAGAGTTAACATTTTTGGGGTGTGTGTGTGTGTGTGTGTGTGTGTGTGTGCACTCCACAACAGTCACCCACTGGCAGGAGACCTCAGGGGGGTGCCCTTGGACTCTGGGGTGTCCTCTGGGGCACCCACTTTGCTCCCTGTGGTGTTGGTCTCTGGAAGGACTAAATGTGGTTTTCGAGAAGGTACCGCCGGGCGGGCTGAGGCCCAGGAATCACAGGTGGGAGGAGAGCGCGTGCTCTGGGGAGAGAGAGGAGGAGGTTTCCCGCCCAGTGGTGGAGCCTGCAGCAGAGGAAGCCCCCCCACCCTCACCCCATCCCCCAGAGGAAGGAAGGAAGACTCCAGAATAAGAAAAAAGGCTGGGGAGTAGAGTGTGTGAGGGGGCCACCCTCTAAAATTTGGACTCACTTGTAATTTTCCATTTGACCATGAAAATAATATTTGGCCTATAATTTAAAGGGAAAGACTTCTGGGTATATACCCCAAAAACCTGAAAGCAGGGACTCCGAGAGATACCTGTACACCCATGTTCACAGCTGCGTGATTCACCATAGCCGAGAGGTGGAAACAACCCAGTGTCCATCGACGGATGAATGGATAAACAAAATGTGGTCTATACACACAATGGAATATTATTCAGCATTAAAAGGAAGGAAATCCTGACACAGGCTACCACACGGACGAACCTGGAGGATATTATGTTAAGTGACATAAGCCAGTCACAAAATAACAAATACTCTGTAAGGTCCCTAGAGGAGTCAAATCCACAGAGACAGAAAGTAGGGTGGTGGGTGCCAGGGCTGGGGCCAGGCTCATACTCCTGGTCCCCTTGTGCTGGTGGGTGCTGTGACCAGCTCTGGCCAATGAGTTCTGAGCACAAGGGACATGGCGCCCTTGGGAGCTGGAGCATTACATTGCTGGGTGGAGACCCTGCAGAGCCCTCCTTCCCTCTGCGTGGTGATCGGTGGTGTTCCAGATGGGGCTGCTCCAGCAGGCGAGGTCTCGGGGGCTGCAGATGTGCAGCATGAATGAGAAGTAGACCTAAGTCCGTGCGAGCTCCTGAGACTGGGGGATGTTTGTCACTGCAGCATCACCTGGCTTGACCTGACTAATACACTCCTCTTTCTCAGCTACTCTAGAGGAAGGTGGTCCATGAATGGGGAGAGGGTGATACTGGGATTTTGTGTTTTATATATTTATGTGTGCTGCATACCCCTCACGGGCAGAGCCAGGACCCTGGATTCTGACCCTGTGTCGGTCACTACCTTGCTGTGTGATATTGGACAAGTCACCCATCCTCAGTTTCCCCATCTGTAGCAAGGATCTTTACAGGTATAAAATTCTCACTGGTGATATTTCTTTCCTTGTCCATGCACAGTGGACACACGCGGGGCAGGAGCTGCGAGACTGTCAACTCCTAGACCCCAAGCTCCCTGATTAAGGAGCTCTGCGCAGATGACAATGTACTGGGCAAACAAGTACTTAATGGGTTTTCACATGAAGGTGATAACGGGTTCATAATAAACTGATGGTTTCACCTCCAAGAACCCTTCTCATTGACTGATGTGTTTGCGGAGAGCTCAGAACTGCTTTAACAGGCTGTAAAAAGCTATAAAAATGTGAAGTATCATCATCACAAGAAGAATTTCTCCTGCGGCCATACCTCTTTCCACTGTGGGGACTTACGTCAGCCTGTGTCTGTGGTGGAGGAGACAGGAGACGGGAGGGCGCAGGATCAGGCGGGCGCTTGTTTGCAGCCAACTGAAGCAGATTGTGGCTGATTACGGAGAAGGAGTTTATTACAGAATGTTTGGAGAGACTAGAGTCAGGAGGCGGGAGAGCCAACATTGAGGTAATTTTCCTTCTAGGAACAATGCCGCAAACCACCCACAGGCCAGGCCTGATGGGAAAACAGCCACTTCTGCAGCCACCACACAGGGATGCTCCTGCTGCACTGAGATGCTCCCGCCGCACTGAGATGCTCCCCCTGTACAGAGACGCTCCCACTGCACAGGGATGCTCCCCCTGTACAGAGAGGCTCCCACCGCACAGGGATGCTGATGCTCCCACCGCACAGGGATGCTCCCCCTGCACAGAGAGGCTCCCACCGCACAGGGATGCTCCCCCTGCACAGAGAGGCTCCCACCGCACAGG
>JABWHU010000011.1:42397710-42434493 GCA_014189135.1 Dicerorhinus sumatrensis harrissoni
GCTCACCCCCACCTGCTCACCCCCATCTCCCTTTCTTACTCCCCTGTTATTTTAAAGCAGTTCCCAGCCCTCATACCCCATAATATTGCAGTGTGAATCCCTTTTGTTATCATGACCACAGTACTATTATCACACTTAAAACAAGTAACAACAATTCGTTAATATCCGATACCCAGTTAGTATTCGGATTCCCAGTTGCCTCAAATACCAATATTTCTTTTAGGTTTTTTCAATCACTGTTTTTTATCAGGATCCACATAAGGTCCCAAGTTCAATGGTCCATGTCCTCGGGGTCCCTGTGGCCCCTCCCCGTGGGGGTGGTTTGCACTTGGCTTCCACATCCACTGTGGCCGTTGCGATGCGTTGTCTCTGGAGTGCACCGCCTTTCAGCACAACGTTCCACCTGTCACTGTGTTCCATCCTCATGGCAGCATTGGCGGGGCAGGGCTGTGCCCATTTCACAGATGAAGGCGTGGGTCTGCGAGGAGCAGACTCGCCCCGTTGAAGAGGCTCCATGCATTGGGGTGACCAGGCTGGAGCCCTCTTCGTCCTGGATGCTTGGTCACAGCAGCTGGCACAGGGCTGGTGGCCAACACGGCAGAGCTGCGGGGGGAGCGGTTTGTGGATGGGGCCATAGAGGGGATCGGAACCTGGTCCCTGGCTCTGGAGGTACAGGTGGCCTGACCTTCCCCTGGGACCTAGGTGCTTTTCTCTCTGGCCACGTTGAGGGAAAGTCTATCTGACCTGGCTAAACTGTAACCAGATCTCCCTGTAAACAGGCATCTGAGGTAGATGGCAGGTTTATTGGGGTCCTGTGGATCCCACTTCAGTTTCCAAGAAGGCCGGTGCGGAGGTAGCTGTAAATTCAACTGAATTATTGAATTGGACTTGAGCCGATGGTAATAATAGAAACCACTTATGGATCCCTTACTCCCTGCAGGAGCTGTGTGTCCCAGGTAGAGGGGGCAGCATGTGCAAAGGCCCTGAGGCAGGAACAGCTCTGGTGCATTGGAAGAGCAACCCGGAGGCCTGTGTGATGGAGCAGAGAGAATGGAGTGGAGTGGAGATGGTGTGAGATGAGTTCCGGAGGGCAGCAGGGCCAGGCCACAAAGAGTCTTCCCGGTGTTTGTAGGGGCTTGAATTTTATTCCAAGAACTGTAGGAGGCGGTTGGCTCTCAGACAATGTCATGGGGGTGAGGCAGTTGGGATATTAGAGTCCAGGGTTGGGAGAGAGGCCTGGGCCTGAGATCTGGGTTTGGGGGTGAAGAGCAGGGGATTTAATGTCCCTTAGGGAGGAGAGGAGAGGCCCAGGGTCCCCCAGCCCGACAGGTCTGGGTGTGGATGAGGGGGATTATGGCCAAGGCCCCAGCCGTGTCCTCTTCAGGGACAGAGCAGCCTGGGGTGGCGGAGGATGGAGCGAGCGAGGCGGGTGGTGGGAGTGACCTGGGGCATTGGGGAGACCCGGCCAGGAAGGCCTTGAATGCTGGGCTCTGCTGTGTGTCCCTGTCTGTTCCCTATTCAACAGACCCCCCCAGGCTCCTGCTCATGCCCCTGGCCCTGGTCTGAGGGAGCCCTGGGACTCCGGCCTGAGGCAGAAATGGCCCTGGCTGTCAGGGAACGTGGTGATGGGTCAAGAAGGACACACAGACACGTGGTGTAGGCTGGTGAGGGCTGTGATGGAGCTGAGGGCCGCAGGAGCCCAGAGGAGGCCCCTCTCCCAGCCTGGGGTGGACGAGGCTTCCTGGGGGCATCAGGACGTTTTTGACTAAAACTAACAGAAAACCCAACTCTGAACCGGCTGAAAATCAAGGGGGATATATTGGCCCATGCAGGTGAAATGGTCTGGGGATGATATGGACATCAGCTATTGCTCTTTTTTTTTTTTTTTTTTTAGTGAGGAGGAGTGGCCCTGAGCTAACATCTGTTGCCAATCCTCCTCTTTTTTCTGAGGAAGATTAGCCCTGGGCTAACGTCTGTGCCNTTTTGGTGAGGAAGGTCAGCCCTGAGCTAACACCTGCCAATCCTCCTCCTTTTCTGAGGAAGACCGGCCCTGGGCTGACATCCGTGCCCATCTTCCTCCACTTTATACGGGACGCCGCCACAGCATGGCCTGACAAGCGGTGCATCGGTGCACACCCGGGATCCGAACCTGTGAACCCCGGGCCGCTGAGGCGGAGCGCGCCCACTTAACCACTTGCGCCACCGGGCCGGCCCCCATTCCCTGCCTTTCTTATGGGCCGCTGGATCTTCAGGGGGCAGTGCGTTGGCTGCGTCCATTCCAGGCCTCGTGTTTATGGCCAGCTGTGTGGAGAGACTCCTTCAGTGGCCCTCTCTTGACAGCAAGAGATCTTCTTTCCCAAAAGCACCTGGAAAGCTTTTTTTTTCTTTTTTTAGTGAGGAGGAGTGGCCCTGAGCTAACATCTGTTGCCAATCCTCCTCTTTTTTCTGAGGAAGATTAGCCCTGGGCTAACGTCTGTGCCCATCTGCCTCTATTTTGTATGTGGGACGCCGCCACAGCGTGGTTTAATGAGTGGTGCATAGGTCTGCGCCCGGGACCTGAACCTGTGAGCCCCAGGCCACCGAAGCTGAGGGCAGGAACTGGACCACTACCCCACTGGGCTGGCCCCTGGAAAGCTTTTCCTGGTGCCTCTCAGGCCTAAACGGTCCCATCCCCGTGGCCAGGGAAATTGCCGTGTGCTCAGTGGCTCAGCTTGGCTTCCCCAACAAACCTTGGAAGAGGGAGACAGGATTGCTCTTAGGTGGCGGGCCCTGGGAGGGGTGGTGCGTCAGCTCCTTGTGGCTGGAGGGCTGTGCAGGTGAGGGGTGCACACCTGGATGGGCACCTGGGTACCGGTCCCGGCCTCGTCTACCCAGAAGGCTGTGGGAGCAGCCCCAAGTGAGACTTGGTGGTGGCATCTACAGGAACCACAGGAGGGGGCGGGGGGCCTCGGCAGCTCCTTACAGACCCCCGTCCCTGGCAGAGTGCCAAGCGTCCCTGGGCTTGTGGGCTGGCCTCTGAAGGGTCGTGTGCAGGTCACAGGACCCTGCTGTTGCCACCTTTGGGTCTCTCACCCAGGTGTGATGGCCAGGTTCCAGTGGCTTCTGGCCCCGCCTCCTGGACAAATGGCCCTCGCATGCCTTCTCACTGGTGTCAAGGACCCAGTGGTGTTTGTGATGACAAGTGGGTAGTGGGGGACTGTATCAATAAATTTGTCACCTATTGGAGACAAAAGAGTGAAAATGACTTTTTATGGGGTGCTTCTAGGAGGCCCTGGGATCCCAACGCAGTGGTGACCCCTGTCAGCCGTGTGCACGAGCTCCGGCCCTCACACCTGGACTTTGCCGCCCTGCCTCGGGTGTGGCCTGCGCCAGCCCCTTTCCCTGTAACATACGGGGACAGGCCTGGGTGGCCCTGGAGACCTCCCCTCCTCCCCCAGAGCCCTCTGTCGGGACGCCCCGTTCTGAGACAGACCCCAGGGTGTGCAGACCGTGCAGTGCGCTCTTCCCCGTCAGCCCTGCGCAGCGACGGCGCCACTCACGTGAAATCTGGGGCTAACTGGCCCGAGGTGAGGAGGTGTTAGTTTGTAGCTACGACGTTAAGATAATTACCATGAGGGTCTGTTTGTGTAATGTGCAAATATATTTTTATGGCAACAAACCATTTTGCTATGAATTATAAATGGAAGAGTTGGGTGACTGAAATCTTTTGCATAAGATCCCCGTGGGGGCGCCTGTTCCAGTCCACGGCTCCAGCCACGCAGCCCCGGTGCTGATGGCTGCTCGGGGCCCACCCCCTCCCGGCTGATGCTCCGGGGACAAGGGCCTGGTGGCGAGATTCAGGAGGGGCTTGAGGGTGTGGACTCAGACGGGGGGGTGGCGAGTTGGGGATGGCTCATGTGCTCTGCGAGGAGGACGTGTCCATTTGTAACGTCCGGTGTGTTTTCACTTGATTGCGGCGTTGGTGGAGGCCGGCCCGTGCCAGGCCCCGGGTGAGGTCCGGGGTCCTGTCTGAGCAGGTCCAGGCGGGAGCCCCGGCCTCGTGAAGCCTGCCCCTGGGGAGGGAGCCCCGCGGGAAGGAGCGTCACAGAAATGAGGTCGCGCTCGTCCCGGTGCAAGCCCCGAACGCCGGCTCAGGGCGGGCCGGGCCTGACGCGCCCCTGGGCGGAAGGGCGACTTCTGTGGACACAGGTCGGGAGGAGGAGGGGGTGACCTGCGGGGGCTGTGACATAACGCAGATAGATTTTGTGTTTGTCCCCGTGCCTGGCACAGAGCTCCTAAGGCCCTCGGAGCTTGCCCGGTGACGGGCGTGTCTCTGTCATTCATAAGGAGCCCCTTCTGTCCCTACCTGAGTTCAGGCGAACGAGGGGACTCACGGCGAGGCCCTAGGAGCTTCAGGATCCGGGTCACCAAGAACCCGGCCCTGGTTAGGGGCTAGACCTGTCAGCCCCTGGCTCAGCCTCCGGGGAGGGGAGCGGGCTGGAGACGGGGCTCAGCACCCGTGGCGGTGATTTAATCAGGCGCACCCGCCGACGGGCGTCTGTAAAGCTCTGCAGCGTGAGGCTGAGACAGCTTCGGGACGGGGAACGTGTGCCTGGAGGCGGCGTGCCCAGAGGGGCACAAGCTCTGTGCACAGCCCGCCCCACCCCTGCCCTGTGCATCTCTGCTGTCGGGCTGTTCCTGAGTCTCGTCCTTTATAATAACCCGCTAGAGTGGATTCCTGAGTTCTGTGAGTCGTTCTAGCAAGTTATTCAACCTGAGGGGTGTCATGGGAACCCCTGAATCTGTAGTCAGGTGGGACAGAAGTGCAGCTAGCCTGGGGACCTGGGACTGGCGACTGGCGTCTGAAGTGGGGGCAGTCTCATGGGACTGAGCCTTAAACCTGTGGGGTCAGTGCTGACTCTGGGTAGTTTATGTCAGAATAGAGTTCAATTGTAGGACACCCACGTGGTGTCAGAGAATCAGAGGATTGGTGTTGAAATGACATATTGATTGTTACAAGAAAATACCACATGGGGACAGAAAGAACTTAAAGCCCAGGGAAGAGTCTATGCAAAGGCCCTGGGGCAGGCAGGAGCAGGGTGGGGTCTGAGAAAGGCTCAGAGGGGCAGGGTTTGGGGGCTGTAGCCAAAGGAGCAGGAGGGCGGAACGCCCAGGATGAGGGCGTGTGGGTGGTGGCTGGAGAGCCCCAGGATGTGGGGTCTCACCCTCCTTGAGCCCTTTTTCTTATCAGTAAGGTGGAGATAGAACTGCCTTCTCTTCACCCAGGGCCTGCTCGCTGCAGGGGGCCGGGTGCCCAGAGCAAAGTTACTTTAAAAGATAATTTTCAGAAAGGATAAAATCCTGACTGTCATACAGGTGAAAAGTGAACACGTGGTAAGGATTTTATTTGACTCTCGAGGGAGGCAGGTGGATGTTATCGCTGGATGAGAAGAGAATCTGAATGACCGAGGCTTCTCTAGATCAGGAATATTGAAATGAAAGCACAAATGGAGGCAAATCTGGGGTATCTGGGGGGACGGGGGAAGGGAGAGAAGGCGGCGGAACTTGACCAGGCGGGACAGAACGTGCGTCTGAGGACGCGGTGATTGGTGTTGCTGTCGGCTGTCTAGAGCCTGTGTGGTGGTGAACGGCTCCTGCAGGAGGGCGCGGGCTGACCCAGGGGCGCCCTCGGGTCTGGACGGAGCGTCGTCTTCTGTGGAGGCACGCCTCGGGGGGACGGGAGGTGCGCGGGGCAGATTGATTGCTGGCATGAGATTTAAATAACCCGTCACGACAACCGATGAGGCAGAGGGGTCCCGGTGCAGAGACCGGCCTGGGAGTCACGGCCGCATCCTGGTGCGACGCCGAGCAGCGCCTGGAAGGGCAGCCTGGAAGCGCAGATGAGGGAGAAGTGACTGTGGCTGGCGCCGGGCGGCGGAAGGTGCCGATGGTTGTCTTTCTCCTTGCAGTTTAAAAAATACGTTTGACATTTCGCCTCATATTTAGAGTCATTCTGGTTCTAAGCTGGAGTCAGGAGACCTGGGTTCAAGATCCAGCTCCACTGATGTGCTGTGTGGCTTTGGGCAAGTCTCTACCCTCTCTGGGCCTCAGTTTTCCTGCTGCACGATGAGAGTTGAGGGCACACGTTGTTGACTGTGATCTTCCTGGTGCCGCTGTTTCATGATTCTGACAGTTCGTGGGAAGGAGAAATCTGAGTATGTGAGAGGCCTGTACAGTCAGCTTCTCCAGAGAAACAGAACCAAGAGGAGATATTTACATAAAGAGATTTGTTTTAAGCCCTTGGTTCATGCAGCTGTGGGGACCAGCGAGTCTAAAATCTGTAGGGCAGGCCAGCAGGCTGGAAACCCAGGCGGGAATTCTGTGTTGTAGTCTTGAGGCAGAGTTCCTTCTCTGAAAAACCTCAGTGTTAGTGCTAAGGCCTTCAACTGATTAGACGAAGCCCACCCACACCATCGAGTGTGATCTGCTTTACTCAGAGTCACCTGATTGTAAACGATTTTGGTTTTGGTGGGGTTTTTTGGTGCTGAAACCTGGGATGGAGCCAAGTAAATGTTAATCACATCCACAAATACCTTCACAGCAACATCTAGACTGGTGTTTGACCAAATGGCTGGGCACCATGGCCCAGCCTAGTTGACACATAAAATCAGCCATCACAAGGCCCATGGGAGCAGCCTGCCCCAGGGGGCAGGAGCCCACCGCTCCTTTTGGTGCCTCCCAGCCCGTCAGTGTCACTTGGGGCTCCGGGCCAGCAGGAGACAGATCGACTGTGCAGTGCCTGGTGGGGCAGGACACCGCCCTCCCCGGGGAGCTCCCAGGCCCCTCAGCCCAGCACGGGGGTGGGCTTCCTTCCGCCCTGGCCAGGCTCCCGTCCTGGGTGGGGAGGGGTCCCGCTGACCACACGCAGCAGGGGCGGGGGGGCCAGCAGACTCTGGTTCAGGCGCATGGAGTGCCCCTGGACGGCGGCGAGAGCCGTATTTGACTCTCAACTGAGGACTGCGGGGTGGGGGGCCCACAGGGCTCACCCCGACAGATACACCCCCAACTAGCCGTTGCCACAACAAAGCACGGACTATGTGTGACACGCTCACGCCCGAGCGTGCAAACTTCAGAATAGACCGTGCTGCCTGTGCCCTTTGAGACGGGCGCTCGGGGCGGGGGTGTGGAGCTTGCACAGGAAGAAAGGAGTCAGCCGCGCTCTGTTTGGCTAAAGCCGAGTCTGGGGGAGAAACGCCGTCTCGGCTTCAGCGGCTTGGAGCTCTGAGCCGTTCCTGGCCGGGCCCTCGGGCCGTGCTGCCGTGGGGTGTTCGGTGCAGTGGGGGCCTTGCCCCGAGGGCCGAGCGGGAGGAGAAGGCCTGGTCCAGTTCGGTTTTCACCCTGGTCAGTGCCTCCTGCGAGGCTTTGAAGGAAGAATGTTCTGGGTGGGTCTTCCCGGGAAACCCTGCATGTTCTCTCAGGGCACCCAGTGCCCCCCGGAAGATGGCTTTCAAGCTGTTTGCCTGGCTGTGGCAGGCGTGTCATTCCAGGCCAGCCCACAAAAGCGGGGCGCCGGGACTCTGGAAGCCCTGGGGGAGGCTGTGGGGGCAGGGTGGCAGTGAGTCCCCCACAGGCCTGTGCCCCCCAGGGCAGCGACAGCCCTCAGCAGCCCCGCGCCTGGCAGCCAGGCTCGTGGGGAGGCCCAGGGAAGAGTGGCTGACGTGCACACAGTTCTCCGCTCAGCGGGCTCTGGCCAGCGCTCCTTGTAGACCGGCTGCCTGGGCTGCAGCCAGAGCTGGGGTGTAGACAGTTGAGTTTCTTTTCTCACTTTCATTGCCGTAGGGGGCTCCCTGCAGGTGTGGCTACAGGGTCCCGGGCCTGGCTGTCACCCCTACTGCCCTCCTAGGCCCCCAGTGAGCTGACCCCAGCTTGGGGAGGGCTGGGCTTGGAAGACGGCACTGAGTTCCGACATGGGGAAGGGGGCGGAGGGGCCCCCGTGGAGCCCGGGTGGGCGGTGCTGGCCCCTGCCTGGCGCTCTGTGCCCTGCGTCCTGCCAGGGAGCAAACCCGATCCTGTGTGCACCCGGGCCCCAGCCAGCTGGCTCTGTGCTCCCACCCCGCTGCCTCCCCTGCCCTCAGAGGCCATGGCCTCCAGGGTCAGACCTTGGAACAACACGAGGGATGCAGACCAGGGGGGCTGTGGGCAGGGGTTGTGGCAGGGCCAGTCGCTAGTGTGAACTGTGGGTCGTTGGGGGGCGAGTCTAGAATCGCTGTCTATACTGGAGCAGGAAGGAGTGTGACCGAGAGGGGGCTTCCTGGAGGGGGTGGCCCAGAGCTGCAGGCACAGAGGAGCCAGGACACGTGTGTGCGTGTGTGTGCATGTGAGTGCGTAAGCTGTGTAGAAGGGCGTGCACGTGACTGCTGAGGCCTCGCCCGCCCGTCTTCCTCTGGCCTCTCTCCTCCTCCCTCCCCCTGTCCTGGGCTCCCCTCGTGCCCTGCCCAGGGCTTTCCACCAGCAACGCCCTGGCAGCAAGTCAGTGAGGGGCAGTGCAGGGCTCTTGCTCCGTCTCAGCCCAGAGAGAGCACAGCTTTCAGCAAGGCCACATGGCCGTCTAAGGCAGCGGAGTCCCCCTGCGGGAGCAGGCGGCCTGGGCTTCGAGGAGTGCTGGGGGGTGGGCACCGCAGGAGGCGGTGGGGGGGGAGGCTGGTTGAAACTGGACACAGTTGCCATGGCCCCTAGACAGCAGAGAGCCATCAGAAGGGAAACACGAAAACCTAGGCTTACCTGTGCCCAGGTGAGAGAAACCGTGGAGATGGGAGAAACAGGAGGCCTCCTGGGGCTGAGCCGCTGTGTGACCTTGAGCCGCTGTGTCACCTTGAGCCAGGTCTGCGCCTCACTGACTCAGTTTTGTTCTCAGATAGATGGGGGGTTGGGCTTTATCAGGGTAGATATGGGTGGCATTTCTCCCTCTCTCCCCCCTTCCCTCCCTGCCTCTGCCTCCCTGCCTCTGCCTCCCTGCCTCTGTCTCCCTGCCTCTGTCTCCCTGCCTCCCTGCCTCTCTGCGTCTCTTAGCTGAACTGTTAGCAAGAAGAGGCAGACCCCCTACCATTCCCTCTGACCGCTTTAGTGTGCGTCTCCCGAACATAAAGACACATTCTCCTTATAACCCGACACCATGCTCACACCTAAGACAATTCACAGTAATCCCTTTAACATCACCCACTGCTCAGGCCACATTCAGGTTCCCCCGATTGTCCCAGGAACGTTGTCTCTGGTTTTATAAACCAGAATCCCTTCAAGGTTCACCTGCTGCGTTTGGTTGGTTTGTCTCTTGGCGTCTTTCAGTCTAGAATGTGCCCCACCCCCTGCCCTGTTCTCTGTCTCTTTTTTTCATAACGTCGACGTTTAGCGAGGCCAGGCCGGTTGTCTGGTAGGATGTCTCCCTCCAGATCTGTCTGGTTTTCGTCCCCGTCGTGCTGTCAGTTCTCGTGTTCTGTGATTCTTGGGGTGTTTGCTCTGGAACAACCTGCTGGAGGCTTCATTGGACTCAGGTTGACCTTTTGGTCACGAGTCCTTCACAGGCGTGTCCTTCGTGCTGCCACGCGCTGGGAGGCGCTGGGGTCGGGGGTCCCGCTGTCGTGGTGCTAGGCTGGCTTGCCTGACTGCGGGGGTGGCCGCTAGAGTCTTTGTCTGGAGCACGTCACATGTTGTCTGGACACAGTTGTGTTGTCCACACTCCCCTCCTGGCTCCCAGATCTTCCTCCTCCCACCCCAGACTGTGCGAGGCTGTGCTCCTGGTGACCTGGGCGCTGGGCTGAATATCCTGGGGCCTGGGGTGCTCTGGGTTGACGGGGGGTGGGGTGGTGAGCAGACAGAGTCGATTACAAAATGTATGTGCCATCTGATTTTGACTATAAAATATGAATGTGTGTGGACAAAGATTGGAGGCAACGTGCAGAGATAACAATCGTGCACGGGTTGTGGAAGACACTCCCCCTGAAACCACGTCCTTTAATGTTGCTCTCAGACCATTTTGCCCTTTAGAAATGAACCCTGGAGCAGAGGGTGGTCTGGGGCATTTAATCTCAGCAACACAAGCAGACTGGTTGGTTAAAAGATTGCGTTATCTGCCCGGCACAGAGGAGCTCGGATCAGGGGAAGCCGTGTCCTCGGGGCCGTGCTGAACGAGTGCTGTTGGTGTCCCACTTCTAATTGCGTCCTGGGGAGCAGAGAGACCCAGGACCGTAGGCAGGGGTAGAGTTGAAGTCGGTGGGGCGTGTTATAGCTCTGTGGCTAAGCCGGGTTTCCCCCAGAGACTTTTCAGAAGTGAAGTTTGTTAACTCGTACCACAATCAAAAAGAAAATCAGTGTGGGCATTGACCGTTTTATTCTCTTAAAGTAGAAAATATTGAGGCAGATTTCATCAAGTATTTAAATATGTACTGATTTTTCAAAGAAAAAATATTAGCACTCATTTTGTTAGAAGTGACAGGTCATCTGTAACCCAAACTGGCTTAAACAGAAAAGAGGATTTATTGGATCTTCACATTCAGGTACAGCTGGATCCAGGTGCACTGTGTTATAGGCAGTTTTTCTCCATCTCTTGCTCTGTCTTCTGCTACTACCTTAATTTTTCTCGAGTTTTATGTGATGACCTTTGGTAACTCCAGGCCCATATCCTCTCAGGTTCAGGTCCAGCAGAAGAAATTTAAGAAGTATCTCTTCTCAGTAGCTTTTATAGAAGTCTCAGAATTCACTCTGATTGGACCAGCTGGGGTCACATGATCACTCCTGACCTGATCTGTGGCTCAGGGAATTTGGCGCTGCAATTGGCCAGGCAGAGGCCCCGCATCCATCCTTGGTGCCTGGAGTGGCGCTTCACTCAGCATAGCACAGGCTGCGTGTGTGCATGTATGCATGCGTACATGCGTGCGTGTGCACGTGTGTGAGGGAGGGAATGTGTGTATGTGTGAGAGAGAGAAAGTGGGGGAGTTACTGTCAGAGGGGGAGGGGATGCTGGTGGCCAAGAGGACAGCTGTCCACTCTGTCCAGCCAAGAGCCCCTTCCTGTGGGACTGCAGGCCTGGGCTCTGGCCATAGCCTGTGTCTGTGTGGCCTCGTCGCGTTGGGCACAGTGTGGGCTGAGGAGGCTGTGCCTCTGGCGCCCGTCGGTGTCAGGAGCCGGCCTCCCCTGCCCCTGTGTGGCCTCAGCAAGCTCCTTGCCCTCTGTGAGTTTCTACCCATTTCCGGTAGAGGTTACCCCCTTCCTCATGCTGACCGTTCTGTGTTTGGGCCCCTCTCTCCACCTGAGCACTTGTGAGGGCACAGATCTGTTCCCCTCTGTGTCCAGGTCCCCAGCGCCCTGTCCAAGACGTGGTTGTCGAATGAATGGGTGAGGCCTGCATGGGCCCCTCCCCGTCTACGCAGCCGGCCCCCTCTCCCCTGGCTCTCCCACTGACGTCTGAGCTTCAGCCGCGCCGGTTCTCCCGTCCACTCGCACCCCCGCCTTCCTGCAGGGAACTCCACAGCCTTTCCAGTTCCACGCCATCATGGTTTCCTGGGCAGCCCTCCGGACTGCTGGACAAAGTCAGAACCCACCCCCCCGCCCCATCACTGAATGTTCACAGCGTGAGCACACACGGACCAGCACCCAGACCCAGAACAGATGGTGGCCCACCCCTGTGTCCCCCTCCTGGTCAAGGTGGGCACCTCGCTGACCTCCCTCACCGTGGGTTCACTTTGGCTGGCTTTGAACTTTTAAAAACTAATCGCACAGCATGTGGTCCTCTGTGCCTGACTGTTCGCTCCGCCTGACTGTGCGACCGCCCGCGTGGGGACGCGGAGCTGTGGGCAGCCCTGCACGCAGCTGCAGAGGACCGTGCACCGCCTCTCCCCCGCTGTTTGTGGATACTGAGGTCGTTCCTGTTTGGGGCTGTTTCAATAGTGCTGCTAGAACTTTCTAGCCCATGTCGTTTGGTGCAGATGCACAGGTTCTGCTGGGCATGTGTCCGAGAGTGGGATCGCGGAGTCTTGGGCGTACGGATGTTTTGTTGTTTTTTTTTCATTTTAAATTAGATTCCAGTGTTGAAACATTGGCAGCTGGCACGGACAAGCACAGACTCTCACTGCCCCTACAGTGGGCAGGTGTGGCCACAATGGGCTGGCTCTGGGTGGCCGCCCTGGAGAGGGGACGTGCCTCTCCTTCCCCTGGGCCCTCCCTGGCTCTCTTCCCTCTTTGACATCTCTGTCCCGTGTCATGGGTCCTGCCGCGCTGCCTCTGAATGGGCAAGTGACTCCCTGATCTCTGCCTCAGTGTTCCCGTCTGTGAAATGGAGATGAAAAACGGCACTGAGCTAACAGGGATTTTTTTTTGGAAGAAGAGGACAAAGTTTTAAAAATTATATATCAGTCATACTTTTTTTTAGTTCAAAAACTTTATCTTATATCAAGAGCAGTACCGCCTTTTACAAAAATGAAAAAAAGGACAAACATGGAAAATAAACGGATTTATAAACCCTAATCCTAGAACTCTAGAACTATAACAGCGTTTTTGAAACAATGTTGTTAACAGCATTTTTGAAACAATGTTGTACGTTTCTTTTCGCTGTTAAAAAACTGGACCAAACTGTATGTGCTATTTTCGCCCTGCTTTGTTAACTTTTTAAAACACCTTGAGATATAATTCACATAACATACAGTTCACTCGTTTAAAGTCCACAGTTCAGGGCCGGCCCTGTGGCTTAGCGGTTAAGTGAGCGCACTCCGCTGCTGGCGGCCCGGGTTCGGATCCCGGGCGCGCACCGACACACCGCTGCTCCAGCCGTGCTGAGGCCACGTCCCACATACAGCAACTGGAAGGATGTGCGGCTATGACATACAACTATCTACTGGGGCTTTGGGAGAAAAAATAAATAAATAAAATTATTTAAAAAATAAAGTCCACAGTTCAGTGGTTTTTAGTGTATTCACCGAGTTGTACAACCGTTACCCTAGTCAGTTTTAGACATTTTCATCACCTCAAAAAGAACTCGTGCTGTTTAGCTGTCACCTGTCTAATCCCCCTCTCCCCCCAGCCCTGGCAGCCAATAATCTACTTTCTGCTTCTGTGGATCTGCCTGTTCTGGACATTTCATATAAATGGAATCACGTCATCTTTTGTGTCTGGCTTCTTTGGCCTGGCATAGTATTTTCAAGGTTCGTCTCTGTCGTAGCCTGTGTCGGTATTTCATTCCTTTTCATGGATGAATAATATTCCATTGTTTGGATACTAACAGGGATTTTTGTAAAGATTTGCACAGGTGTTGAAGCAGTATCCCAGGTACAGAATAACCATTTGGTAACTCTTGGCTGTAGTTATGATTACTAGCTGTGCAGCCATGAGCAGTTCTAACTGATCTTTGCTGGCCTCAGTTACCCTGTCTGTGAAATGGGTGCAGGAGTGGGTATGCACATCTCTGCGTGGGGTGGTGACGCAGGATTGATGGCGTCCTTGAAGAGTGTCGACCCTGGAGATGCTGTTCTCACCCCACGTGTGCCCCCACCCCCTGGAGATGCTGTTCTCACCCCACGTGTGCCCCCACCTCACTGCCCTCTGCCCTGCTCTCCCGGGATGTGGGGGCTGGTTGGTGAGAGGGAGCCCCGTCCAGGGCCGGGGGGCAGGGCCTGAGGAGGAGGAAGTCGGATATGGGGGCCCAAACGTGGGGTCGACGCCACCTTCCAGGCTCCGGCTCCCTGGACCTGGAGTTCATTGAGGGAGAGTTCTCCCGTGTGTGGGGCGGGACAGACAGGGCGGGCAGAGGCGGGAACACCGAAGTGATTCGAGGTCTCGGCCAGAAGTGGGTGCTCTTTTCCATGTTAAGGAGAGAAGTCAAAACAGCAAGCGGACCACTTGAAGGGCTTTATTCCTTTGTTTATTCCTTTATTCCTCAAGCTCTGACGCCTTGTGTATAAATGCCGCCCTCTCCGTGTGCTTCTCCCTCAGGGAGTCAGGAGGACCCCATGCCTGGATCCCCCAGAGGTGGCATTGGGACAGTGTGCCTGGACCACCCTGCCCACCAGCAGAGCATGTCCCGGCTGGACCTGGAGGAGCTGGCTGAGATAGGTAAAGTGTGCTCTCCTTCCAGCCTCGTCCAGGGAGAGGGAGATCATTGGTGCACATTTGTTTTTTTAATAGGTAATCTATTTGTGTGTCTCGAAAAGTCTAACCGTACACAAAAGTGCTCAGTGAAGTTGTTCTTCTGCCCCAGCCCCGGGTCCTACCCTCCCACCCCAGCTAAGCACTGATAGTGACTTTTTCTCTCCAGAGTCCTTTTATGCAGAGTCACATGAACCCCGTGGATGAGGACCCACCCTCTGGGTGGTTGGGAGCCTCACAGGCGATAATATCCTCATTCACTGCTGACAGCTGCCCCTCAAGGGGCCAGGTTACGTCCCCGATTTACAGACAAGCAAACTGAGGCTCGGAGTGACTGGGAAACATGCCCGAGGGCACCCGATGAGGGGCCACGCTGGGAGGAGGGCCTTGCTTCCAGGCGCACAGCGAGACCCCTTTCCTCGGAATGAGCTCTCGGCATTTGGTTAAGATCACGCATATAGGTTATTACATGCAGTGGGGCCACACTATTTTGTTCATTTCCCTCAAGGGCAGGTGTCTTGTCCAGGTTTGCAGTAACTGAGCAGAGCTGGAATGTGCCGAAGGCCTGCGGCCCTGAAGTGAACGACTTTCTGTTGTGCCTCTAGCATCAGCGTTCACACCCCAAGGCAGGAAGCCTTGGCTGGGTTTTGCATAAGCTGCTTGATTGGCTCCCAAGAACCTGTAATTTTCCTTCAAATTTACTCTCCTTACCGCTCACGGCATAGGTGACAGTGAGCTGTTTCTTGCTCGGGTCGAGATGGCAGCGTGATGGCAATGCCGACGCCAGGGGGACGTGAGGTACCACCCTGTCCCCGGGAAGGCATCCTCGTTCACGTTCTTCCCTGCGCTCCTCAAGATGGCCCAGTGTTCTGGCTCATCCTGTTTCTTTCCAGTTGTGACCCCCACGTGCTGGAGCAGTGTTTTCTTTTCTTTTTTTATTAAGGTGCAAGTCACATAATGAAATTAGCCACTGTACAGTGAACAATTCAGTGGTGTTTAGTACGTTCACAGTGCTGTGCAGCCATCACCTCTGTTTAGTTCCAGAACATTTCATCTCCCCAAAAGGAAACCCGAACCCACTAAGCAGTCAGTCCCCCTGCTTACCTCCCCCAGCCCCTGGCAACCATCAGTCTGCTTTCTCTGTGGGTTTACCTGTTTTGGACATTTCATATAAATGGAATCTTACAGTTTCTGGTCTTTTGTGTTTGGCTTCTTTACCTTAGCATAATGTTTGAAGTTTCATTTATGTTGCCCACCTCTCAGCGCTTCATTCCTTTCATGACTGAGTGATATTCCGTTAGGTGGTTAGACCGAATTTTGTTTGTCCGTTGATCCGTTGATGGACATGTGGGCCGGTGCCACTTTCGGCTGTTGTGAATGGTGCTGCTGTGAGCATGTATTTGTCTGAACATCTCTGTTCCGTTCTCGTGGGTCTGTACCTAGGAGTGGAATCGCTGGGTCGTGGTGATTCTATGTCCAGCTTTCTGAGGGATGGCCAGACTGTCTTCCACCACGTGCTTTAGCGCTGTAAACATCTCCTTCTGGGGCTGCCTCCATAAGTGGGATGTCCGTGGGGTTTCCACGTGGCTGCACCTGTAGGACCATGGTGCATTTAGAGGTAGGTTAGCCTCGGTGGACACAGGCCAGCCCAGCTCTGGAGCACGGCCAGAGGGCCTGCCGGGGCCTGGCCTGGCCCAGCTCCAGCCTGATCCGCACACTCCCCGCCGTCGCTCTGTGCCAGGCCGTCCCTGGCCTTTGCTTATGGCCTCCATCCTTCTGCTGATCCTCCCAGTGGCCTCCTGGGCTCTCTGGATAAACCCGACTCCTCAGCACGGCTTCGAGGCCCCGTGGTCTGGCCTCTGCCCTCCCTCTAGCCACACTGGCCTGTTCCCCCTTCTCCCGCCCTCTGAGGGCCTTGTCCTCTCTCTGGAACACTCACTCCCTCACCCCCCGTCATTTCACACCTGTCCATCACAGGCACGGCTCCTCCTCGGGAAGCCTGCCCCAACCCCCCTGCGGCACAGGGTTCTGTGGTCAGAGCCCTTATCTCATGGGGCTGCCTGTCTCCACTGCTGCCCAGCACGGGACGGGGGCAGCCCCATGGTCCACTCTCAGGGGCTTCCTGCTCCTCCCGGCCCCCAGCCTGCGCTCTGCCCAGCCGCCGGAGGGATCCTAGTGAAACCCGGGGTGGATGGAGCGTGCGGTCACCGACTCAACCCCCGGCGGCTGCGGCACCTCAGGGTACAAGGTCCCCTGTGGCCTCCCTGCCCTCACCTCCCACCGTTTCTCCTCCAGCACTCGGCTGCAGCCACCTCATGGCCTTCGTACACTGTTCCCTGCACCTGGAAGTCCCTTCCAGCGGGTTCCAGCGTGGCTCGCTCCTTCCCCTCCTTCATGAGGCCCCTTGGCCGCCTGACCAGGCCTCACACACACCCACCCGGGGTCCCCTATCCTGCCTGACTTTTTTTAGTGCCTGTCTCTAACACGTGGCTCTTTTCTGTCTGGTCTGAGGCGACAGTCACAGGTTCTGGGGTCAGGACGTGGTCATCATTGGGCGGCCTTTATTCTGCCCACCACAGGGACCCTGCCTGTGTCTGGTGCTGTGTCCCCACTGTCTAACCCTGTCCCCGGGACTCAGTAGGTACTCAGCACACACCTGCTGAATGGCTGGCTGGATGAGGCTTGCCCTGGAGCATCGCATACTGTCACACTATGACAAATGAGGGCTTGCCACTCCCCAGTCCCCTGCCCTCACGGAGGCTCAGTGAACACAGGAGGATGCACACCAAGGGGGTGGGGCTGGGAGCAGGTGGGCGAGAGGCCTCACTCCAGGCCTTGGCTCCCCAGAGACAGGTGGGCCGCCCCAGGGTCATGGGTGGGCTCCCTTTGGAATGGGGCTTCGGTCTGCTGCATCAGTGGATCTCAGACCTGGCTTTGCATCAGAATCACCTCCAGAATTTGTTAGGAAAATCCCATGCTTCCTCCGCAAACCCCCCACCCCAGCCCATCCTGCCCCCTGGAAATTCCAGCTCAGCTGGCTCCGATTCTGGAGCGACAGGTCTGCTGTGTCAGTCTGCTGGGGCCGCCCTAACACAGGACCACAAACTTCGAGCCTTAAAACAATGGAAATTTATTCTCTCAGTTCTGGAGGCCAGAAGTCTGAAGTCAAGGTGTTGGCGGGGCCGCGCTCGCTCTGAAGGCTCTGGGGGAGGACGCTTCCTGCCTGGTCCAGCTCCTGGAGGCTCCTGGGCTTGTGGCCATGTCCCTCGTCTCTGCCTCCGTCCTCACATGGCTCCTTCCTCCTTCTCCCTGCGTGTCTCTGTGTCCTCTCCTCTTCCAGTCATAGGATTTAGGGCCCACCCTAATCCAGTGTGACCCCATCTTAACTAATTTCGTCTCTAAAGACACCATTTCCAAATAAGGTCACATTGTGAGGTTCCGGGTAGACAGAATTTTGGAGGGACACTATTGAACCCAGTACACCTGGGGACCAAAGTCTGCCCTAACCTTGACATTTAAAGTTCCCATCCTTTCTCCAGCTAAAACATTTCTGAAAGAGCCGTGATGTGTTTGTACGAAGGAACCTCCCCTACTAAAATGAAACTTGGAAGACCGTGCTTTCTTCCTCCTGCATACGCAGCGACCCAGTTTCTGCCCTCAGCCCAGCCACGGCTTCCTGCCGGCTGCCCGTGTGAGCGTCGTTCAGGAAGGTCCCCAGTCAGAATTTGGAGCTGGAAAATGGAGTTCAAGTCCACACTCTGCTGCCAGTTAGCAGTTTGACCTTGGGCACGTCATTGCCCCTCTCTGAGCCTCGGTTTCCACTCCTGTCAATGTGGAGGACAATCTCCAGCCCTCGGGTTTCGTTTTTACCCCTCCATGGTGCTGCACACTGAGCGGGCGCATAGTGGGTACACAGCAGAGTAGGGCACATAGTAGGTACACAGTAGAGGCCGGTGCATAGTGGGTGCACAGCTGTAGTGGGTACACAGCAGAGGCCAGCTTGTAGTAGGTGCAGAGCTGAGGCGTGGTGACTGTACTATAGAAAGATCTCAGGAGGCTCCCTCATCCCCTCCTTCCTTGAGATTACAGCTGACTTCTAATCCTCATTGTCTGCCGTAGAGCTGCAGAGAGACAAGGAAGAGGCGGCGGCCACACTGGGCGCGGTGAGAAGGCCCTCAGTGGTGCCCACGGCTGGCCAGGACCCTGCGCTGAGCACGAATCACCCATTCTACGATGTGGCCAGACATGGCATCCTGCAGGTGGCAGGTGAGTCCGAGCTGGCTGGCCCCAGGACCGTTGACAGCACCAGCCTTCCTGTGGGCTCTGTGGCGTGGGGTGGGCTCATGGGGCTGCCTCACTCCAGCTGGGCTGTGCCCACTGAATGAAAACCACAATAGAAAAAAAGTACCTGCCAGTGTTTTGAAAAAGAGAATGACATACCTGTCAGAGCATTGCCCAAGCGCTCTGAGGAGCCACCAGGCGGTGTCCTGCCACTCGTTAAAGAGCAGAGGCCGAAATTAACTGGATTCCTTTATTAACCGAGGACCTGTTACGCTACCTCTCATCAAAAGCAACAAGCGTCTGCCAGCACTTAGAAGAGGAGCAGCCCCTCGGCCAGCAGAGGGTCCGAGGGGAATAGACCACATCCCTTTAGTTCTGCCCGAGGGGTCAGGGCCGCTCTGCTTTCTTGTGTAGGCAGTGGACTACTTGGGCTTCTCCAGAGACGCAGAACCAGTGGGATATGTAGAGACACACATAAGAGGAGATTTACTGTAGGAACTGGCTCTCACGGTTACGGAGGCTGGGAAGTCCGTGATCTGCCACCCGCGAGCTGGAGACCCAGGAGAGCCAAGTGTGTAAGTCCTGGTCCGAGTCCTGGAGAGCCAGCAGCACCGATGTCCACAGTGTCCAAAGGCAGAGAAGGTGGCCGTCCCAGCTCAAGGAGAGAGCAAATTCGCCCTTCCTCCACCTTTTTGTTCTATTCGGAACCTCAGCAGGTTGGACCGATTCGAATGCTAGTGTCCTCTGGACACACCCTCACAGACACCCGGAAGTAATGTTTCACCAGCCATCTGGGCGTCCCTTAGTCCAGTCAAGTTGACATGTGCCATTAGCCATCATAGGCAGTGACCTAACACACTGACTTCTCTGTCCCCTGCGCCGAGCTCTGTGACCGTTAACTCCTGTCCCCAGGGAGCCAGAATCTTGTCCAAGTGATGAGCAAAAACAGGAATAGTTCCCAATAGTTGGAGGCCCCAGAGACAGGAATGATCAATATTTTGGTGCCGGCCGAGTGCGGGAGGAACAAGCAGAGAGTGGGGATTTGCCGGGCGTCCAGCCATCTCAAGGTCCAGATGCTCTTTTTAGGAAACCTTTAGGGTTTAGGTAGGATGGATGCTGGCCTGGCTGTGGGGGACGTGGACTCACAGATCAGGTGTCCACAAGAGGAAGGCAGGAAATACACTTATGTTTCATAAGACATGAAACACATTATGTTAACGTGCAATGGGTTTATTATTCTTTTAAAGTGAATGAATAACTGAATACTTAAAAATTTTCTATTTTGGGCTTCTGATATGATAAATTTCTATAAAAATAACCTACATTTTTGTTTTAAAAGCTCTTTGAGGTCCTCAGTAATTTTTAAGAGTATTGACAGATTCTGAGACCTACAAGTTTGAGAACCAGAGTCCTTGTATGTGAGCTAACCAGCTGAATGGCCCTCGTGCACTGGAAGGGAATGTGTATTCTGCCTTGTTGGGGGAGTGTTCTATGCATGTCAGTGAGGTTAAGTTGATTGACAGTGTTGTCCAGATCTACATCCTTAGTAACTTTGTGTCTTCTTCTGCCAGTTACTGACTCACCCAGGGGTGTTCCAAGCTCCACGATCGGATTTGTACATTTCTCCCTTTGGTTCTGTCCATTTTGTTGGTGTGTTTTGATGCTTTGTTTCTTGGGGTATATACGCTTAGGAGTGTTATGTCTTCTTGATGTGTTGACCTTTTTGTCATTAGTAAGTGGCCTTCTTTATGTCTGGTTAACGCTCCTTTATGAATGCTCCTTGCCTGATGTGTCTGATGCTGATATAGGTACGACGGCCACACCAGCTTTCTCCTTGGTGTTGGTAGGATGTGCCATCTCTGTCCTCTCCTTCAACCTGTCTTAATCTTTACGTATGAAGTGCATCTCTCATAGACAGCTTATCACTGGGTCTTCTTTAACTTTTACCGAGAGGTGGCTATGTAGCAGGAACCACGTTCTCCGCGCCTGGCAGGGCGTGCTGAGGGGTCCGCACTTGGTCGTGGCGGCTCTGGGGAACCTTAACCAGAGGACTGACGTACTCTGGTTTGTGATTTAGGATGATCCTTCTCGCCGCGGCGTGGGGGATGCTGATGGCGGCTGCAGGAGGCAGGGAGACGGATAGGAGCAAGAATGGGGTCTGAGTGAGAGGCATGGGGAGGAGGGCATGAATTTGAGAGTTTAAAATGTTGCACTGGAGGGCTGGCAGACTGGGAAGGGGCCTTGTGGAATGGTATGGGGGTTCCAGGGTCGCAGAAGGGAAAGTGGAATTAAGAGATGGGGCCCCGGGACGTAACTTGGGCTGGTTCTTCTTTTAAGTGACGCGTCTCTACCTGCTGTGCTAGGGGCGACCCCGGGGGCTGGGACAGGGTTCCCTCCTGGCGGGAGGCTGTGGGTGTCCCGAGGTTTGTTGTGGGTCCCTCAGTGCTGTAGGGACGGTGGGCTGCCTGGGGGTTGTGCTCAGGCTCTTCCTGGAGACACTCTGTGAAACCGGCTCAGTTGCACAGTTGAGCTGCGTCCTCACTGCTATACATTCCCTGGGGGATGATGGCTCGAGCTGTAGTCCTCAGGTTGCGGAAAGTTCTCTTGTTTTGGAGTGGAGTTGTCACTCATTTAAACACTAGCTTTTTGAGAGGTTGAGCCCTTTTAAAGAGAACATCCGATGGCCTCAGGCCGTCCTGAAGAGATGCCAGCCTTGCCCAGAGGTCAGCAGGGATAAGGAGGAGGCAGCTGGAGAAAAGCTGAGCAGAACCAGCTGTACACTTGGGGGAACTAGATTTCACAGTCAAAGAGCTAAAGCAAGCGGAATCTAACTGTTCCAGCCTGGATGAATCAGTGGCTAAGGATAGAGGAGATTATTAGAGCAGAAATCACCATCGCAGATGTCTCCAGTGGCTTTTCCAGGTGGGGCACGTTCGAGAGCAGGCCCCCGGGTTCCCTCACTGAGGGTCGGTCCTCTGGTTCCCTCCTCCCAGGCCTCACCTTAGCATCCAGCTCTGTCCCCTCGCCCCTAACTCCAGTTCACGCTCCTGTGTGGGCCTGGGGAACGTTCAGGACCTGGAGCCCTTCCGTCCTGCTGCTCCCGGAAGCGGCACGTGCCATCCAGGGCTCCTGCTGGGGGGATCTGCTTCAGGGGTGAGCAGACATTAGTCCCCACCAAGGGGCTCCCGTAATTTCCATCCCCGTGCTGAACAGCCAGCACCAAAGACTCTTGTCAAAAGTAATTGTGAATGATCTGTCATGACTTAAGGGGTTGTATATTTGGCCAGATGGAAGCTTCGTAGAATTTTAACTCTTAGATAATGTTTTGTAAATAAAATTGATGTCAATATTTTAAGAAGTGGTCATCGTCCGAAGCTCCGGTCTACATTTGGGGCTATGAGCTCAGAAAGAGATTAGGTGGTGGGAAGCGGAGGGGGCAGAGGGAAGGTTCTGGCCCCCGAGGATCCGGTTGGGGGACGAGAGGTGTAATCTCAGAGCCGCGAAGGGGGGAGTGGCAGAGAAGAGAGACAAGAAAGAGGGACACGCTGGATCTGGTCCTGCCGGATGACATGTCACTGCCCCACACCCACATCTTTCCTCGCAGCCCGTCCAGCCCCCAGCTGGGCTTTCCTGCAGGACGCAGAGCAGACGAGTCTTCAGATCTCCCTTCACTTCCGCAAACAAGGTTAGCAACCTTAACAGAAAATCCGAAACAAACCCCCACAGCGCTCCCGTCGAGGCTGCCGCCTCGGTTGTGCGTTTCCGTCGTCCTTCACCCCGAGCGGGTGGTGGATCCTCTGGAGCAAGTGACCGTCTCGGCTCAGGAAATCATCTCTTTGTTCGTAAACTGGCTTCTCCCACCACGGAGACGGAACGATGTTGTGATGTAAACAGCGAGGGGAGAAGGTGGGGCCGTGAATTAAGCTGATGCCTTGCAGAATTTGCATTTTATTGATGGTTTTCGTTTCCTTCCATATTGTGTCATTTTGAAGCCCGTTTTCGATGCACTGGCCCGTGTTCACGGAGAACAGCGAAGGGGTGTTTGTTCACGGTGACAGGTGTCATTAACACAGACGCGCGGTGACTGCTTAATAAGCGGGAGGGCTGGTGCCCGGGGATCGCTCACGGCTGCCCAGGAGGCCTGCGCCAGCAGCTGTGGGGGCATGAAGGGCCTCCCTGCTGGGCACGTGGGGTGCCCGGGGCAGAGGAGGCTGTGGGGCCGGGCTGGGGGTGCTGCCTTGGAGTCAGCCAGCTGCAAGCGTGAACCCAGCTCTGACACTCACTTGGCTCCTCTGTGCCTCAGTTTCCTCCCCTGTCAATGAAACAGCACACCTGGAAGCTCCCAAGTCCTTCCTGGCACGTGGCAACAGGTCACATGTATTGAGCACCTACTGTGTGCCAGCGCTATGCCAAGACTTTATTATTCAGGTTGTTAGTGTAACCATTCCTGTGCCCTCCAACCAGCCTTATTATCACCTCCGTGTTGCAGGTGAGCAGAGGCTGCCCGGGCTGCCCGGCTGGTGCGTGGGGCGGGGGCACTGTCCCTGTGGGCTGAGTGCCAAGCCTCTGCTCTCTCCCTCCCTCCTCCGTTTTCACTTTTTATTTTGGAAATTTTCAAATGCATCAGATGTAGAGAGAATAGTATAAGGAACCCAACTCACCCACCTCTGCACTCACTCTAAGCTTGTAAAAGTTTGTCGAATCTGAATAATGCTGTGATGTTGGTTTGGCAGGACACTTAGAAATCTGTTGATACGACAAGAAAATGCTAAGTTAGGTGCCCTTTTGGTTTTGGGGGGAGTAAAAAGCCTTCAATAGTAGCTCACTTCACAGCTCAGCATCATGCAAGTGGATGGATCCTACAAACAGTAGCTGCTCAATAAGTGTTTATCAAATGAGTGAGTGAAATCATTCAGTACTTTATACAAGTGGGAGGCTCATGGGGAAAAGGAATTGGGCTTCATGTGGGTGCTGGGCTCCCACGCCATCTCCATGTCCCTGCCTCGGTGCCTTTGCACGTGCTGTGCCCTCCTTTGCAGGTGGCAGAGTGGGAGGGGCTCATGGCCTGGTCAGCGCCCCTCATACCCTGTTGGTGGCTGAACTGAGTCCAGCTCCTTAAGTGGGAATTCATGGTTTCGACCCTCCCTTGCCGTTTTGCCCTTGTCTCCACACCTGCTCCACCCTCCGGGCCAGCTGCCCAGAGCTGCAGGAGCGCCTCCCCACGCCCGGCCAGCAGGGGCCCTCTCATCAGCAGTAGATCTGTGCGCTGCCAGGTGGTGAGCCCCTCCCACCCGTCATGGCAAACCAGGAAGCTGGCGTGGGGAGGGAAGGGTGTGTGTGCGTGCGTGTGTGCGTGCGTGCGTGTGTGCGTGCATGTGTGTGTGTGTGGAGGGCGCTGCTGTCTGTTGAAGGCCTCCTGTGTCCTGGCGTCCCCAGAGGGTGCTCCTTCTTGGTCACCAAGTTCCTCGGGTTTTCTGGGAGTCCGACGTCAGACTTCTCATCGGGAATTCCCTACTGCTCCCCGTTGGCCCTGGGGTGGCCGTGCTGTGCCCTCACTATGGCGGGGGCATCCGGCCCCCACGCCCGTCCCTGCTCCCCTAAGGCTCCCCACGCCTCTCTTGGAGATCCCCGCCTCCGTCGGGCGCTGAGTGGCTCTGCTTCTGGCTGCCTCTCCCTGTCGTGGGGTGGGAGCTCTGCTTCCTGCCTCTTCCCAGCCGGACCCTGCCTGTCTGCAGGTGGGGCCCTGCTGACCCCTGCCCACCAGGATGCTGCGTAGATGTCGGCTGAGTGCGTTGGTGGATGAACCTCACTCTTCCTGGGATCCTCTGGCCTGGGCAGCTGCCCACAGGCTTCCCCGCCCCTTGTCCACCCCGGGACATTTTCACCTCCGTGCCAGGGCCTCTCGTTGTTGATGGAGCACCAGCCCTTGTCCATGGGTCCACCTAGTGCCCCTCCCCAGTTGGCCCCACCCACCCCATCCACGCACAGGCTGGCTCCTCCTCCTGGGTCCCCACCCCAGTAAAGGGCCTGGCCACCAAGCCAGCAGTGGGGCCTTCTCCCTGCCCCCTTCACTGGTCACTCCCCAGTCCTGGAGGTCTCTGTCCCCCTTCTCCTCACTCCCTTCCGCCATGCAGTGTCCACTTGGGACATCCTGCTTCAGGCCATGCTCCCCCCAGCGGCCGGAAGGGCCTTCCAAATGACCCATCGGATCGTGACCCTTACTCCTCCTCACGGGCTCCCCAGTGTCGACAGGCTGAAGTCAGACCGTGGCCCTCCTCATCCCGGTGGTCTCGACCCCTGCCTCCCACCACCATCTCCCATTCGGGCCCCGCAGCCCGGGGCGGCGTGTCTATGTTAGACACACAACAGCTTTGCCCAGACCCCGTGCTGCTCCTCGGCCGACCAGGGTGTCCCCTGAGCCGATGCCCGCTCTGCCCTCCACAGGGCCCCGTCCGCGCCCTAGTTCCTGCTTCCTCTTCTGTTTCTGGAGCTTGGCCTCCGCACTCTGGCCTGCTGGGTGGAGGTCCCTGCACAGCCCCTTGGTCACACGTCTGGCACAGTGGACCATGGGCTGGCGTGCAGGGTTGTGGGACACCGTAAAGAATGTGTCTGGCCTCTGTCCTGGCGTCCTGGGAGGAGCCTCCAAGTCCGTGGACTTCCCCGAGTGGTGGGAGTGTCTTTGTGGTTCGTGATAGTTGATGCAGAGAGGTGATGCGTGGAAGACCCTGGATAGCTGGTGCTAACAGGATGACTCGGCACGGGGTTGCATGCCAGAGAGACCAGCGTGTGGTTAGAGGGCTGGGGCTGTGTGAGCTCGGGGGCTGGACGCTTGGATCAGACAGTCGGCAGTGACTCAATCAGCAGTACCTATGGATCCATCCACTGATCGCTGCGTATCGATTGAGTCATAATTCACCAGTCAGGACGTAACGAAACCCCAATAGCAGCTCTGACCCCGAGGCTCCGTCGAGCTGCCCTGGGTGGTAATGACATGTCAATGTCCCCGAATCCGTGGGGAGAGGGCACGAGGCTCCGTGTCCAGGACCCTCCCCAACCTCCCCTGTGTGCCCCGCTCCTGGCTGGCCCCGATTTGTCTCCTTTATAAGAACACTGTGGTGGTAACATAGCAGTCTCCCGAGTGCTGTGAGCTGGGGAGTTGTCGATCCTGAGGGGGTAGTGGGAACCTCCAAATCTGCACCAGCTGGTCAGAAGTGGGGTAGCCTGGGGACCCCTGACTGGCAGTGGGTGTCTGAAGTGGGGGTTGGCACCCTTCACCTGTGAAGTGTGGCCCAGCCCTGGGTAGAGGTCATTGCTGATGTGCTGTGGCTGCTGGGGGCCCCGCTGGTTCTCAGAGACCCCCCACATCCCTGCCCTCTCCCCTGGGCAGCGGGCCAGTCAGGGGCAGTGTCTGGTCTCTCCAGAGCCGAGCGCACAGTGGGCCCTCAGCGAGCGCGTGTTGACCCGATCTTCTGTTCTCCAGATTATTCAGCGCGTCCCCAGCACTTGCCATTTGGTCTGATGGCGGATGATAACGTGACTTGGTTTTTTTGGCCTTTCGATACAGATGTTAACTTTCTCCTTCACCCCCAGGGGGATCTAATTCCTCTTCCTTCAGTAGCCGCATAAATGATTGCCAACTTCGGAAACAAAGCTGTTCTGTCCCTTCTGCCGCACGGGCGAGCAGAGACTCAGGCTGGCCATGGAGCTCCGGGCCTCCACAATGGTAGAAATGTTGGAAACCACTGTACTTCCAGGCAGACCCGGCGAAGGTTTTGTGCCCGAAGACTCCCACTCCGCAAGGGAAGCAGAGAAATGTGTGGTTCCAGTGCAGTCCTTTCAAATGGGAGCTGTCTAAACAAATGGAAAGCATGACCGGAATTCTTAAGGACCCTGTGCAATGAAAAGGCTGCTGTATTTGAAAACGGAAACGACTCTAGAATTCTGACCATCAGGGCAGCTTCCGGGCTCCTTGGCAGAGTCGGATGTGTCCTAAATAACAAACGGCTGTCCTGGACGGGCGGCAGGGGCAGGGACCTCAGCGCACGTGGGTGTGTGTGCCTGTGCATGCGAGGGTGTGCAGGCGTGTGCGTAATCCTGATTCATTACCTTTCAGAGCTGGAGGGGGATGAGAAAGCTCTGCTGTCATCCTTTCTCATTTCCAGTAAATATCTGAAAACAGATGTAAATACTTCTTTACAATGAAAGTGAATTTAAAGTCGTGTCATTTCCAGAAGGGTCCCCTTATTTTCTTCAGGTTGCTGATGATCTTTGTATAATCAGTCCTCCTGTCAATCAATAACTGATCGTTGGACATCATTTGAGCCTCAGGCATGGCCAGCAAGCCTGGATTCTGGGGCACAGATGATAGACGGGGTGCTGGCCCTCAAGGAGTACCCCCTCCGCTGTCCCATGTGGGGCCAGCACTGCTGTGTCAGGACGATTACAGGGTCACCGGGGCCATGACAGGGGCCAGGACTGAGCATCGGGACTTCTGAGAGGGCTCCTGTACCATGTAAGGTCATGTCCCCCAGACCACCGGCCTTCTCCAAGGCCCAGAGTCCTGGGGGCCCCCAGGGGGACGCTTTAATTTTGGGGGGAGGAGGCAGCAGGCACAGTGGCCAGACACTGGCTTTGCAGCTAGACGCATCTAGATTTCAGTCCTTGGTGCCCTCGGCCTGCTGTGTGGCTTTGCACTGGCGACTTACCCCCTCGGGGCCCAGATTTCCATTTCTGAAATGGGGGAGATCGTCTGCAGCACGTAGGCTGGTGGTGAAGGTGAACTTGGCTGATGTGCGTGGAGCATCCTATAGTAGATGCTCAGGAAGCAGGTCCTGCCTTCGCTGAGCGCCTGCCGCCTGCGCCTCTTAGCTCAGGCGGGCGGTCGGGAGGCTGCTGGGTTTTCTTCATGCCCGCGGGCATTCTAGGAGGAGGCGGCTCAAGGCTCACGCCTGTGTCTGCTCTGCAGGGGAGGACCGCTTCGGGAGACGGGTCGTCACGTTCAGCTGCTGCCGGCTGCCCCCCTCGCACGAGCTCAACCACAGGCGTCTGCTCGAGTAAGTTCCGTCCTGGGCGCGTGCCCCTCCATGCGCCCCGCCCCTGTGTGCACACCCCTCTGTGCATCGCCCTTCCCCGCCCCCACGTGTGTGTGTCTTCCTCTCCATCACTCTCGGCACAGAGAGAGTGCTCAGGGTCAGAGGCTAACCTTCATAGATTGACCAGCAGGTCCCCAGGTGGGTGTCACATCAACTGCCAGGTCACTGAACCCACCGGCAGGACTGACGCCTTCTCCAGCCCAGGGCGGCTTCAGGTCCACTTGAGCGCTGGCCCTGGGCCTCGGGGCCCTTTCAGGCCAGGCTCCCTCCCTCTCCAAGCCAGGGGAGGGGGGCGCCCTCTGCATTTGCTTCCTTTCCCGCTGCTCAGAAGGCAGCACCATCCACGCACCTGCATGTGGCCTGGCCGCTGTCACCCCTCCTCCATCTTGTCACTCACTGCCGGCGTCTGTCCTCTCTGTGCGATGGCCACGTTGCTCCAGGGTCCCTTCCCAGTGGACCCGGTGAGCTTCACGAGCTCTGGAGCTGGAGGGAGTCGGCCAAGTGCCGCTACGGCGCCTCCGCCGAGGATCGCCCCGCAGGTGAGCGGGCAGCTCCGGGCCCTGGCGACAAGCTCGGTCTGCAGAAGAGGAGGCCGCGTTCTGAGGGCAGCGCCTGCTCCGCTGCGGCCACGGCTGCTGTTTCAAGCTGTGTCCTCCTGTGCAGGTCACGCTGTGAGCCGAGTCCCTGCCCAGCCTTCTGCAGTGGCCAGGGGGCCAGCGTGGCTGACCTTCAACGCCGCATTTGGGGTGTTTCTTGTGCCTGGGTGGTCACGTGGGTGCTCCGGGCCTCGGAATCTGTTCTCTGATGATGCGATGATTGCGCTTCCCTCCCGAGGCCAAACCCGCTGGGCGGCCCTGGAAGCACTCATGCGCCCTTGTGAGGGACAGAAAGGAGCTCTGGCTGGCCCAGGTGGACTCGCTCACTCTGGGGACGCTCGGAACCCCACAGCGATGGGAGGCTGTGCCAGCGCTGCTTTCACATCCCGGCTCCCGACTGTTAAAGCCGAGTGACTTTTCTACCCATAGAATAGTGCGGGGCAGCCGTGACCTGGAGCCCCCGACTGGAAATGAACAAAGGCGAGGTCTGATCGTAGAAGCACCTGGAAGCCTTTGGGCTCGTTGTTTCCTGAGAATCCCCCGACCCAAGCATCTGATCTGGTCCGTTAGAGAATCTTCTGACAGCAGCTGAAGATACAGTGGTGATGGCAAAGCCTTGCCGGGAGCGGGTGCCTGGAGAGTCTTCAGCCAGCTCTGCTGCCGTGTGGCGTGATCGGCCGTGGAGTTCTCGGGTGGCAGGTGACCCCGGACGGCGCGCTGGCCCTCCAGGATGTGCCGGCATCCCTGGGGGAGCTGACGCAGGTCTACAGCCTCCTCTCAGCGCTTACGGGGCCCCAGGGAGAGGGGCGCCTGGTCCCGGGAGAGCTCTCATCCTCGCGTCCTCTGAGATTAAGCACACTCCTTTGCCAGATTGTTCCATCAAATAATCCATGACCTGTGGGTCAGCTCTGCTGGGCCGGGAATGAGCTCAGGATTTGTTTTCTTGTGAAGACAAAAGTACTCCCGACAGAAAGCAGGGTGGTGGTTGCCGGGGTGGGGTCAGGGGGAAGGGGAAATGACTGCTTAATGGGATGGGCTTTCTTTGGGACAATGAGAACGTTTTAGAAAAACATTGTGAATGTACTAAATGCTGCTGAATTGTTCACTTTAAAATGGTTCATGTTACTTTATGAATTTCACCTCAATCCAAGAAAAAGTACCTCTGACAAGTGGTACCTTGTGCTCTTCCGTGCACCTGCCCAAGAAACCTTCACTTCCAGATGTAAGTGGTAAGCACGGCCACTGTGAACAGTTGTGTAGGTTGTTCACTGCACAAGGGCATTGAAATGAGGGCCTGCTCTCCAGCTGGTACTCTCCTCACCCAGTGCTGGAGTGCATCTGCCTGGGGGAAGGAGCAGCTTTTTCTACTTTACCGAAAGGTGCCCTGTGGGCTTCTTAGCCTTGAGAGGATGAGCCCTAAGGCTTAGCCTTTTCCATGGCTTTTGAGAAAAAATCGACACCAAGTACATCCTCCTCCTCTCCCCGTCCAGTGGGCAGCTTTCCTGTGGCCAGATGTGCACTCCTATTTTTGAAATGGGGGAAGAAAGAAGCCCACGTCTTTGACGCTGAACCAGTAATTTAGCTGATGACTTCCCATGCTGAGCCACGGGGCGGATGTGTTCAGGCACCAAGAGGAATGCGGCTGGCTCGTTTACGGAAGGAACCTGGGGCCCACTGGGCCAGGGAATGGTCCCCGCTCTTCCGAGAGGTGCCCGATGTGTATAAGTGAGCTGAGCAGAGACATTCTCCTGATCCCCTTTCTTGAGAAAGAGTCAAGAAATGCAAAAGCGACCATCCTTAGAGAAAAGACAAGCAGTTCTCAGCGGCCCTGGGACTCTGTGAAACTGGAGATCTCCATCTGTATTCCGTCTGTGAGGGCGACTCGAGGGGTGCTCTTGGTGGATTATGCCCCCGTGGCTCAGTCCAAAGGGTGTTTGAGACAACGCGCTGGAGAGTCCGGGCGTTGAAGTTGCCTCCGCAAGTGGTGAGCCGAAACCATGCCCCGAGTGAGGTCAACCTCACATCGGTCTTTACACATCAAAGTGATGACGGTGGGCCACGTGGCTCTCCGGGGGCAGGACGTGTGGGTAGGAGAGTGGACTCAGATTCAGGCTGCACCCTTCAGATCCGGGCTCTGCCAGCCGTGTTTTTTCGAAACCAGACAAGCAGAGGAGAAGCCGACGTCCTTTAGTGCAAGGGGAAGATCCCACCGTCGTGTCTCGGCAGTGAGGGGCCGGCTGCACCCTTGCAGACGGCCAGAGGCTGCTGGCATTTTCTCCTGAAGCGGTTCTGGGGACGCTTGTCCCCACGAGCACCCAGCCCACCCCGTGGGCCCCAGAGCTCCCGCAGGCTGCGTTCGCCCGGCACACGGCGAAAGCAGGTGCGCTCACTGCCACAGCCTCAGAGGAGCCGGGCCCACCTTCCCAGGAGCGCCAGCTAATGAATCACAAGACGGGCTTGTAGGTCGTGACTCAGGTGACCTGACGTGCAGGAACTTGGCCCGACCGGCTCGGTGCCCAGAGCCCCCGCCAGAATGAGGCTGGAGGTTGGGCATGGCCCTTCTGCAGCTCGTCTCCTGCAGGTGGCTGGACGAGGCTCTTCAAGTGGGCCCACAGGTGTGGTGGGAGGGCCCGAGGGCCCTGCAGCCTCCAGCCCTGATGGTGGACAGGTGGGGAGCTTGGGCTGTGGGGTCCGGTCACACGACAGAAGCAGGGCGGAGTTCTGCTCTACAGGAAAAAGAAAAAATGTTAGGAGCTAATCCAGGAAGAAGGACTTGCTTGCTTCTAGAAATGCACAGAACGGCAGGGAGTCTGAGACGGAGGGGCCGAGGAGTCAGTCCTGGGTTCGAATCCCCGCTCATCCCGTGTGTTGGTTTCATGTGGCTGTTCTAACAAATTACTGTGAACTGGGTGGCGTAAAACAACACATTTGTTCTCTCACAGTCCTGGGGCCAGAAGTCTGAAATCAGTGTCGGCAGGGCCAGGCTTCCTCAGAGGATCTCGTCCCTCGCCTCCTGTAGCTTCGCATGGCTGTCTGCAGCCCTTCACCCGCCTGGCGGTGGCCGCGTCGCTCTCTGCTCTGCCTCATCCACACGTGGCCATCTCCCCTCTGTGGCTTCCCCTCTTTATATCTATCTCATCGGGATATGTGTGATTGCCTTTAATCCAGGCTAAACTCCTCCTCTCAAGAGCCTCAGCTTACTCACACCTGCAAAGACCCTTTTCCAAATAAGGTCACATTCATGGGTTCTGGTTCTTGACAAGGATGTCTTTTGGGGATCATTTTCCGCCTACCACATCCACTCACTAGCTGTGTGACCTTAGGCAAGTTAATTAACATCTCTGAGCCTCGGTTGTCATCTAACAAGCGAGGCCTGGGCCCCCTGGCAGTAGAGTCTCAGTGTGGCCTGGTGCTGGCGCCCCACTGAGGGGAGCATATTTGGTTTCAGTGATGATGAGAAGGAGATGTTCTTAACCCAGTCTCGTGCTTTGTGCCCAGGTATCTGAAGTACATGCTGGACCATTACGTGGAGAGCGCTTACACCATCGTCTACTTCCACTATGGGCTGAACAGCCGGAACAAGCCATCCCTGGGCTGGCTGCAGAGCACCTACAAGGAGTTCGACAGGAAGTGCGTGCCCTGGGGCCTGGGGGTGGACATCAGGCTGCGGGCCGAGTGAGGGGGAGGCTCGGGTGACACGGGTCACGGCTGTGCAGTGGGGGAGGGCGGGATACGGGGGCCAGGTGGGGTGGTAGGGTGAGCCAGCCTGCAGGGCGTGGGGTCACCTCCCCTCCGGCCGGTGCTCCGTCCAGCTTGTCATCCAGGGCAGGTGGGCGCTTGTGTTCTTAAAGGGCCAGACAGTCAGTATTTCGTCTCTGCGGGCCGTCAGCTCTCTGTCACAGCTCACCGCTCTGCCCTGTATGGCGTGAACACAGCCACAGACAAGACACAAACGAGTAGGTGAAGCTGTGTTACGGTAGAACGTTACTTACAGACACAGAAATGTGAATTTCACGTCATTTCTACATGTCATGAACTGTTATTCTTTTAACTTTTTTTGAATCATTTATGATTGAAAAATGTAAAGCCTTTCTCAGCTTCTGGTTAAACAAAGCCAGTCACAGGCCCGGTTTGGCCCCCTACCCTAGTTTGCCAGCCCTGGTCTAGTGAACTGTTGACCACACAGCTGTCCCCCAAGTGCCCGTCCCACTGCACAGCGCCACACTTGACAGCCTGCAGGGGGCCTGCTGTGTCCCGAGGGGGTACGTGGGCAGCGTGTTTCACAGATGGAGACACTCAGGCCCCAGAGAGCAGGGGTCTGACCCTCGTCCCCTGCTGGTACGTGGAGGGGTGGGGACCCCTCCCCAGGCCCTGTCTCCCTCTCCCACCCCGCGCTCCGCTCTGCACCACGCGAGAACCACTTGGGAAGGGCTTGGAGCTGTGGATTTTTCCCTGAGATGGCGTGCATAGCAGTCGACTCTGCAGTCTGTTTGTGCCCTGTCGGCATCCTGGTTTCCTCCAGGTTTTCCTTCTGCCAAGTCCTTTCAGACCTACGATGGAATCTTCCTAAGGGACGTTGAGGTGAAAGGGACTGCAGATGGCCCCTGCATTTTCCTGGACGCCCTCCCTCCCGACTGCCTTTTGGGTCCAGCCGTCATTGTCTGTAGACCCTTTGGAGGAGTTTCCTGGTCTCCTGTCCCATGTCGTAGGGGAATGCACTGTGTAGTCATTATCTGGCGTCTCCAGGAGCATCGGGTACGCCCAGGCCCCACCTCCAGCCCTCCCCCGTGCAGCGTTCTTGGCTTGTCTCAGGAGAATCAACGGCCCCTCCCCTGCAACCTCATTGTCCCGGAGCAGACAGTCCACCTGCAAAGCTGCGTGTTTATGAGTGGGTCTGTTTCCTGCACCTGGCCACACCCCCTGACCCATCTCTGCCTGCGAAGGACTCTCAATAAATGTTGGATTGATGGATGGAGGAGTGAGGTGGGCCAGCAGTAAGTACCACCTTCCACCAGGGCAATCAGAGAGGCTGCATGGAGGAGGCAGCCTTTGAGTGGACCCTCGAGTGATCGGCAGGGTGTTGGTAGGTGGCAGAGACAAGAAAGAGCAAGCTGGGCTGAGGGCTCACGTGGGGATCCGTGGAGGGAGGCAGCAAGGGGGTGGGGGCGTGCTAAGGGTACTGGGCTTCGTTTAGGAGGCAGTGGGGAGCCATGGGAGGTGTTAGGGGAGAAGTGAATGAGGTGTTCAAAGTGGCCCTTTCAGGACAGGTGGCCTCTGCACTTTCCCTTGTGACAAACAAAGAGGCACCCTGGATTCCTTGAGGTGAGCAAGACACTCACCCCACTTCTCAGTTGCCAGAAGTCAGCCCTAAGAAACAAACGCACTTGGGAGAAGCAGCCTGGGCAGTGTCCCTTTCCTTTTGGGAGGGGCTGGGGGAGCTGCCGGGGTCTCACTCTACAAATGGGAGAAAGAAACAGAAGTCCTTAATGTTTAGGTAAGGCGTGCCAGTTACAGTGTTTAGAATCTGGCTGGGGAGTTGGAATCGGTGTCACCGGCATAGACGGTGGACAGAGGCAAAGCTACGGGCCACCTCAGCGTTGGAGTGCAGGGTCTGCCCCGTCCAGCGGGGGAGGCCAGTAGCACACTCACTGAAGCCGTGGAAGGAGAGACTTGAAGCGGAGACTCCTGGTCAGCGGCCGATTAACCTGGGCCAGAGGGAGCGAGGCAGGGACGGGAGGGTGGTCCTGGTCATTTGTGATCTTCGGATTGTCAAAGGGAGGGAGGGTGGACTCATTCTGTGTGACTCCCCCACTGCCCACAGAGGTGGACGGGGCACAGGGTGGGGTCACAGACCTTGGCTCGATGGAAGCGAGGCCTCAAAACCATCCAACAACGGAATGTCTGCTGGGGTAGTGAGTTCCCCGTCACTGGAGGTATGCAAGTGGCGCTCCAGATCCGATTAGCTGAGATGTAGACAGCAAGGGTTTTCCCTCTGCCATGGCTGCCACCAGCGGGTTTCCCGCATTCTTTCCTGTTCTCTCTGCTGTTGGCTTGTCATCCTCCAGGCTGTTCCGCCAGGTCGCTCCTTTGAAGAGAGAACCCGTCCACACACGAGCGTTTGTGACCCCCTTCCAAGAGTGCTCGCCCCTGCCAAGGAGCTCCTGCCATGGGTGGCACCTGGTGGAAGCCACCTCCCTGTAAGGAGGGACTTTGTGGCCTCTATGCTCTGGGACCCCGGGCCACCCGAACGCCACTGCAGCTCCCCCTCCGTACATCGAGAGCCTTCTTTTGTAATTAGTTAGTGTTTCTTTGGGCCATACTTTGAGACCGTCCTGTACGTATCCTGCTCCTCATCAGGGTTATGTACTAGCTTCCGCGTCCGTTGCCGTTTCTTGGCTTAATTATCACGACGAGGCTGCCAAACGGTGCCTCGAGTTATTAGTTGGCGTTTTACCATAAGCATGAGCTGTCTCTTCTGGTTTATTTATATCAATATGGACTTGCGGTTTCCTATTTTATTCACTGGGTTGTGATCCGCGACTATATTTATTTTACTGCTCAGATTGTTCAGGTTTGGCCGGTGGTCCCTCTGTCCCTGGGAGGTGTCCCTGTCACTCCTTGACCACTCCCTCACTTTCTAGCAGGAGATGCTTCAGGCTCATCTTGTATTGTTCTCGCCCAGCCCGGGCATCTGCCGTTTCTCTAGGGGCCCTCGGTCCCCCCAGTGGAGGATGCTGTCTAGGGACCAGGGTCTGGAGATGGTGCGCTTGGTGCTTTGGGGGCGTGGCCGCTCCCAGGCCATGTCGGTGGACAGCCAGGGTGTGTGTGTACGTGTGTATCCGTGTGTGTGTGTACACACACACGAACATCAGTCTTTACGTTCACGCTTACCTATTGGCCTCGGGAGCCGTGTGCTCACAGGGTACCTGCAGCCATTCCAGCCCCCCACCCCGGGGTCACTCCGGTTTTCTCCCTTTCTGCATTTCTTACCCTCTTCTCGTGTGGGCAGGGACCCGCCCTCGCTAGAGCTGCTCCCGGGTCGGCCGCCCACCATCTGACGCATCTCTGCAGCTGCCTCTCTCTCTCACTCAGACTCTTACCCGCTGGGGCTGCCCCGCCCCGCACAGCCCCTTCCCGTCCCCACTCGGGCTGAGCTCGTGCAGGCCACCGTCACCGCCCCCTGCGAGGAAGCCCTGCCCACCCTCGTGGCTGCGAAGGTTGGGTCTTCTCACCGTGGGGACACCGTCACCCCCTCTGGCTCCCGCACCCCGGCCACCACTGTCCTCGCCCTGTGTGGCCTCAGACGCCTCTCGCTGGGCCTTGGTCACCCCGTCCTCTCACCCCACCCTGGGTCTGGCCTGGCGGCACCCTGGCACATTTTAAGACCCAGCTCTCCGTGGTGTGAATCCTGCCACCACGGCCGGTTTCAGGCTGCCAACGTGATGGCCTGGACCCGGGGCTGGGAGGAACGGCGGTGGTGACCTTATGTGGCCTTCCACATCCCGTCCGGACACAGCAGACCGAATGACCTCAGGGCCCAGGGAATAGTGAATGCGATAAAACAGTTAGGAAGTGGAGTTTTGAATATTTATGACCTTTATGTTTAATATGATTTACTTAATTATAAGTTGATATTATTTAATAATGGCTGTTTTAACTGGCTCCCAAATTCCTGAAATTCTCACGGTCCGCTCCTGCGAGTGGCTAAGAGCTGGCTCTGGTGTAGCCCTGGTGACCCTGCACCGGGTCGTGTGGACGCCCCTCCTCGCCCCTCGGACCCCGACTCCCGCCAGGCCCCACTGTCGCCTTGCCAGCCCTCTCAGGCCCCCACATGCCCGCAGCCGCCCTCCCCGCCCGGGTGGGTGCCAGCCTGTGTGGCTCAGCCTGGGGGCTTTGGACGGAATTATTCAGGAAGGAGGGAGTGAAGCCAGCTACAAAGGGCCTCATTTCTTAGGCGGGTGCCCAGGACTCTGTTGTGAGTGTGCAGCGGCTCACCCGGCGGCCTGGGGTCGGGAGCCTCCCCGTGAGCTCTCTTCCCGCCCCGCATCGCGCCCAGCAGAGGAGAGGGGACAGGGCTGTGCGGTTGTAGTTTTGAGAGCTGTTGGTGTATTGCCCTCCACTGTGTGCCCTGCTCCACTGTACCGGTAAGCAGGGTCTCTCATCTGCAAACTGTAAAGTGCTGTGTGCACACCTGGCAGCAGTGGTGGGCGAGGGGTCTTGGTTTTCCCTGAGTTGGAACCCTTTCCGTGTTTGGTTCAGCGTCCCTACCTCGGCTCCGTCGAGAAGCAGAAGGTTCTGAGACTGGAGGTGGAGGGTTGTTTGGCTCGGGGTGTGTCTGTGTGTCTTGTGCTCTGACATCCTCTGGCCTTCCCTCCTCAGGTACAAAAAGAACTTGAAGGCCCTCTACGTTGTGCACCCCACCAACTTCATCAAAGTCCTGTGGAACATCTTCAAACCTCTCATCAGGTACGCCGCGCTCTCCGCGAGCATCTCGCTGGGGTGGGACGGCCTCCCCTATCCGGGCACCGCCAGGTCTGGTCTCTGGGGCATCTCTGTGTCTGGGTACCCTGCTCATCCTGTGGGCTATGGCAGGTCACAGGGCTGGCCCAGGTCCGGTGCCACGACCACTGCTGGTCGTGAACAGGAGCGCCGGCTCGTGACGCTGGTGAAGTTTGCACCTGGTATTTTATTTTATTATTTTTTTT